>VDFB02256132.1:239978864-240187421 GCA_007258455.2 Sequoia sempervirens | reverse complement strand
AACAAGCTCATTATCCAAGGGATTAGGAAAGGGTTTCCATTCCACATCAATGCGACACCACTCCCCCAATAGGATAATATTCAGAGTCTTAAAGTAGGTTTCCATTTTGTTTTCATGCTCTTCAAGTTAGTTTAATGGGTTCTTGGTCTTTAATCAATTTTGAATATCTTATTGGGATCAATGCTTAGGGGATTAAATAGGGTTTAAATTTGTATGGATCTAGTGTATTTGTTTTACACTATGACATTGGTCACAACCTCAAATACATAAAATCCTCCATTCATAAACATCCAAAACATTTTCCCTATCCATGTGCACCACTCCTAGAATCCACCCACACTCTCTTTGCCAACATCAAGCTTTCATTCTACCTAATTTACTCTAAGAAAATATAATTATGCCAATCCCTTTCTCCAAAGCATGATACCATAAATTCCCATCTAAATCAAGATCAAATCATCCCTTCCACTCCATCTCATGCCCCCTTCCAAATAAATATCAAACAATCTCCTCCATCCCATCTACTTATCCTCTTCTAAATAAAGATCAAAACATCCTTCCTAACCCCCCTCATTATTCCCTTCCATCTCAAGATCCCAATGTACCTCATAATACCCCTCATGATCCTAATCCTTCTCAAGATCCCATCACCCCTATCCAAGCTCTCCAAGAACCCCACACCTATCAAACGGGTTCTTCCATATTCATCCAATCTAATTTCCTCTAAGAATCTCTCATTCCTTCCAAATCATATCCACCTCAAAATGGGTCTATTTATTGCTTCCAAACCAAAAATTATCCCATTGACAAAAATATTTGTCAAAATATGTATTACGAAGGCAAAAAGTTAGGCCTCCATGAGAAAGGTATCCTAAAACCAATCCAAATCATAGTAAATCCAAGTTCTTATGGACTATCTACTAAGCTTGGGACATTGGTACTTCTTCCATGCCCTAAATCACACACCCATCATATAAATCTAAATATCCCCATTCTTCATCTTCCAAGTCTACTTTTTGCCCTTGTGCCATTACTTTTTCTTCCAAATCTATTTTGGGCCCTTATGTCCCAAAACCAATTCCTCATCCCTTTCATCCAACTCTAGTCCTTACAATTCACCACCCATCGCTCTTATCTCAAAATTCCTTCATCCTATTTATCTATCACTTCAACTCCCCAATCAAGATCAACAAAGGCACACATCCTTCAATTCCTTCAAACATACTCCCTACATCAACCCATATATCATATATCCAAATTATTCTTCATACACCCATACCATTACCATTGGAATAAATTTGGATTCCAAATACAAAACATAAATCCAAACATCCACAAAAAGATAAGGAACAACATATCCCATAAAAAGACATGATAAAACATAGAAACATCTAATTCAAAAATAAACTAAATCTAAGAGTCTACAAAGGCCCATGAACAAAAATCAAAGACAAAATATGTGGATTCCCAAAAAACTAAAAAAATAAATGAATACTAATGCACAACCCCAGTTGACATCCATATATACTCCTCCAAAATATTCCTACACTCCAAAGCCCTTTAATTCTTCATCTAAAAATCTCTCATCCTCCAAATCTATTTGGACCCCTATTTCCCAAAATTCACTATCCTAAGTCCTTCATCATATCCCCCATCCATTTTGGGTTCATATGTCCCAAAATCCACATCTACTACCCCATATAAATCTCAAAATCCAAAATCCACTTCCCTTTGACAACTACATGACCACTTAAGGTGTGCGCCAATGTTGGTCTTGGAAAAACTTCTATCCACAAGTCTTCCAACATCCCATCCATTATCCACATCTATATTTCATCCTTCAATCCCTCTCATATGATCCTTTACATATATCATTATCCATCTCCATATCCCCATCAATTTCACCCCCCTTACAATTGATCTACTGATTCTATAAGAATATCTCCAATTTCCATTGTTTATTATACCAAATCTCCAAGGGATACCATCCATGGAACTAGACACTTGGGTCTCTTCTCTTTCTCCCTATCATCCATCCAATATCTTTCAAATAAATTTATCACATCCCTATCCTCGTCCCTCTCTATCCATATTATTGTAAAAATCCAAAAAATAAAAAAATGAAAAAAAAGTCAAAATAAATAATTTGTTCATTGGTGAAAACCACATATCATGATGCCTTGTTCAAGTACCATGATGAAAACCTAGCAAATAGGTGTCATAGTAATCACCCATACTCCCACACTCTACACTTGGGGACAAGCTTCATCCACACTATCCTGCCTACCACCTCTTATCCACATCCTCAAATATCCTCCATCCCATATCCCTCGTCCTATCTCCCTCCTCCCATCATATCTAAATCCATCATCCCTTCCCACCTTTGATCTTGATTAACACTATGGGAAAATATCTAATTCATCCACTTTATTCTACACACCATGTCGTCCATCCCATATCCCTCATCCTATCTCCTTCCCTTCATCATATCCAACTCATCTTCCCTTATCACCTTTGATCTTGATCAAAACTAGGGGCAAAATATCCATGCATGATTTAGGCAATGTAAACCTTACTTCCTCTACCTTCCAACTCTAACCCCTTGCATGCTATCCTCCCATCTCAAGTATCCTTTACCACCTTCCATCATCAACAACACCACATCTAGTGTGGGGCATCTTGTTCCTTTACAACATATTCCTTAGAGCTCCATCCTGCTATCCTCCATCTCACACCCTTCTATCTCCTATGACCATTTATCTAATCAATCCCCTATCTCCTATCTAAGGAATTCCTCCATCCTCTCATCCTTATTGCAAGACTTGGTTCTCCCTTGTCATTGGTTCCCATTTATTCCACTATCATAACCATCATATCCACTATATTCCCTTCTCCCTCTAATTCAATCATCTCAATCCAATCTATCCAATATAACTAATCCTATCCATACAATCTAATTTTACAATCTAGCACATCATCCCAAAGCATCCATCGATTTTTATCCAAATCAACTAATAATCCATTGGTCCACTTTAATCCAATTATCATCATAGGGATGTATCATTCCTAATCCTCATATTGTTCTTATAATTAATAACACAATTCTCGGGATATGCATTGTTCTTACTGTTAACTTTTTTATCCTCATCATTATCAATCAACCAATCAATTGATTGATTTTTAGCTTGACTTGGGGAAAAATCCATGTTTGTTTTTTATTTATTGTGCATGATTGTTTATTACTTGTGTGTCTTATCACTATTTGAATATATCGTGGTCTCTTTGTCATATTTCTACAAGGGTACCGTGGTATTCCATAATATGGTGTTATAAGGAATATGTTTGCATTTGACATTTTCATTATGTACTTGGCACATTGTCAGTATGGTTCCTTATACCTTGGTGCATTACATCAAGTATAGTATCAAATAAAGGTTTCTTCTACCATTATAGCATAATTCTCATCCATCCTTCATCTTCGTCCATCATCCCTATCTATTTCCACCCATGTTCTCTTATGTTCATATCCTTCTTCCTCCAACTTTCCCATCATTTTGAGACCACACTCATGTTCTTCAAACTTGCATGTCCTCTATAGAGGGCATACCAAACTCCCTTCTCATTATCATTCCTTATCCTTCTAGTGATTGGTGCATCATTCCACTAGTCCTCATCCTTTCTACCTACTATGATTTATTCTTCTTTCTTATAATTGCACTTCTTATAGTCATAATATCATATTAAAGAGAGACAAGATGTAGACACCTAAATTTTTCCATACCCAACCACACTTGACTTAACTACATCCTAATTATTTAATTCATCCTTTACCTTTATCCCTCATCTTTAATTAAACAAATTTAACACTTACTTGATTAAGTCTAACCTTTTCAAGCTCTAAATCCTACAATTAAATAAATAAAGTAATACCTACTCTGTTAATTGATTTAGACTAATTAATACTGATGTAAGAGCAACTAGGTCCACATGAAATCCTACATCAACCAAAAATATTTTCTTTCATTTGGTTTAAGTTGTATTTCTTTTTTTGTTAGTTTTTTGAGTCATGGCTTCATGGATTTTAGAGGCAATTTGGATCAAATTATGGGCATCGCCTTATAGAAGGGATTAATGGGTATCTAGAAATCTAATTTGGTGAGAATTGGAGAAAATTAATTAAGTTATATCTTTTTGGGATTTTGGTCAATTACTAGTTGGTGGACTTTAGGGTTGTCATTGAACTTTTCCTTGTGGATGTTTGGTTTGCTATTGACCTTTATGGAGTTTGTGATGAACTAACCATTTTCAACAGGTTCCAATGTTTTGATCAGTTTCAATGTATTTTCTTGCATGATTGAAATCATAAGGTTTTTCCACATTCACAAAAATCTCTTATTCAAGTGAACTAGATTCTTTTGTGTTAGCCAAATTACTCTTAGTCAATTCCAATGACTTTCCCCATATAAACTTGTACTAACATATTCTTTTACATTTGTGGGAACTTTGGAGTCATATAACTTGTGAGAATTTCACTTCTAATTGAAGTATGTGGGTTTCCTATGGGAATTGGGATTTAGAGAAGAACTAATGTGATCTAAAAATTTGAAAGTTTAGTCAATCAGTTTAGATGAATATTCCCAATGATGATGTCAACATTGTTAGATTGCATATGGATGTAACTATTAGTATAAATAGATTCATTATTCACCTAGTTAGCTAATCACATTTTTAGGATTGACCTATTCACACTTATAGCTTAAGTTTACTTAGGTTTCTTATACTTTTTTCTCACTTCATAGCATCGAGACATGTATCCTCATCACTTGAGACACCTATTGCATGTATATTTGACACTTGATCACACACTTGTCAAGTGAGCTCACAAGTGTTGCGCTATTGGAGGCATAGTCAGAGTTTCACTCCTACCTTTGAGTGCCTTACCTACCTTGCCTATATATGCAATGTTCCTCATTGTATTTACACACTCTTCATTTGTATATTGATAGACATACTATTTTTCTCATATTTTGGTCACTAGTGGAAGGTTGTTTCATGATTTTAGATCTTGTTATTCTCCAACATGGTATTAGAGCCATGAGAGCATGTTCCTTCGCACATTAAAGTGACTCTGACACATATTCCTATCAATGGATCATCATGGAGCTAAATAGATATTGTCATTGCATTTAGAACACCCGTGAAACAAAGAATTACCTTTTGTTTCATGAAAAATTGTAACTTTAAAATTTTACATTTTTTTTGTGGCACTCTATTATACAATACAAAATCATACAAATCCATACTATGCAATTTTTGGGTTATCGCCCTCTACTTATTTTTCCATTTTGATTGAAATAATCATTTTGGAGATCTTTGGCCACATTAACTTGTTTTCAACTTAAAATTATTTTCTTATTACACATTGAGAGTACTTCTTTGGTTGAGGGTTACAAAGGTCGGATTTGGATTTATCAGGGTGTAATTGTTGTAGACATTTTGGAGATTTTTTCTAGTCATAGTCAACCCTCTATGTTAGTTTCAAAACTTGGGTTTTTACACTAATCTACTATCTTTTTTTTGGTTCATGGCATTGTATTCCATGGTTAGCTTGGGCATCACAAATCTCTGTCTTGTGTGGAGACTATTGTCATTGAACTGCTTGCATAGTCTAGCATCCAACATTCAAGAAGCTATGAAAGAGTGGTTCCATTGTTGGGGGCAAGTTTATTTATTTTTTTTGCAAATCACGCAAGGTAATATAAGCAGTTAGAAAGTCAATGTCATGCTAATCCTTATTCCTTGCTACAATGCATCATAAGCTACTTGCTAGGTTTATTTTTTCTCTTAATATTGATCTATAATTTATCTATTACTAATTATCATATATTATCTAATGTAATAGAGATTAAAGCCCATATATGTCCTTTATGTGGTAGTCTAGAAAGCAAAAGACTAGTCAACTATCCAAGTTGACATAGAGGGCATAATGCTCTCCAACGCCTTCCAATGACCACATATAAATGGCTTTCCCTTCCCATACATGCACCACGCCGCACAAACCTTGGACCCAGTCTAGCACTTAGCTCAGCCACCACACCTCTTAAGTTAGGCAGTTTCTTGAACTATCTCCCACATCTCAATCCAAACACTCCTTGCATGTGGTTTATATGGTTAATGGTTTGTTGTTTGCATTTAAATGGTTAACATTTATTGTAAATGTCAAAATAGTATTTAATTTTACATTTATGGCTATATTTTTATGATAATTTAATCAAAAGATCTATTATCGCTTCAACTTAAAAGTCAATTGTAATAGTGTCTTAACCTCCCAATAAACCACTAATGTTTTGGCTAACCACTAGTGGTCGAGACTAATCGTCTAGTTTACAAAGTGTATGTAAAAGCAAGGTTGTTTTCATTTTTCCATAACTTACAAACAAAAAGTTAAAATCTCAAGTGTGAATAGTTGACAAGAAGTTGATTTAGCCATTTACACTTTAGCATCAAGATGATTTTAAAATCGTACTTTTTCAATCTATTTTTTAACATCCAAAATTAATGTAATTTATGCAATTTTTGATAGGGCATAACTTTCACCCCATTTGTCAAAATTGATAATCTTTTTTAAAAATTCATCAAAATTTTGTAAGGATTTAAGATTTGTAGTTGAAATTAAGTTTTGGAAAGCCTATTTTTTCATATTTATAAAAATCTTCATGATCTATAAGTGGATAATTTGGCTTCCAAACTTAACAAAGCCTTATATTTCTTGTCTTGCATTTTTTGGGGGGGTCAATATTCAGATATAATATAATTTTTGGGGTTTTGTAAGGCACATTCAAGTGCCTTGCTTTATGTGCATCATGATCATAAAATTGATTTGTTAAATCCATATAATTTCTACACATGAAAATTTAAGTACAACAACCTTTTCAATATAAGGGTTTATGGCAAATGGTCAATGGAAAAGAAATAGAGTTTACTAGAGATTTTGAATATTTTTTAAATTATCATAACAAGCTAGATGAGGTAATGGGCATCATTGGTCTCCATGTTTCTAAAAAGTTATGATTTCATATTTTAGAATGTACAACTCCTGAGAAAATGTGGGATACGTTTAAAGATCTCTTTGGTACAAGTGACAAGTTAAAAATATTGTAATTAGATGTTGAATTGTAACATTCCCAACTAAATTTTCCTCAATAAATTAAAAATTGACATTATGAATATAAAATTTATGACAAATCCCATAGCTACTTCTATTTAGCAATTTCATGTCCATAGATTTAATTTTTTTTTTTTGAATAATATTCATTTCCAAATGTCAATAGTCAATTTACAAAGCTTGACTTGGCTTTCAAACGCCTCAAAGTCAATACATCAATTATATCAACAATACAAGTACATAAATAGGATTCTAATATAATTCCTTTTTGGACAGCTCGCCTCCACTAGTGGATGAGAACATGGTTGAGATGCTTTTCCACCCAACCACGAAGCAATGCTTCCTAAAAATTCTTTAGTTTGTCGAAGAATACCTGACGCTGCATGAAACATTTAGCAAGAGATACAGTTTGCAATGTGGAATCTGTGCATGCCTAACTACATGCATTTCTATCTACTGTTAGAATATGCAAGTTCCATGTTAGGTAATAAAAGATACAACAGAGAGAGGATAAATATTAAACAGACTGTTCTATAAATAAAATTGATTGCAAAGCTTTCCCAAGCTCATGCTGCATAAAATGCAACTCATATTAGATTTGGAAAAGCAAATCTACACTCTCTGGCATCCATTCCCGAAAGAAAATCTCATCATAACAAAGGGCTATCCCTCCCTTTTAGACCATCTATTAGCATCATATTCTAGTGTGCTACAATCTATCCTTGTACTCTTGTATCATTCCCTTTCAATATCATCAACAAATATTCCATCTAAAATCTAGTATAACCATTCCTCTATTCATCATAATACTATTTTTCCATTGAGACTCGTATGCAATTCAAAATTGTTCCATTTCTACAATTATTTCCTTTGTATTTCAAAGTTTAAACAATCTTAATCAATGAGAAATTCGAGATGAATCAGAAGGTATACCACATTTATGTGCACGTGCATAAATGAAGCATTTATGCATGTACACATATATGTCTGGAAATAAACATAGTTTGGAATATGCGTATACATTATGAATATTAAAAGAAAAATCTTCCTTACATACAAGTTTTCCATGTTCAAAAAAAGTATCAACTTCATTTAGGTAATCCATTTGATCTTTTAATAACAACTAAATTCAAATAAAATACAAAAGGAATCATTTAAGCAACAGTCACTTGTCTCATATGGATCATAAATCAATTCAAAATGGAACATGGATGATTTACAAGATCAAGAATAATCAATTCTAGTGAATAAAACAAAATTAACATAATAAAAAATATCCTTCAATCTAAGACAATGTAAGGTTTTGTATTCATTTTGTTTCCAACCAAAATATGTTCACATAACGTTCAATTTTGATTCTCCACATTAATATTCATTCAAGAATCAAATCACTATAACGTTGATTGCTTTGTTCTAACGTAATAATGTTCACATAAAGATTCTGATAAGCATGTTATCGTGTAATTGATAACATGATCTCGATTATTATTAAGTACCTTCATTTACCCATTATCTTTTGTGCTATGGTTCAATTGACCATATGGTAAAGGCATCTTTTATCTATAAGAAACAGAGTATTATCATCCTTCAAACATTGGAATAAAACAATAGTGTACCTGTATGTGTATATATAGACACTTTGAATGAAAGAGGTGATTCAAAATATTCATGTAACTACGGCCTGAGATGGCCCAACACTGGCGACACAATGTAATATCATGCATTATTGTCATGTATGGAATGTTTACAATGTTCAGAAGAGGGTTATCCTATGAACGATAGCATTGTTCATACACTTCTTAACAAAGTAAGTGAGACTATTCGATATATTGAAAATTACAAGGGATCGATGAGTGCATCGATCAACACATGCTTATAGCAGGGCTCAAATCGCCACATAAACCTTACCGTATGGTGGATGTGATAGATATAATACAAGATTAAATAGTGCATGTTGTTCATTGCTAGATAGTGTAACGAATGATATAAATCACTTGGCTAGCCATAGCTAGATGCTCATAGAGCGCTAATGAAACAATAGACATTGAATGGTAATATTCGTTCAACCATAAAATGATTCATAAACATTAAGTCGAACACCATATGGTGTCCCTCCAAACAAGTAGAATGAACAAGGTGGGGATTACCCTAATAAAAGAAATGCAACTACAAGGTCGGGTCAAATGACCACGACTACAAAGGAAAATGTTGCATGCGAGTAGGAACCCATGACAAGTGTTAAACCTGATACTTGTGCATATCGAGTATCCCAAAAACAAAGCTCAATATGTTCGCTCGGCCCCTAACAAGGATAACAATGAAAAAAAGCATTGGGTCGACTATAATGTGACTAGATTATAAATATAGAGCCACAGGTTTTTACATATTAAGAGCACAAAAATTACATGAATTCTTCATAAAACACATGAAAATGAATAACCATTCAACTCCAAAAAGAAGCATCTGATATAGGATTCAAGAATACCTCTCCTTAGATGCGATTGTTGGTGATTTTTCTCTATTCGAATTAGCAACAACTTCCCAGTCTCTTCGTTCCCCTATCCTTTTATCGTTTTTCCTTTAAATGTTCTTGCTTTTTGCTAGTTTTTTCCTCCATCAAATCCCCCCTCTGACTAAGAATATCTTCTTGCTATCTTTGGAGATAGTGGTCATTGTTCCTTTGTCCATGCCACTATTACTTAGCCGCTCACTCCCTTTCATTTCTAAGCATTTAGGAGTTGGCTCCTTCCCCATTCATTATGGGTGTTATGCATTTAAACCATACTCTCATTGTTTTAAAAACCATGGTAATACATTTATATATGTATATCTATATATATACTTATATATACGTGGTTTCACCCACACACACACACACACACATATACACACACGTATATACATATTTATATATTTATGTAGAATTTCACCATACATTTTATTTTATTTTCCATTTCTTTTATCAAAATCCCATTTTCAAGTTCATCAAAAAGAATAAATAATACAATTGTTTTCCTTATGATTATTGTATATGTTCAAATGCATTTCCAATACCATTTTATATCAAACTTTGAGATAGACAAAGTAAGACAAGGATACATTAGATTCATTCCTTTCACAAGATCACTTATTTAACCAAATTTTCAATCCATACAAACAAGAATGATATTTATCAATTACAGACAAATATAGATGTCATGGTCTACTGTGGTGTGTGAGATTCCAAATTCCAACCTTGCTTACCGTTTGTCTTTTGGCTAAGCATTCTTGCCTTAGCTAGGTTCTTGTTCTTCAACCTGTTCTTGCACACACACGTTCTTGTACTTTTCAGCTTTATCAATAACCTTTAACTGATAATCCTTTCAAAATAACTCTTTTTAAATCATAAAATTCCAAGATAATCATTTTTCAAATATATTATTGCATTTCTCAAACCCATAAATACTAAATGGTAAATTCCATTTTCCAAAATATTTCAATTAAATCAACATTATTAAATGCAAGCAATGAAATTGAGATGTGACATCCTCCCCCGCTAGAAAGAGACATTGTCTTGATGTCTGATCAAACAACATTGATTCACATATGTTCATCAAATCATACTATTTTCAAGCCAAAACGTCATAGCATACAAGTCCAAAAAATTTAAGCAACAATATATAGTAAACCATCAATAGTCTTTCTAAGAAAAAAAATGAGGAAAGGAGCATTTTATTTCCTTCGCATCCTCCCATGTAGCACTATCCTCATAATACTAATTCCATTGGACCTTATACTGAACAATGTCTCTATTTTGCAACTTGGTGTTGCATTTATCTAGAATTCTAATGGGCTCCACTAGCACCACTCTTGGATCCTCCCCTATAAATAATTTCAATCAAGGACATGAGATGCATCTCGGTGGTATAGTTTAAGCAAAGAAACATGAAACACATTATGGAGTCGAGCTAGACCAAGCGGTAGAGAAAGTATGCATGCAATCGAGTTGATTACTTCCAACACATCAAATGGTCCCACATATCTCAGAGCCAACTTGGATGATTTCCTAAAGGTAATAGAGCTCTTATGCGGCTTGACTCTTAAAAAGACCTTATCCCTAACTATAAATTATCTAAAGGTTCTATTTATTTTGGAATAACTCTTTTATCTATCTGTTGCCTCCTTTAGTTTGCTCTTAATGAGTCTCATCTGCTCTTCCATTTCTGTTAGCATTTTAGGACCCACTATGATCCTATTTTCCAATTTGTCCTGACTGATGGGAGTATGAAATTTTCACCCATATAGAGCCTCAAAAGGTGCCATACCTAAGGATGCATGATGGGAGTTGTTATAAGAAAATTCCAATAGTGGTAGATACTATTCCAATTTATACTATTGATCCATACAGTACACCCAAAGGAGATATTCTACTACCTGATTCACTCTCTCAATTTGACTGTCAGTTTGAGGATGATAGGATGAGCTAAATTCTAGCTTAGTCCCCAATGTTGCGTTCAAGGTTGTCCAAAACCTTGATGTCATCCTTGCATCTCTATCAAATATAATGGTTTCTAGCACTCCATGCAAGCAAAAGATCTCTTGGACAAATTTCTTGGCCAAGGTTAATGATCCATCATTAAGATTCCCTAGAATAAAATGTGTCACCTTAGTCAACTTATCGACTACTACCAGGATGACGTCATGTTTGTTCTTATTTAGAGGTAACCCTTGTACAAAGTCCATGTTGATCACTTTCCATTTGTACTCAATGATATCATGAGGGTAAAGGATCCATGCTAGATGCACGTGC
Source organism: Sequoia sempervirens (assembly GCA_007258455.2). Classification (NCBI taxonomy): domain Eukaryota; kingdom Viridiplantae; phylum Streptophyta; class Pinopsida; order Cupressales; family Cupressaceae; genus Sequoia; species Sequoia sempervirens. The sequence continues at coordinate 240,175,467 of VDFB02256132.1, read as the reverse complement.
TCAACCTTAACTTGCTAGCACTCTAAGAATTTGGCTACTTATTCCACTACATCCTTCCTAAGTTTTGGCCAATAATACAAGGTTTTCAATTCTGTGATCATCTTTGTAACTCCAGGGTGTCCTGAATATGGAGCATTATGGACTTCTTCTAGGACCAACTTCCTAAGCTCTCAAGAATTTGGAACATACATCTACCTCTGGTATCTCAAGATACCGTTCGATTCAAACTCATACCCATCATATCGACGGGGTGACAAATTTTCTTCTATAGCCTTTTTCACCCTTTCACAATGCTCATCTCCTTGCAAGTGTTGCATCACCTGCTGCCTCAAATTAGATCTCATAGAGGTCATGGCTTCCAGATGTCTTCTTCTAGTAAAGGCATCAGCCACTCTATTTTCCTTTCCTTTTATATACTCAATTTTGAAGTCATACTCGCTAAGGAATTCTAGCCATCTCCTTTGTCATGTATCAAGGTTTCGTTGAGTGAAAATGTATCTCAATCTCAAATGATCCATTTTGAACTCAAATGACTTCCCCAAAAGATAATTTCTCCACATCTGTAAGGCATACACTATAGCTGCTAATTCCATATTGTGTGGCACATAATTTACTTCATGTTGTTTCAACTTTCTAGACTCATACGCCCCTACTTTCCTTTCTTGCATCAACACTGCTCCTACTTCGTCTCCTGAAGCATCCATGATCACTGAGAATTGACCATTCCGATCTGGAATAGTTAGCATTGGGGTTGTTGTGAGCTTCTCCTTTAGGAGTTGGAAAGCTTGCTCACACTTCTCGATCCACTCAAACCTCTTTCCTTTATTTTGGAGAGATGTTATCAGGGTTGCAATTTTAGAAAACCCTTGCATAATTTTTTTGTAATATCCGACAAGGCCCATAAAGCTTCACACCTCCATCACACTCTAAGGCATCAACCACTCCATGATTGATTTTATCTTCTCAAGATCCACAAAGACTCCCTCAGCAGAGATAATGTGACCTAGGTAGTGCACCCTATCCTGATAAAACAAGAACTTGGATAGCCTTCCAAAAAGCTTATTTTCCCTCAGACGCTATAAGACTATCCTCAAGTGTCGATCATGTTTCTCAATAGACTTGGAATAAACCAGGATGTTATCAATAAATATTAGGACAAATCATCTAAACAGTCCCAGAACACACTATTCATAAGATTCATGAAAGTTGTGGGTGCATTGGTCAATCCAAATGATACAAAGGTGAACTTGTAATGTCCATACCAAGTTCAGAAGGCCGTCTTTGGAATATCTTCTTCCTTTTTTCTCAATTGATGATAACTAGATCTAAGATCATTTTTTTGAGAATATTGTCACTCCCTTCATATGATCAAATAATTCATTGATCCTTAGAATGGGATATCAATTCTTGATGGTCGCCTTGTTCAACATCTAATAATCAATACACAGACACAAGGTTCCATCCTTATTTTTTACAAAGATAATTGGTGCTCCCTATGGTGACACACTGGGTCTAATAAGCCCCTTGCGTAATAGCTCTTGTAATTGGGCTTTCAATTCATAAAGTCAGTGGTGGTCATCCTCTACGAGGCCTTAGATTGAGGCTCAAATCCTAGTAGTAGATCAATGAGAAATCAAATTCTCGCTTTGGAGGCATCTCAATGAGATCTTTAGGAAACACATACCGGAATTCCCTAAGGATTGGATAATCATCAAGGTATGGTTTCTCATTGTTGGGTTCACTTACATGCACAACATAAATGACACAACCCTTCCTTTGAGCCTTCTTGAGTTGTATAGCTAAAATCTGCCTAAGCTCCAAGGGTCTCTGTATCCCATGTATCTCAACCGGGTACCCATATTCATCTAGACAACTCACCATCTTATCCTCACAATTTACAATGGCTTTGTGCTTAGTTAACTAGTTGATTCCCAAGATTACATTATAGGACCATAGTGGTGCCATGTAAAGGTCAACTTGGGTTAGGAAGTTAGGAAGTTCTAACTTGTTGCAAAAGAAACATGAAGCTACTTTTTGTTTTGCTTGATTCCCATACTAAATAGACCACGAGTTTTACAAATATCCAGGTCGAATGGGCAGCTTAGAAATCATTCTAGGATCTATAAAACACTTAGCAGCTCTAGTATCTATCAAAATAGAAACACTTTGGCCATAGAGCTTACTCGTTAATCATATCGGAGAAGCTTGGTATTCTACTTTCCTATTATCTACCGCCGCATGGATCTTGTGTTGCAGGGTTTGCAGCTAGTTTCCTTCCTTCTGTGACTTTGACTTCTGAGGTAAATTAGATGCATAATGGTCTCCCCCACAAATGTAACATCCATCACATGGTGATTTTCAACCTCCAACATATATCCTCTTTTGAGTACCTCTGGTTACTGTTAAAGTTGTCATTGCTCTTGTTAGCCCTTTTATTCCTTTCGCCTTGGTTTCCCTCTTCCTTTTCCAGAAGGTCACCTTCTCTTTTCAAATTTCTGATTTGATGGGACTTATTTCCCTTTTTTCCATCACCCTTCTGAAACTTTTTGTTTCTGAATCGGTTCTTGAAGTTTGAACCCTTGCAAAGATTGGACAACTGTTGCAGCTTTTGTTCTTGCGTAATGGCCTTCTCAAAAGCTTCTTCCATCATAAGAGGATTGTGAAGATCCACGTTAGCTCCAATGCGGGGTCTCAATCATAATATAAAATTTTGAATATAGAAATGCTCATCAGATTGATACTACAAAACATACTTGAGAAAATTGGTAAACTTCTCCAAATACTGAACTACTGTCAGGCCACCTTGGGTCAAATTTTGAAATTTAGTCATCTTCTTATCAAATAAAAGCTATGGTACCCATCTCTTCTTGAAAGATTGGAGGAAAAACTCCCAAGTGATCTCCTCTAGCAGAAGTATTCCTCCTACCTTCTCATTATCCCACCAAGTAGCTGCCTCTCCGGATAATTGGTATGCAACCCAAGTAGCCTTGGTTTGTTTTGATAGGTTGTGGAGCCTAAAATATTTTTCCATCTCTATGATCCAGGCCTCAACTCCATCTTTGATGGCCTTGCCATTGAATTTCCATGGTGCTACCTTTTTAAGATCTTTCCCCAATTCTTCCTCAATTCGACCTCGATTAAGATCCCCTTGGGCCCTTTCTCCTTGGTCAAGTACCTTGTTCCTAAGATTCCAATCTTCCTGCACCCCTCATACCTCTTGCTTCAAATGGTCCATTTAGGATTCTTGTTGGTTCAAGAGTTCCAGGATTTGGTTTAGCCTCTTGCTTGGCCCATTTTCTTGTCCGCTACTGCCTACTTCTTGTCTGGTGGTCACCATAATGACTCACACTTGACCTGCGCCCTAGTCACGTTTAGTGTATCTTAACATAAGGTTTTACATTTAAACTATTGCTTCTATACAATACTATGCACACAACATGTAATCTAAAAGAGATATACACATTCATTCACATCAAGACAAGTCTTCAAATTTTGTGCTCGACAAAAAGATTTTATTTATTTATATTAAATATGAATTTACATTGATCCTTATTTACAAAGTTTTTTCATTCTAAGTAGTTCCCTCATTATCGGAAAGAGGACATTCCTCTGGATTCCCATATGAATTTACATCATCCCTCTTGGGTGAGGTAGGACGTGCATGCAAGCACTCATTCTCCTCTTTAGTCAAAAAAGGTGCATTAGGTCCACATCCTATTGGCCAATCTTTAAAGACAAAGGGTTTCTTAGCCTTAGGAGTTCATTTGGACTCCTCACTCTTTTTACCTCTCTCCAACTTGAGACGTGTGAGGGTGTGTACTAGAGTTTCATTGTCAAGAATCTAAAGTTGGTTCTCAGGTTTGGGATTTTCTTCGATAATGACTAGCTTCTTTGACGCCCTGATGGTTTTTCAATTCTTTCTTCCCAACTTGGACCTTCCCATTTCTTGCAACCAATTTAGACTGGTTATTCTCTAAGTAACTTGAATCCAATTAAGGGTCTATTATTCCTTGGTACAACCATCATGGGATCACAGGCCTAGAGCTGAACCTTGAGTTCCGATACTAAATGTAACATGCCCAACTAAATTTTCCTCAATAAATTAAAAATTGACATTATGAATATAAAATTTATGATATAAATCCCATAGCTACTTCCATTTAGCAATTTCATGTCCATAAATTTTTTTAAAAAATTGAATATATATTCATTTCCAAATGTCAACAGTCAATTAACAAAGCTTAACTTGGATTTCAAATGCCTCAAAGTCAATACATCAATTGCATCAATGATACAAGTACATAAATAGGATTCCAATATAATTCCTTCCGGACAACTCACCTCCACTAGTGGATGAGAACATGGTTGAGGTACTTTTCCACCTAACCACGAAGCAATGCTTCCCCAAAATTCTTTAGTCCTTCAGAGAATACCCAACCTTGCATGGAACACTTAGCAAGAGATACAATTTGCAAGGTGGAATCTATGTGTGCCTAACTACATGCATTTCTATCTACTGTTAGAATATGCAAGTTCCATGTTAGGTAATAAAAGATACAATAGAGAGAGGATAAATATTAAACAGTTTATTCCATAAATAAAATTAACTCCAAAGCTTGGCCAAACTCACGCTGCATAAAATGCAACTCAACTTAGATTTGGAAAAACAAATCTACACTCTTTGGAACCCATTCTTGAAAGAAAAGCTCATCATAACAAAGGGCTATCCCTCCCTTTTAGACCATCTATTAGCATCATATTCTAGTGTGCTACATTCTATCCTAGTACTCTTGTATCATTCCCTTTGAATATCATCAAAAAATATTCCATCTAAAACCTGGTATAACCACTCCTCTATTCATCATACTACTATTTTTCCATTGAGACTCGTATTGCAATTCAACATTGTTCCATTTCTACAATTTTTTCCTTTGCAAATGAAGTTTAAACAATCTTAATCAATGAGTAATTCAAGATGAATCAAAAGGTATACCACATGTATGTGCACATGCATAAATGAAGTATTTATGCATGTACATATATATTCCTGGAAATAAATATAGTTTGGAATATACATTGTGAATATTAAAAGAAAAATATTCCTTACATACAAATTTTCAATATTTAAAAAAGTATCAACTTCGTTCAGGTAATCCATTTGATCTTTTAATAACAACTAAACTCAAATAAGATACAAAAGGAATCATTTAAACAACAGTCACTTGTCGCATATGGATCATAAATCAATTCAAAATGGAAGATGGATGATTTACAAGATCAAGAATAATCAATTTTGGTGAATAAAACAAAATTAACATAATAAAAATATCCTTCGATCTAAGACAATGTAAGTTTTTGTATTCATTTTGTTTCCAACCAAAATATGTTCACATAACGTTTAGTTTTGATTCTCCACATTATTATTCATTCAAGAATTGAATCACTATAATGTTGATTGCTCTATTATAACAACAATAATGTTCACATAAAGATTTTGATAATCATGCTATCGTGTAATAGATAACATGATATTGGTTATCGTTAAGCACCTTTGTTTACCCATTATCTTCTATAATATGGTTCAATCGACCATATCATAAAGGCATCTTTTATCTATAAGAAACAAAGTATTATCATCCTTCAAACATTGGAATAAAAAAAATGTACCTGTATCTATATATCTATATATATATAAACACTTCAAATGAAAGAAGTGATTCAAAAGATTCATGTAACCACGGCCTGAGATGGCTCAACACTGGCGAAACAACATAATATCATGCATTGTTGTCATGTATGGAACGTTTACAACGTTTGACAACAGATTATTCTATGAACGATAGCATCGTTCATACACCTCTTCTTAACAAAGTAAGTGAGACTGTTCAATAGATTGCAATTTATAAGGGATCAATGAGTGCATCAATCGGCCCATGCTTATAATAGGGCTCGAATTGCCACATAAACCTCACCGTATGGTGGGTGTGATAGATATAATACAAGATTGAATGGTCCATGTCATTCATTGATAGACAGTATAACAAATGATATAAATCACTCGGCTAGCCATAGACGGACGCTCATAGAGCGATAATGAAACAATAGACATTGAACTGTAATATCTGTTCAACCATAAAATGATTCATAAACATTAAGTCGAACACCATACGGTGTCCATCCAAACAAGTAGAATGAATAAGGCGAGGATTACCCTAATAAAAGAAATGCAACTACAAGGCCGAGTCGAATGACCACAGCTACAAAGGAAAATGTTGCTTGCGGGTAGGAACCCATCACAGGTGTTGAACCCTATACTTGTGCATGCCACGTATCCCAAAAAAAAAGCTTGGTATGGTGGCTCAGCCCTTAATAGGGCTAATAATGAAATAAACATGGGGTCGACTATAATGTGATCAAATTACAAATACAAATCCATGGGCTTTTACATATTAAGAGCACAAAAATTACATGATTTCTTCATAAAACGCATGAAAATGAATAACCATTAGACTACAAAAAGAAGCATCTGATATAGGATTCAATAATACCTCTCCTTAGATGCGATTGTTGGTGATTTTTCTCTATTCAAATTAGCAATGCATTCCCAATCTCTTCGTTCCCCTATCCTTCTATCGATTTTTCATTCAAATCTTCTTGATTTTTGCTAGTTTTTGCCTCCATCAAATCGCCCCCTCTAACCGAGAATATCTTCTTGCTATCTATAGAGATAGTGGTCATTATTCCTTCATCCATGCCTCAGTCACTTAGCCACCCACTCCCTTCCATTTCTGAGAATTTAGGGGTCGGCTCCTTCCCCATTCATTACGGGTGTTACACATTTAAGCCATACTCTCATTGTTTTAAAAACTATGGTAATACATTTATATATGTATATATATGTGTGTGTGTGTGTGGTTTCACCCACATATATATGTGTATATACATATTTATATATTTATGTATAATTTCACAACATACATCTTATTTTATTTTCCATTTCTTTTATCAAAAGCCCATTTTCAAGTTCATCAAAAAGAACAAATAATACAATTGTTTTCATTATGATTATTGTATATGTTCAAATGCACTTCCAATACCATTTTATATCAAACTTTGAGATAGACAGAGTAAGACAAGGATGCATTAGATTCATTCCTTTCACAAGAGCACTTATTTAACCAAATTTTCAATCCATACAAACAACAATGATATTTACCAATTATAGAAAAATGCAAATGTCATGGTCTACTGTGGTGTGTGATGAGACCATAACTTGTCTCATATTTTATCAAATAAAATCATCTATTTCTTCCTAATGCATTAGTGTTAAAGTGGATTTGAGTAATGATTGAAAGTTCTTTAGTTGTTTAAGGTAGAATATAAAGCGAATATTTGATTTATTTTTAGTAATTAAATGTGATCCAAATTGCCTCTAATATGTCTCCATGAAGTGTTTAAGATGATATAATGCCAATAAATGAGTTATTAAATTACTCATGGTAAGAAGAAGTTACAACCACTTGTAGCTAAGAGCTCCAAACATCAACTCTAAACAAGGCTTTGAAGATATTATGTGAAGATAATGAAGACTCCTCTAGTATCAAAGCAATCAAGTCTCATTAATGATAGTAAAATGTTCTTCAAGATAATCAACAAAGATTTGGTCAAGAAAACTAAAGAACAATCCCTTCATTCACATGGAGAATTGAAGGTTCCCTAAAAATTAGGTGCCATAAATTGTCAAAAATGCAATCTTAGTAAAACAATGATATCTCCCTCGTTTCTCAATGAAATTAAAAAATTCAAAATGATATGGAAAGTAGATTGGAAGAGCTAAAAACCCTTTTGAGAATTTGACATGATTTACATCAAGGAAGGAGCGGTACATGATAGAAATTGACTGAGACAAAAGTGGCGTGATGGAGGACAATAACTTCAGTTTTTTTAGAGTTTTGTAAACGACCCCTCAAAAATAGGATCTTGGATCCACATTCTTAGTGGATTGGTTGGATAGATATAGAATATGAATTCTATAAATACAATGTAATCATTTGAGAAAAAGGGGGGAATTAGAAAGTCTTGTTTTAGCCTAAGGAAATATGATAGTTTTAGTTTCATTTCCAACAATGTATTTCCAACTTTCTAGAGTAAATTTGAATTCAAGCAAGCTTATCATTTCCAGAAAGTGTGAAGTAGTTTAGCCTTTTCAATTCTTGCAAAGTGTTCCTTAGATTAGTTCTCTTTCATGCAACTTTCCTTTCATGCAAATAGGATTTATTTTTGCAAGTAGAATAGACTGTCAAGTAAGTTTTTTACTTTCTCTCTTGTAGATAGCCATGGACACCACCTTCGATTGATAAATTAAATGATGAGGATTACAATGACCCCATCATTTTTGGTGTTGTTTCCAAGGATAGGTGTCATTAGGAAAGGAAGCAAATTAGTTTGGCAGCCTTTTAGATTTAGAAGTTCCTCAAGAAAGATTCATCTCTCAAAACCTCCCTAAAATACCAGCTCTAATGAGAAACCCCCCTATCTATTTCAAAATATCGTTAGTTGGAGGACCATCACTCCAAGTCCTAGCAAAGGATGTTTATTTAAGGAAATAATTGATGGATTATTGTTTGCAAGAGGTGCAAAATACAATGAAGATATCTTATCTTCATTACAAAAGCTTGCAAAAAAGAGACTTATTTAGAGACCTTCAAATCCAAGAATGGTTGCCCAATCAGATTTTTGAAGTCAAAGGAGGGCTTCCCAATCATAGATTTGAAGAACAAGGAGTTGTTTCCAGTCATGCATGTAACAAATCAGAAGGAAGGATTGCAAGATCTCTCCAATCAGCCCATGTATTTGCTAGAATCATTAGTCATGGAGAAGGTTTCCACTTCAAAGGAAGGTGAAACATTGAGTTTCAAAATTTTGGTCATCTTATTTTCATTCTCTTCTCTCAAAAAATTAAACTCATGGAAACATACTTTGAGAAAGGGAAGATATTTTTTAGAACCAGTTAATGGTTATGTGTAATCTCTCTACATCATTAAGTAGAGTAGGTTAGGGTATGTTTGATTTTTGAAACTAAGTGCTTTGCACATGCTATTTCCTCTTTTCTTAGGCTATAAGAATGCAATTTTCTATATAAGTTGCTGCTCTAAAAAATTGTAGTGGATATTTTGGCATTATGGATGACTAGTTAGTGCAACAAAAATAATGATGAAGCAATCTGAGTTGGTATTCAATGTAAAAGATCAGGTTGTAGCTCTCAAAAATTTAAGAAATTATTTGCATGCAGCATGGAGAAAGTTAACTACAACTCATGCATGATGGTTGCATGGAAAAATAAGATAAAATTAGGTATTTACTTTATTATTTTACTCTTATTCAACTTAAAGTTCTTTCATTTTACTCAATCCACTCAAAAAAAGAAGAAGAAAATGCTAATCAGGAGTTGTTGGGAGCTGTTAAGAGTTGTTTGGAGAGAAAAAAATAAAATCTAAAAGCAATTATAAGATTTAAGGAGCAATTTGAAACTATCTAGAGCTATTTTGGAACTGTTCAGGAGTTGTTAGGAGCTACCCGGAGCAACTACTAAAAAAATGAATTTATTGAATTTGAAGGCTCATTATGAGTTGCAGAGGGACCTGCAACATTTTAGGTGTGGGGGAGATGACGAGACCATAAATTGTCTCATGTTTTATCAAATAAAATAATCTATTTCTTCCTAATGCATTAGTGTTAAAGTGGATTTGAGTAATGACTGCAAGTTCTTTAGTTGTTTAAGGTAGAATGTAAAGCGAATATTTGATTTATTTTTAGTAATTAAATGTGATCCAAATTGCCTCTAATATGTCTCCATGAAGTGTTTAAGATGATATAATGCAGATAAATAAGTTATTAAATAACTCATGGTAAGAAGAAGCTATAACCACTTGTAGCTAAGAGCTTCAGACATCAACTCTAGACAAGGCTTTGAAGACATTATCAGAAGATAAAGAAGACTCCTCCAAGATCAAAGAAATTAAGTGTCATTAATGATAATGAAATGTTCTTCAAGATAATCAACAAATATTTTGTCAAGAAAACTTAAGAACAATCCCTTCATTCATGTGGAGAACTGAAGGCTCCCTAAAAATTAGGTGCTCAAAAATTGTCAAAAATGTAGTCTTAGTAAAACAACAATATCTCCCTCATTTCTAAACGAAATTCAAAAATTCAAAATGATCTGGAAAGTAGATTGGAAGGGCTAAAAATAATTTTTAGAATTTGGCATTATTTGCATCAGGGAAGGAGTAGTACGTGACATAAATTGATTGAGACAAAAGTGGCGTGATGGAGGACAACTTTAGTTTTTTGTAAATGACCCCTCAAAAATAGGATCTTGGATCCACATTATTAGTGGATTGGTTGGATAGATATAGAATATGAATTCTATAAATACAATGTAATCATTTGAGAAAAAGGGGGAATTAGAAATACTTGTTTTAGCCTGAGGAAATAGGATAGTTTTAGTTTCATTTCTAGCAATGTATTTCTAACTTTTTAGAGTAAATTTGAATTCAAGCAAGCTTTTCATTTGCAAAAAGTGAAGTATTTTAGCCTTTTCAATTCTTGCAAAGTGTTCCTTAGATTAGTTCCCTTTCATTCAACTTTTCTTTGATGCAAATAGGATTTATTTTTGCAAGTAGAATAGATTGTCAAGCAAGTTTTCTACTTTCTCTCTTGCAGACAGCCATGGACACCGCCTTGGATTGATAAATTAAATGATGAGGATTACAATGAACCCATAAATGTGTGAGATTCCATATTCCAACCTTGCTTACCATTTGTCTTCCGGAAAAGGATTCTTACCTCAACCAGGTTCTTATTCTTCAACCTATTCCTGCACACACACGTTCTTTCCCTTACCAACTTTATCAGTAACCTTTAATTGATAATCCTTTCAAAATAACTCTTTTTAAATCATAAAATTGTAAGGTAAATTTTTTTCAAATATATTATTGCATTTCTCAAATCCATAAATACTAAATGATAAATTCCATTTTCCAAATATTTTGATTAAATCAACATTATTAAATGTAATCAATGAAATTGAGACGTGACATGAATTAACAACATTGTCTCCTAATTCATTCCTACCTATTGAAGATTTATTTTTTCAATTTAAGTCTTTGCCTTCTCAGCTAAGGGTTGTGGTAAAAAAAATACAAAAAGAGTGTGTCTTCTTGGTTTGTTAAAGCTAAAAGGTCCTTATCAAATCTTTGCTTCTTCTTTCCACTCTATAATGGATGCTCTTGGAAGAACATTAAAATGCCTTCTTTTGAGTAGTTTTATGATAGATGCACACAAGAACAATCTAAGTTAATATTTATTAGTGCTATTACCTCTTCAAAAATTCAAGCATTAGTTGATCAATCATCTAAGGGAAAGAAACAAACTAAGGATCAAGCTAAAGGATCAAAAACAAAGACTCCATCAGATTCATCTCCCTCATCAAAAGGGAAAACTTCTAAGGAGAAGCCAAATTTACTTATTGTAAGAACCAAGGGCATGAAGAATGCCAATGATATAAAAAGGAAATTGATGACTTGAGTCATATTCTTCAACAAAATCAAATTCAATTACCTACATCCAGAACAAGTGGTTCTTCTTTTTCTCCATCCACATCATTCACATATTGATAAAATGATGAGAATAAGGGTATGACACTTTAATTTTTCAAACAACACATCATATAAGTGACTTCTTAATTTTGGGGCATCACACCATATGACTACATGTAGGGAATCATTTTCTACATATGAGTCTTGTTCATTCCCACCAATAGCGATGGCAAATAACACTTGTATTTCAGCTCTTGGAAAATGATCTATTGATATTGGAGAAGGAACATTCAATGATGTATTTTATATACCTTCCTTGTCCATAATCTCCTTTCCATTTATTATATTACACATAGTGGCACAATAAAAATAATTGAGTTTAGACCACATTTCATGATTATCAAAGATTTGCAGAGTAGAGACATCATTTCGATGGGTCATGCTAATAATGATTGCAAATTATACTCCTTTTCTTCTTTTGGTTCTACCGACTTTGATGATGGCTTGAGTATAGATTACATTGGCACCTTCAACATGTATAAGGAAATACAATTTGAGTATTTTAACCTTGAATTTTTATCCTCCTCATTGCTTCCTTCACCTTACACTGATTTCATCTCCTTCAAATTCTATTTCTTCAATATTGAGTGTTCCTACATCATTGTTTTCTCATGATTCAAGATAGTATGATATTCATAGTTAGAAGGTACCTTTGATGACATCCACATTAATGATGTTGTCAACCCATCTACATCTTTGGTTTTGTTCTACATCAACCTTCACATGGAGCATTTCATCGACTTTCAAATATGTCACCATTGTCTTTGGATCTTGTGCAACCTTCCAAGACTTCTATTCTTCTCATGTGGGAAGATTTCATGTACCTATTTGAAATTTATATTCTTCCATGGGGAAGAAATGTTGTTCAATATTCAAGGATCATATTTTTCATTTTTCTTCGAACATTACTCAACACTATAGATTCTACGATCTTATGGGGGGTCTAGTGTCTCTCTATGTCTCTCATATGGAGGGAAGATTTCTTGTACTTATGTGATAGAAAGTAGTCCTTGGGGGGTCATCACGAGTCCTTCTTCTATCTTCTTCACTTGTACACTTTATTTTATTGCATCATTTCTCTTTTTAAGAGGGGTTTTATTTCCCACTGGGTTTTTATCATTTACTCCACTTTATAAGAAATTTGTACACGAGTACCTAACATGGCCTAGTAGTCGAGACTCATCATCTTGCATAAATTACTCTCTAAGTTGCACTTAAGGTGGGTGTTAGTGTAAATATAGTCATTATTCACCTAGTTAGCTAATCACCTTTCTAGGATTGACCTATTCACACCTATAGCTTAAGTTCACTCAAGTTTCTTATGCTTTTATCTCACTTCATAGCATTGATACATGTGTCCTCATCACTCGATACACTTGATGCATGTATATTTTTGTGCTTGCTCACACACTTATCAAGTGAGCTCATAAGTGTTGCACTATTGGAGGGGTAGTCAGAGTTTCACTCCCACCTTCTCACGTCATCTATCTTGCCTACATATTCAAGGTTCTTCATTGTATTTACACACTCTTCATTTATATATTGATAGACATACTATTGTGTTCATATTTTTTTCACTAATGGAAGGTTGTTTCATGCTTTTAGATCTTGGAATTCTCCAAAAAAAACTAGATATATGCACCATTTTAAAGGTTTAGTTTAATAAGAAGAAAATAATGAAAGCAATATAATGATGATGTTACTTTGGTACAATTACAAAGTAACTAATCATAAAATGAAATATCCTATTTGAAATAGTCAATTGTACCTATATTGCTTGCTACTATATCTATGGAGTTTTTACTCGTTACTTTTACAAAAAATTTACTCGCTACTACAATTTTGTACCTATAAAGATTTTAGTTGCATAAATGGCTAAGATCTAATCCAATTCAATTTCCTAACTACTTGGGGATAAGAGGGAGATTAATGCATGTTGGAAGGGATCTTATGGAGAGGTAAAATATTTTTGGGAAGTTTGAGAGAGAGAGAGGTGAAATATATCATATGGATCCATTGTTGTACTCCTATATTGCAAATTTGCTACCTGAAAATAATAGAATTTCAAATTATTTGATCTTGAACCATATTTTTTTGTAGAACATTGTATTGGATGCAAGGTTGGGTAGGTTTATAGGACCCTCTTGACATTGACTACATCAAATAGTATCAAAACAAGATTTTATTGGTCAGAGGTGGTGAGAAGCTGTAAAGAGTTGAAGTGATAGGTGTTCTTAAGGCTATGAAGATTTGTTGTAGGTTGTGAGGAGTCATACTATTGCAGAGATCAAAGAGGAACATGGAAATCATGAGAAGGATAAATAATGTGAAACTAATAGAGGTAAAATACAATACTTTTGTAAATATTCCCCCAAGAAGATGAAACCCTATAATGGAGGAAATATTTGATTAGTTCCATACTAAAATACATAATGAATTGAGGAATTTGGTTGTAGATTTGAGGAGAAACCTAAAGAATGTAGAAGACCATACGAGCAAGGAAGAAGTGGTAATGATGAACGTGTGGAAGAAAATGAACTATAGTAGATGAAGGCCAAGAATGATCTATGAGATTCATTGCCAAGATTGCTAAGGGCAATCAAATAGAAGTACCAAATTTCTCTGGAGTATCAAACCCTGAAGAGATGATAGACTAGATATGTGAGTTGGAAAATCATTTTGACTTGGAAGAAATCTGTGACCCACAGAGAGTAAATTTGAAACATAGAAAACTTAAGGGACATGTCTTTTGGTGGAGGGAGTTGAAAATGGTGAGACAAGGATAACCTGCTGGAAACAAATGGTTTCTAGACTAAAGTCCAAATTTATTCAAGCGAGGAATATGAAGTAGAGTTGATTAAAAAACTTTGGAATCTAAAACAAGACTTAAGTTTAAAAAAATACATAGAAGAATTTTACAAGATGGTAATTAGATTTGGGCATCATGAAATGGATAGATATAAGGTATCCAATTACATGAACATGATAAGATTCAATATACATGATGAGATGAGTATGCTGAGAATTATGATAATTGAAGAGGCCTACTAGTTCACCCTAAAGGCTGAAGAGAAGATGTCTAGAAGGCAAAAAAATAGTTCAAGAGGTAGAGGAAGAATGGAAAAATAAAGAAGACATTCAAGTAGCATTGGGAAACATGCCTGCTAAGAAGAAGCAAACTATATATGGAATAAAGAATCATATCAAGGAACAAGAGGAAAATAATATTTTGTATGAATACATGGTAACAACAATAAGATGTTTTTAGAAAAATGTTTCAAGTGTGGAGAAGTTGGTCATAGGGCCTTTAAATATCCACAATTACATCAGCAAGGCAACAAGAAGAGCACAACTAGAAGTTTCCTAGCACAAAGGAAGAAGAAAATATAGCATCACCAAAGACAACTGAACTAGACAAAGGAGAATCTCTCGTGTTTAGGAGAGTATTAGTGAAACTAGATGAAGAAGGAGATGGAGCATCACAGAGAAGATGTATTTTCCAAATTATATGCAAGTCTGGAGGTAAGTGTTGCAAAGTAATTGTAGATAGTGGTAAACTAATAACTTAGTCATTTATGAAATGTTAAAAAATCTAGGTTTGAAAAAGAGAAAATATCTCAGTCCTTATAAAGTTACTTGGTTGCAAAAGGAACATGAATTGATGGAGAATGAGTAGTGTGTAGTTATTTTTTAGATTGGGTCATATAAGGATGAAATATTTTGTGATGTTATGTGTTGATGGAAGGACCTTAGTAGTTTGAAAGGGAGGCTATCTATGATGGTAGGAGAAATTTATACACCATTGTGAAAGGTGGACAAAATAATATTTTAAGTTCATTAAAGAAAATGAGATGGAAGTAAAATACATCACTCCTATAGTTTTCTTTAGATCATAAAAATAGGTCATGAAGGTAACAAAATAGGTTGACAACAGTTTGATGAAGGTTCCAATGAAGGAAAATTCCACTAGAAACAAAGGAAGTGGTAATAATTTTGTGAAATAACTGCATAAAGAATTGAAGAAAAGCATGAAAAACACAAATAATTACCAAGGAAGTAGAAATTTAGAGATGAAATAATAAAGGCCATAAGTTGAATATTTTCAATTTTTCATGGAAGATATGAACAAGAATTACAAGGAGGAACAAGTAGTGATGATCTACATGGTGAAGGTAAAGAGCAAGAAAAGGAAGGGGAGGTGGAGTTGGAGTAATGCAACATGTGATCTACAAGGAAGAGGTCATGTAGAGAACGGAGAATTTTGGATTAAAAATAATAATGAGATCACCATCTCAATCACCTACAAACATTCATGAGTTCCAAACTCATGAAAAAATTCATTTACTTGGCATGTCTGATGTAAGAGCATGTGGGTCGATAGGCAATCCTGTATCAACCAAAAATATTTCCTTTGCTTTTAGTTTTGTTGCCTTTTGTTTGTTTCTATTAGTTTTTTGGGTTGTGGATTTAGGGTTTTTAGAGCAATTTGGATCAAATTATGGTCATCACATTGTAGAAAGGGATTAATGGGTATATGCAAATCCAATTTGGTAAGATTTGGATGAAAATTTGCTGTCTTTAAAAACTTTTGGTCCATTACTGGTTAGCAAAATTCATGGTTGTTGTTGAACCTACCCTCATAGATGTTTGGTATATTATTGACCTTTATGAAGTTTTGGTGTTGAGCTAACATTTTCAATAGGTTCCAATGTTTTGATCAGTTCTGATGTGTTTTCTTGCACAACCAACATTGTAAGGTTTGTCCACATTCACAAAAATCTCTTATTCAAGTGAACTAGATTCTTTTGTATCAACCTAAGTAATCTTTGTTGATTCCAATAACTTCCCCCATACAAACCTATACTGATGAACTCTTATAAATTTGTGGGAACTTTAAAGTCATCTACCTTACAAGAA
Source organism: Sequoia sempervirens (assembly GCA_007258455.2). NCBI lineage: Eukaryota > Viridiplantae > Streptophyta > Pinopsida > Cupressales > Cupressaceae > Sequoia > Sequoia sempervirens. The sequence goes on along the minus strand of VDFB02256132.1, from coordinate 240,158,890 downwards.
TTTAACTTCCAATTTAAGTATACAAGTTTCCTATGGGCATCAAAATTTGTGGAAGAACTCATGTGATACGAACATTTGAAAGTTTAGTCAGTGGGTTTAGATGAATATCTTGATGATGAAATTAGTATTGTTAGGTTGTAGATGGATGTAACTAAACTATATATTTGCATCATTTAAAAGGTTCAATTTAGTAAGTAGAAAAGGATGAAGATAATGTCACTTTGGTACAGTTGTTGAGTTTTATTGGCCAAATGATCATAAAGTGGAATCTCTTCTTTGAACTAGTTGATTATGGATCCACTGCTTTCTACTACATTTTTGGAGTTTTTGATCATTGCTACTTATGAAATAATTTTGCACTTTTATCCTTGTACAACATTTTACTTATAGAAATGACTAGGATTTGATTTGATTCAATTTCCTAACTACTTGACAATAAAAGGGAGATCAGTGCATGTTGGAAGGGATCTTCCATAGAGGGGAAATATTTTAGGGAATTTTAAGAGAGAGAGAGAGAAGTGAGAGAGATTATATGATTCCATTTTTTGTACTCCTGTATTATAAATATGTTGTCTAAAGATAATAAAATTCAAAATTATTTGTTTTTTAACCATAATTCTCTATTGAAAATTGTATTAGATGCAAGTTTGAGTAGTTTGATAGGAACCCCTGACCTTGATTGTGCTAAATAATCATTACCTTTTCATCCAATATTTAATTCCATATCACCCTCAATCCTCGTCTATTAAATCCTAGTCATTAAATCCATTCACATGAATCACAATATAAGCTTGCTATCATATGAAAAGTGTCCCCACATATCTCATACCTACCTACCTCACACATATGTGAGAATACAAAATTCAAGCCTACCTCTCACATCTCTAACCCTCTTATGACACTCGTTACAAGCCTAAACCCTCAATACATGCCTTTGACTTCCTCAAATCCTAGACATCCATTAACCAATGCATATTGGCCCTTGATTTTCCTCTTGTAAATTTTATAAATAGGAGGCCTATCATCTCATTTGGTCATATTTCATTATCATATCCTTATGCTATCCCATTTCTTATTGAATGCACTCTTATCATAGCATTGTCCTACTCCATTTTTTTTTATCTAATATTTCATTATCCCATCCATATGCTATCCATTTTATCTTTCATCATCACAATCCTACAATCATGTTTTGGTTTCATAAGGAACCACATTCTACCCATCAACATATCAAGAGGATCACATCAAGCAAGTATTGGGTGCGACTCTTCTTCTAGCTCCATCCAAGGAGAAATAGGATAAACAAGGTAAAAGGTTTCATATTGATTTGAATATTTATGTCATTTTCTTTGTTCATTTTCTTATCTTCACAAATCTCTTGGTCAAAATTTTGTAGAATTTATCATATGAGGTAATGAATCTATGACCTCGAGTGATCAAATCGTGGTACTATCACTCATGTATAATACCCTCCAAATGTAAGGTGGAGAAATTGATTTCTTCATCTTTGATCATTAACTTGAGGGATGTGCATGTGTCTAGCTTTTGTATCCACACACAAGCTAAGAATATATTAGATCCATCATAGGGAGAGAGTGTCAACCTCCCAAAGCTTTTTGCACATGTCTTTGAAAGACTTGCAACCTAGGCTTGGGTCTGTAACCATTATTGGAATTCTTCCTAGTCATATAATTGGTGAGTGATATTTCAATTTGGATCTCCTTGTGAAGAGCTCTATATTTTGTATGACAAGTCCTAATATCATCAAAAAATGAATTTTGGGCTTTAAGTTTTGGAATCTCTACCTCCTTATTAAAAATGGTAGATCAATTTGGTCTTGTAGCTAAAACAAAAATAGTATTTTATGTGTGGATTTGAGTGACATCGAAATTAAATTACCCTCAAAATCACTTTCTTCACCCGTAAGCTATCTAGGCACATTCATACTATTATGCATCTCATGAAGTAACCATGCCATCGTATTAATCATTATATCAAACTTTCTTTTGACCTAACCCTCTAGGTTTGCATTTTCATTCATTCTCCTCTCTTTTTACCATATTGTTATGCTTTATAACAAGTTTTATAGGAGATTATCAAGTCTTTTTATTTTCTACAAATTGGCCCGATTTATTAATCTCTCTCGTGCAATATTTGGTTGTTGTTACTATGACCATGATCATAGTATAAGATAAATACACCAAATCCATACAAATTTGAGGCATATTTAATCCGCTAAGCCATGATCCCAATTTGATATTCAAAATCAACAAGAAACTAAATAACCATTAAACTAACATGAAATCAACACAAAAGCTTGACAAAAACCTATTCTAAGACCTCGAATATTATCCCATTGGGGGAGTGGTGTCGCATTGATGTGGAATGGCAACCCTTTCCCAATCCCTTGGATAATATGAGCTTGTTTCGATTAGTTTTATTGAAGAAAACCAACGAAACTAATAAAATGTGTGTGAAACATGGATGTAAAACTAGTTTAATATGATAAATAAGAGTGCTAAATGCTAAGATGATTGATAAATGGATGCAATCTATGCTAAATTTAAACAAAATTTAAAGATATATACATAACTATAAATTTATGCTAAAATGTATGCAAACTAAGCTAATATGGAAGCCATTAATGGATGCTTAAGCTAAATGGATGAAGCTTTAATCTAAAAATGCTAAAAGTGCTTAATACGAATGCAAGTGAGTGAGAGTTTCAACAACATGACTTTGCTATCAAAAGATGGATCCATTTCTCTCCAAATAGTGATGTATTTATAAGAAAGAAAATGAAAAATCAAGGGCTCAAATCGATTTGGTCAATCAATGGTCAATAATGAAAATGAGGGTGAAACATGGATCAAGGATTCTCATCAATGGATGAGAATCAAAGATCGCGTGGATCAAGAAAAGATCAAGGGATAAGAATGATTCAAACAAACACTTTGTAACAAATTTGAAAGTTTGTTACAAAGTTTGTTTGAAAGAAATCATTCCCTTTTTGGAGCTAAATAGGAGAATATTCCTTTGGAATATTTCCTATGCAAGTGGATGGGTGGAGAAATTAACAATTTAGTAATTAAAACTAATTTTTAATGTGCAAGATGAGGAATGTGAGGATATCCATTAAATAATTTATTTATTTAATGAAAAGGGGTTGTGACATTTAATTAAATAATTTAGATTATTTAATTAAATGAGAAGGAAAGGGTTTAAATTAAATAATTTGCATTATTCAATTAAACTAGATGAAATGTTAGTGTGAAAGGGTAGGAATTAACCTAATTAGATTAATTACATCAATAGATGAAAATGAGGCATTTAATCAAACAATGAAAAGAAGATGGATTTCATGATGAAACGATGTTAGTATATTGGATTTAAGTGTGTAATACCATTCAAGAAATTTTTAAGTGTCTACAATTACTGTACTACATAAAACTAAATCATACAAAGTTGAATTTTGAACACGTAGGCTAGCAAGCTCACCAAATTTGATAGTGCTATAATGCCTTGGGTCAAGATAATAGTACACATTTGATTCCTGACCTTCCACAAACACTTATTATTCGATTAACAACACCATTGACCATAACATTCAATCATATATTACATAACTCATATTTAAAACTACTATTTATGCATCAACAATATCATTACATTTCTAATAATAAATAAAAAAATAACTCTCAATCTTCTTATTATCATGAACAACAAACAACATATGAAATTTTGATCTTTATCTTAATATATTAATGGTTGTATTACACTTAAATTGTTTTATAATATCAATAACTACAATAATATATTCATACCAACAATAATGGTAAATAATATCAATACATCATGGTTGAAATCTATGTCCAATGAAGCTTGAGTGCAACCCTTGTATTAGATCACCCTCCAAAATCATTAGGGTTTTCATCCTAGGATTCATGTGCAAGAACACAAGTGATAAAAATAGAAAATGAAAGAAATTAGTTGTAGATGATGATCCTTGAAGAAAATACTTTCTCCTTTATATCCTCCTCAAGTAGATAGGTTGGTCACCACACACACCAACAACTTCAAATTTGAACAATGATCATGAGTGGGAAAGATCACACAAAATAATGATGTCAAAAATAGACTATTAGAAATAATATGAAATGTGCTAGGAATTTAGGAGGGAAACAAAAACATAGATAAAAATATCAAGGGTCGAGATTTGGCCATAGCATAAGACTTAACTAAAGGAGGCATCGAGAGTTGAGTGAAGAGAATGATATGATGGAGAAGTTTGAAAGTCTAATAGGAAGAAGGGAAGAGTGGAGTTGGAAGAAAAAACATATTCAAAAAGGGAAAACACACAACAAATGGAAACAAGGAATACATAAGGACACACCTAATATATACAAACTTATATTGACTAGAAAATGGAACACGGTGAAAACCCACTCTAAATCGCACAATATATTATTTAATAAATCAAACAATTTACAATACACTTGTAGTGAAAGGATTTATAATAGTATCACCAATATGTAGTTTTGGAGTAATCTCAACAACATAATAGTACTTGCAAATCAATCATATAAACTACATATCCAAGCACAAATAAATACATGGACTACAAACTAGAAACTATAAATAGTTTAAGAAAACCATTTGCAAACCCATGAGAGCTATAGCACCTGAATACATGTGCTAAATTCCAACACCTCTCCTTGGTCTTGGTCTTACTAACTATTTTTAACGTATTCATGTCATATTTTACAATATCATAGCTTGTCATATTCAACCACCCAAACATGTGCACCCTAATTATCATTCAATATTCAAAAGATGTTCCATGAAAAGTGTACTAACTTGTCATGATACTTATCAAAATTCTAATGTAACCTCCCTCTTACATGCTCTTATTTGTCATAGAATTTGTCATATGTAGTTCCCTTCACAATGACTATTATCACATGAATTCACATTGGACATAACCTAACATTTCAGTCAAATATTGAAATGATCTTAAGGTGTAGGACCTTGCAAATGAGATTAGACCTTCAAAGAATGTCTACTTTATTTCTAAACCTGCATGTAGTGTGTTGATCTAACTCAACACATAACAAAACTAAAATCCTAATCCTATTTTTTTATTTTTTATAGAGAAAAAAGGGAAAATAAGGAATAGAGAAATGGAAAGGGTGGTGATGCACCTAGATTTAAATGTGTTTCCTCTTGCTCATAACAACACAAAGAACCAATGAGGATTATCAAAGCTTGCACATGTCTCTTTTCACCAACTCTCTTAGATAAGTATGAAAGTAAGATGGGGATTATACATAGCATATATGTCTACATACCAATAACACGTACATATACAAAGGTAAGAAAGATTCACATAGCACATTAGAAGAATAGAAGAGGTAAAATGACAATCTTATTGATTCAAAGGTATGATCTTTTTTATAGTATCACATACACATAAAAATATAAAATTACTTGGCAGAGAAATGAAAATGAGGAAACCTTAACAAATAGAGGATTGGTCCCTAAATGGCCACGAGGAAGAGATAACATGACTATATAGGAAACCCTAACTGCACACCTAAGAAAACACTTGCATACATTGGAGAATCCAATCTATATGACCTAGAGGTGTGAAAGAACATTCTTCACACTCCTTCCATACATCAACATTGTGATCCTTCATTTTGAGTGTAGGTGTTAGAGACAACTCACCCAAGAAAGTTGTGTTGCAACAATTATCTTTTAGAAAATATATTGCAAAATTGAATGGGGCATGGTTGATTATCTTGAATTATTTCTAGCAGATTTAGAGGATGGTGGCTGCAATAGGCACATTAATGGTATTGTAAAGTGATAGGTGGAAGAAAGAAGCATCGACGCCATCCTTTTCTACTTATTTGTAGTCAACACCCACAAAAGAGTAGGTTTTGAGAACCTTGTCAGACCATAATGGGCTTTTGAGAACCTCATTATGAGCCAAAAAAGGTTTTGGAACCTCTGAAAACTTTCAACAAAATTTATCTTTCTTTCTCTTTTCCTTATTTCTTCTTCTTTCTTTCCTTTCATTTTTTTTTATCTTTGTCTTTATCTTTTTTCTTTGTCCATATTTTTCCCTTTTGGTTCTCTTTTATGTTGGCACTCTGTGTTGAAAAAGGAATAGGTTTTAAGAACCTTGTTAGGCTTCGATAGGGTTTTGAGAACCACGTTGGGGGCCAATACAAGTTCTAGAACCATTTGAAATTGCTAAAACTATAAAAAAATTCTACTTTCTTAGTCGCTTTTATTGTTCATTCTCTTCAAGATGCTAACCCTTGAACCCATTTGCTAACTCAAGGAATTTGTGAACCTTATGAAATTATTTACAAACACTTTAACGAATTTGGCTAAGTATGAAGGATCATCAACTGGGGATCAGGAGAAGGTATGAACTTGGAACCAAAATCTTGACGTTCTAGGTTCCAAGTTTCACCTTGTTTTTGGCTTCCAAGGAGAAACATTGACATTGAAAAATAAGGGAAATGAGGCTTGGGGAGTGGAAGGAAACAAGAAATTGAAACCAATAGGTTTATAGGTTCCAATAGGGACCAATAGAATACTAGTGGGAGTAGAGAGAAAGGAGGACCCATAACCATTGGTTCTAGGTTCTTGTTGGGTCTTGAGGCTCGATGAGGACTTGCAAAAGAAGAACACGCCTATAACTAGCCATTTTGGGATTTTGATTTTGGTAAGTTGACTGAATTGAGGAAAAGGGAAAACACAACCACCAAAAGCACATTTCAAACAAGGATAACCCATGATCTCTCAAATAAGTTATAATTAGTGGGAAATGCAAGGGGGGCATGAAATGACAATAATGACCTCACACACACCACAAGATGTTGACACATGGTCAAACCATGCCACCTCAAAGTGGGACACCTACCTCATGAGAAGATAAATCTTAGTAAAGGATAAAGTATAGAAAGCCTCAAAGTGGAATTCTGACTCTCTACAAGAAGAAAAATTCACAAGATGAAATATCAAGCACATATAAAATATATTAAAATGAATGTTAGGAATGTAAGATTGAGGCACTTTTTCGCAACAACTTTTCCTATGCTAATTATTTTAATTTTTAAGGATTGTGTGTGTGCTTGAAATGACTATTGAACTTTTTTTTTTGAGAAAAACTTGGTAGAATCCACTAACCGAGTCTTATGATTTTTTAGAAGAACTTGGATAAAAAAAAATTTGTAGAAAATAAATTATGTGATTTTAAGTTTAATTTCATAGCAACTTGCATCTTCAGTTTGATTCAATAATAAAAAAATATATCTATCTTTATCAAATTCTATAAAATCTAGTGAGGACTTCACCATCTTTGATTCCAATGGATATATCCTCTTCAAAGTGTACATATACTCCCTTGCTTCCAACCATCTTATTCTCATGGACACTTATGGAAAACCACTTCTCACACTATGTCACATGGTATACACATTGTTTTTGTATTTTGTTCTGCATATTTCTATTGTTTAATTGATCATATGGTTAATAATTTCCTTTGCAACTTTCCAATCCACACTAGAGATAATAAGGCTATCTTGGAGATAAGTTATATGGTAAAAACCCCCTCTCCACATGATTAAGTCAATAATTTTACCAATGAAAGAGTGCCTCATTCTTTTTCTTATTTATTTACTATCTTTAGAAGAATGATTTTTTTTTTTTAATATTTTAGTGGAAGGATGTTATGTAGGTGAAATACAAGTGTAGCAATGTTGGGATGATGCTTGATAGAGATATTTTTAGTTTGTGTATTGATCTTAGCTTTGATTAGGATTTTATGATGGATTTGATTATCATGGTCAAACAAATCTCCTTAGTGACAACAACCTTCCTCATGTGAGAGAAAAGATCGAGATACCAATCTACCATCTCTGTTGCTCGATGCCAAAAGAGAAAAACACTTTTCTTTAAGTTATATATATTTGTGCCCAATTTAATAATTTCTTGGTTGTGAAGATATTCATCAATAATTTGATTGATGTTATGTATATTAGCAATTTTGTATCGAGGAGGTAACTCCCATTATATTATAACAAAAATCATAAGAGATACATTATTCTTTATGCATATGGCCTTTCATTAGGCTTATTAGTGGAAGAAGGTACATAGACCCTCATTATTTCTTAATTTCTCAATTTGTGTTGGAGTAAAAAGATTTTCATGGTGAGCCATGAAAATGCATGTCTCCATACCTTTTCAAACCATCACACATCAATGGATGGCCTGTTTCATGTCTTCATTTTTTCTTATCGTGGAAATGAAGATAACATCACCAACCAACCTCACCATTGAATATCTACTTAGGTTGGATAAAGAGTTTAATGCTTTGGATTGGTACTTGGGGATAAACAACCCTGCCATTGAATCTATTTAGGTTGGATAAATATTTTAATAGTTGCTCCCCAATTTAAATCTCTAGAAGTTCTAACAGTGTTGTACAAGAATAGTTCCATTAATGGTGCATTGTGAACATGGGTGTGGAGTAGGTTTTTTTCTCCAATGGTTGCATGTATTTATTTGTCCTCCACCTCAAAAGTGTATTGTGAAAACTGACAGGTTGTCGTTAGGTCCTAACACTTTAGTGAATAAACACATCAATATATTGACCAAGCAGTGTCCAATGGTTATATGCAATAGAGGATATCCCAACTTCTCTCTTAAGCACTAATCAACTGAATAAAAGTTGTAATCTAAGGGGTCTCAAATCTTGAAAGCAATAACTCATCTATCTAGAAAGCGGGAAAATAACTTAAATCAGAAAACAAAAAACTAGGAATCTGAAAAGCATCACTATTAAACTAGAAACCATGGAAACAATTAATCTAAAGAATGCATAAATTGCTGAAGAAGTAAATCATGTAAAGAAATTAGGAAACATTTGTCTAACACAAAAGATAACAGGCCAACTACTAATCATAAACCATTAATCAAAATCTACTGAAGAAAGGTGCTCCAGAAACTTCGAAACTATGAACTCAGTTACAACCTATAGGCTTGACACTAACAGTATGACATATACTCATGAAAAATGAAATGCAAATTCAACTATTATCTACTAAAAGAAAATACAAAAGAGGAGCATAATACTTATCTATCTATCTATCTATAACCCTCGAGTGGCTAGCTCTCGGGTGCGACTACAACTACTTTAGATCACATGCACTGGAAAAATCCTTCAGTTACTTCATTCTACAGATGCATCCATATTACAGAGTAATTTAAAGAGTGGCGGGAAAACTCATATTCATATGGCAGTTTTTACTCAAAGACAAATTGACAGCATAAGGATAATCTTCTTCTCTTGTTATTCATCATGTGTAACAGTTACATATTTATATGAAAAATGATTAACAAAAATCTTATTTTTTAGTCGATAGAGTCTTTGCCAATAACAGAAAGGACTTTAAAGCCCATGATATACAATATTAAAGAGGCTTGCATGAGCCATTAAAGTTTTTGAAACTAAAAAATAACAAAATTATAAAAACTTAGCCAAAACGTGTGCTCCTAGAATTTTGGCGCCTACTCGCTCATTTTCAAAAGTATGAAGATCCGCATTCATTTTCCCTTTTGAATAGAGTGATGATTGGAAGTGGACTTGACCTGCGAAATACTCAAGACTAAACCATTAAATCAACATAAGTTAGTTTAATTCAATCAACTCCAAGAAATAAAGTTTGTACACCTATTCATAAAAAGGAAAGCAATTATTTTTCCTAAAGGTAATCAATTGGCAGAGTAATTTGGGTTGGAAGGTTTATATTTGTATATTGAGGCCATTATGTCGATGAGGTTATTTTTACCTCATCATTTCCTCCCCTTCCTAATTCTGAGCAGTTCCTCCTGCTCTCTGATATGCCGCCTGTCCATCATTTCTTCCATTCATTTCTTCATACTTAGCACTGAGATCATACTCATCATCTACTTTTGTGTCCAATATATCTGGGTTCCTGAAGAATCCGTGGTGAAAAGTGATTCTTTGTTTCCACCTTGTAAAGTTGTCTTCACTTTGGTCTAGATTTGTATTCACTGAACAAGGTGGTACAAGAAGCAGGGGAGGTTTGTACCTCATACCAATCCAGTTAGTTTTTAAATCTTCCAAAATCTTGACCAAAGCTATTGCTCTTCCGTAGGACCATCTAATATTAAGAGGTGAAATTATTTCCCTCTTCTTGAGATGCATAGGAATAGGGGTATACCTCTCTTCACATGCATGCCATGTTGGTCCTATCAATTGTGGCCCCTGTTCTTGAAAGTGATCATGACACAACCTGAGATTGTTATTGTATTTGACCTGTACTTCCTGTTTAGTTTTGATACCTAGAAATTGTTTCTTGAAAGAAAAGGGCTTCCTATGAGGGTACCTCATCTATAACCCTACAGTCTTTTCTGCCTAAGCATACTCTTTGGATCTATCTTTCCAGTGAAGCTAATTTTTCATAGTGGACAAGAATGATCTTAACTCTACTTCTCCCCCAAAGAAGTTAGCAAAGAAATCTGTATACTTTTCTAAGAGCAGATTGTGAACAAAGAACTCACACAACAAATTTTGTTGTTTAGGGAGTGACTCAACAAATAATTTTACAAATTCCTTGTCATTAGGGTCATGTGGCTGGTTTTGGCGAATTCTTTGCAATTTCCATCTTAAAAGCTGCTCATTAAGAAACATGGAGTACAACCTAGATGGTCTTCTATAGGCTAATAACAATTCACCAATTTCACAGGCATCTTGCTTACCCCTATATGGCTAATGGAAAGATTCTTTTAACGTGACTAATTCCCTCTTTAACCTATTGTTTTCAAATTTCACATCCTTCAAGAGGTAACAATGCTCTATCCATTTCATTAGCATTGGGGGAATACGTACCTAGAACCAATCTATAACAATGGGTTCTATTTGTCTCCCCTTTTATTCCATGATTGGTTGAGTGTCACTCTCCTGCAGACTCTGTTCTAGCTCCACAATTCTACTCATAAAGGCATTTAACTCAATTTTATGTCGATTCTTTTCTTCTTCAAAAGCACTGAATAGTTGCATAAAATTATTTTTCAAATTTTGAATACATTTTTCTTTTTCACCCAGAGCATCTTGATTCTGCTTACCCTGTTGATTCCATTGTTGGATCTAGTATTGCAGCTACTCAATAAGTTTGTCTTTCTCTTCCATCTGTATAGTCAATTTGGCAATTTCCTAGTCCCTCTTATGTACAATGACAGTTTGCACTTCAATTTATTCTTGTTGATGATTGATTTGTGCTTCATCATCATGTAACTTGGCTTTCAACCTTTCAATTTTTGCCTTTAATTTATCTAATTCCTCATCTTTCTGACTGGACTCTTCATCCCCTGTCTCCACAAAGAAGGATGCATGAGGAATTTCTTCATCAAGATGAGGCACATTTCCCTTTTTAGTGTTCTCAAGAAGGGATGAGTAGAGCACTTCTTCCACTTTTTCATCAACAGGGGGTGCATTTCCTGCCTCGGTATTCTCAGGAAGCTCTTCCTCTATTTCTTGAGTTTTCTTAGTATGAGGCGTACTTCTTTCTTCAATTTCTTCAGGCAAGGAGGAACAAGGAATTTCTTTATCGATATGAGGCGTGTCTTCTTCTTCATCAGCACCCACAGAGCAGGATGCATGAGGAGTTGCCTGAGACTCTTTTTCCAGAAATTAAAGTATACTTCCCAGTTTGTCAAGGAAAGGGGAGAATCCTCCCACAGGTTCATCTTCATTATGTTCTGAGTATGGCGATTGTATTATTTCCTTTTCCTGTTCCTCAGGCGATAGGGTTTCTTTGTTCTTTTCCCTGGAAAGTGCATCCCTTTGCTCTTCTGCTTCATCCATTTCCTCATTATCAGGTGGGCTATTAATTTCCACCACCTTAATTAGAGTCCTAGCCTTTCTCCTTTTTGAACTACTGCCTATATCGTGGGGTTCAATTTCACTGGCCCCTGAAGATAACTGTTTACTCCTCCGTAGAGGAGGATTTGTTTGAAAAACTATTTTACTTCGCCTCTTTTTCTTCCTCGGGGGTTCTTCCTCTTCTCCGAAGTGTACAATTCCCACCTCCCCTTCCTGTCCTGGGGTTTGTAATTCATCTAGAAAGGTTTCCGGTGCATCACCACGGGGAGTCGTGGAGGCATATTGGGATTCTGGGGTGCCTAATGCCTCTGAGGAGGGTTCTTCTACAAACTATTCCTTTTGTTTAGAGGATTCTCCTTCCTCAAGTGGCCTCCCTGGCTCTTAATTCTCAATTTTTTGTAGAAACCTATGCCACTTTTTCTCTGGCTTATGGTAGAAATGGTATTTACACATTAACTGTATCAGACCATGATGTTTAAGGGGCCCCGTCCCAATTTTATACTTTTCTATCATAGAGGTGACTGAATAGCAGAGAAAAGCTAGTAAATTTACCCTAAGAGTAGGGTCCTCAATGTCATGGCGTAAGTGAGTCAGCAGGCGGAAAGGGGGTCCCACTACTATAGTCATTTGTCCCTCACAAGTGAAATATTTAATAATCCAAGTTGTAGCAAACCTCCAAGGTTCTGGAACAAACATTCTATGAATCCCCTTATTGTGCCCCTAGGTGTTTATGGTCATTATAGGCCGGGGTTCCCATTCTCTATGGAACAATTCTATTAATTTTTGATAAGGGACGTGGGTATTTTCATTCAAATGAATTCCCTTATTCTCAAGACCAGAAAGATGAGCAAGGACTTTCGTACTTACCCGGAATGGTTTTCCGCGCACCATAGTCTTCCCATCCGCAAAATTCTCAACAAATTCCTTCACCAACTACTATGTGTGCCCTTCAAATTATTTCATGAAGTCGAGCCATCCAACCCTTTGAAATAAAGCTGCTATATTTCTCAATGCGAGCAATGGCATTGCAGAAGTTGGCTCAGACTTTTTCTTAGCGCTTCCCATTTCCTTTTTTTCTCGGTGGAATTTTACAGAACTCGAGAATGCTTACTTCTCTGAATTACAGATGAAAAAATAGTTCTACATTGATATGCTTGACGAGGGAAGGATTAATTACTAGTTTTATTGTCACCTTACTACGTAATGATGACGACCTTCCATGGGGAATTACCACTATTGTCGTACTCTTGCCAATTGTGTAAAGGGCACAAGTTTCAAAGTTACTAGGGGAACAAATCATGCCAATTAATTATCCTTTATTCAAAATAAATACTAACCATTTTTAATAAATAAGTTCACACTTACCATAGGTCTTGTCATTGCATCAAACGTCACTTACCTATGTTGACATAATTGGATAGTTGCATGTTTGGCGAAGATGGCGGCGAATAATAATGGCATGGATGGGATGGTTGAAGTGATGGCGAAAATTGTTATTATGACAAAAGGTGTCATAATAATCTTATTTATTATGGAAAGATTTGATGTGATGTGGCAGAATAATCATAAAGGGGTGGATCTTGAAGCGGCATTAAAGAATGGGCATGTGTGGAACTTAGGAAAAATTAAAAAAATTGGAATGACAAAATGTACACAAAAATCTGGGGCATTATTGAGTAATGCAACCGAAGAAGAGAAGAGAGTTCTGAAATTATTATAGAAAGATGTCATCAGAACAAAGTAACCAAATTGAGGATTCTGGGGCATCGCTGATAGATGCGGTCGGAGTAGCAACCAAAATTTTTGGAGCATCGTCGAAAGATGTAGCCAAAGCAACAACCAAAATTTATGGAGCATCGTCAAAAGATGCAGTTGGAGCAACAACCAAGATTTTCGGAGCATCGTCGAAATATGCAGCTGAAGCAACAACCAAATTTTTTGGAGCATCTGAACAAAATTCTGGAACATTTGAGCAAATTTTCGGAGCATTGCTGAAAAGATGCGGCTAGAAGAACACCAGAATTCTGGAGCATCGTTGAAAAGATGTAGATGAAAGAAATGACATAATTCCAGAGCATCACTGAAAAGATGCAGCTGGAAGGAAGAAACAACATAATTGCAGAGCATTGCTGAAAAGATGCAGCCAGAAGGAAGAAAATTGTGATACTTTAGCCTTGACTTTCTAAAGCACCATTGAGTGATGTGTCAGAATGTAGGATCAGGATGGGTCGTGGAACCAATCTGATTTGTAGATTCTAGACCATTACAACAACAAGTTTAGAGCATCACAACAACAATTCTGGAGCATCACAACAGGGTGCGCCAGAATTGGGTTCGCCAAAAGATGAAGTCCTGCAAAATATAAACAAAACTTTAGCCAAGTCCAAATGTGGGTTTGACGAAGAAATTGAAGAAATTTTTAGAAATGAAATGATTATTATTATTATTATTATTTATTTATTTATTGGTTTAACAACTATATTGACCCTGCAATTGTAGAGTCAATGCAGTGGATTTCTCCTTGTGTTTCTACAATTTTTGTAAACTTCTCTTTGTTAACAAGTTTATGGTAGATGTGTAATCAATGCTCATTAACCAGAAGAGTTTGGGTGTCACCATCAATTGGTTTTAATTGGATCGAACCAATAGCAAACACTTCATAAATCTCGTATGGTCCAAGCTAGTGTGTCCTAAGTTTTCCTTGATGATCCTTGTATTTGGAATTGAACAATAATGCTCAATCCTCGAAATGGAATTCTTTTTCTTTGATATGTTTGTCATGCCATACCTTACATTGTTGGACCAGTTTAGTTTGATGGACGACATCTAGATGGATTTTTTCGAGTTCACTAAGCTATAAGACTCACTCAATTTGAGCTTGTTTAAGATCCATGCCCAATTCCATGGTCGTCCTAAGGGTTTGGAGCTTGAATTCAATGGGAAAGAGGGGCTTCTTCCCAAAGACTAACTCATAGGGGCTATAGCCAGTGGTTGACTTCCAAGTCATTTTGTAGGCCCAGACAGCTTTCGGTAGTTTCTTAGCCCAATCTTTCCTTCCCGACGAGACCGTTTTTGTCAAAATATCCTCCAGTTCCCTATTAGTGACCTCAACTTTTCCGTTTTCCTATGGGTGGTAGGGTGAGGACTTCTTGTGACTTACTTGGAAGTGATCTGTGAATGCCAATAGGACCTTAGACATGAACTGGGGGCCTTGGTTTGTAACAATTATTCTTGGAGCTCCGAATCTCAGAAAGATTTTGTTATAAAGAAAGTCAACTACCTGCTCTTCCCTAGCAACACGTAGTGCTTGCACTTCCGCCCACTCAGTCATGTAGTCGGTACATACCAAAATATACTCTTTCTCTTGTGAAGGAGGATCTATGGGGCCAATGAAATCCAATCCCCATTTTTCAAATGGTTCGAGAACTACTTGAGGTTGCAAGGGCATCATTGGGTACGGTTGGTCTTCCTACCCTTTGGCATTCATCACACCTGCGAACGTACTTCTTGATGTCCTTATGCATTGAAGGCCAATAGTATCCTACTCCTAGAATCTTGTGAGTTGTCCTTTTAGCAAAATAATGCCCTCTAGAAGGGTCATCATGACAGGCCCTAAGGATACTGTAGGTCTCATATGCCCTAACACACCGTCACAAACCCATATATGGTCCACATCGAAACAAGATTCTATTAATCCATTTAAAAGGGGCACTCTCTCTTATGAGGTGTTTCTTCTATTTTGATGAAAAGTGAGGTGGAACTTTTGCGGTGGCTAAGTAATTTGCAATATCGGCAAACCAAGGAGTTTTAGTAGAGATGGCGAATAGATTTTCATCTGGGAATTCGTCTTGTACTGAAGCACAGTCGCCATCATGTTTTATCCGATATAAGAAGTCTGCGACTACATTGGACTTCCTTGGTTTGTCAAAAATTGTCACATTGAACTCCTGAAGAAGGAGTAACCACCTAATTATCCTTGTGTTTACCACCGGTTTATTCATGAGATACTTGATGGTTGCATGGTCTGTGTGCATTGTAACTTTGTATCCTGTGATATAATGCCTAAATTTCTTGATGGCGTGCACTACAACAAAAAAATTGTTCTCTGTTGTGGTGTAATTCTTCTTTGTTGGTGTCAATTTTTTGCTGATAAAATATATAGCATATTTCCCTCCATTCTCATCTTCTTGCCCTAGAACCGCTCTGATGGCGTCATTAGACGCGTCAAAATAAATGTGAAATGGCAGGTTCCAATCAGGTCCTCGAAGGATAGGGGAAGAGGTTAGTTTCTCTTTGATAATTTCAAATGAATCCTGGCACTCAGGCGTCCAAAGGAAGTCAACATTTTTCTGAAGGAGGGAGAACATCGGGGCTACGATTTTGCTAAAGTTTTCTATGAATCTTCGGTAGTATCCCGCTTTCCCTAAGAAGCTTCTAACATCAGTCTATGTTTTTATGACCTCAAGTTGTTGTATGACCTCAATTTTCTTGGGATCAACCTTAATTACTTTGGCTAAAATATGATGTCCCAACACTACTCCTTGTTCCACCATGATCAAACATTTCTTGTGACTTAGGGACAACCAATGATCCTCAAATTGTTTTAACACCTTGTCTAGATTTGTGAGAGCTTTATCGAAAGTTGAACCATATACAGTGAAGTCATCCATGTAGACTTCCATGTACTCATTTACCAGTTCAACAAATATAGCCAGGATAGCTCTCTGAAATGTGGCAGGAGCATTACATAGCCCAAAGGGAAGAACCCTATATGCGAATGTCCCCCAAGGGAAGGTAAAGGTTGTCTTATCCTGGTCTTTCGCTGCTACCTGTATCTAGTTGTATCCACTAAATCTGTCCAAGAATGAAAAATATTCTCCCAGCCAGGTTATCCAATCGTTGGTCCACAAATGGCAGGGGAAAGTAATCTTTGCATGTCACCTTGTTAATCTCCCTATAATCTACACATACTCCCCACTTCCCATTATTTTTTGGTACTACAACCAAGGGTGACACCCACTTGCTATCAGAAATTGGGTAGATGAATCCTACCTGCAAGAGTTTCTCAATCTCATTTTTAACGATGTCTTTGAGGGAAAGATTGAGTCTCCGTTGTGGTTGGCAAACAGGTCAAACATCCTCAGTATAGATATGGTGTGTGCACACACTAGGTTGTATTCCTCTCATATCTTTATAGTCCTAGGTGAATGCTTTAGATCTACTCACCAAGATATCAAACAGTCTCTATTCTTCTGTCTCAGTCAACCAACTATTGATGTTCAAAGTTTTTCTTGGCAACAACATAATAGTTTTGACTCTGGGATAGTTGGATGTGACAGTGTGGATGGGCCTTGTCAATGTGTTAAGTGGATAGCTATGAGGTACAATTTTATGAAGCCAAGTAACATTTGTAAAGAAATGACAAGTTTTTGGAACTAAGTTCATCAATGGGAAAGGCAATCCAATAAACTTAACATCATCAAATTCTGCTTGATCTGTGTTGATTGGGTGTCCTAGGATTTCTTCCACATCTGACATCTCTTCACTGTTGGAATCTATTGCAATACTTTCCATGTCATTTTCTAATTCATCCTCTAATTCTTCACCGTGTTGTTTGATGACCACCATGGACAGTGAAGCCAAATTTTCTTGTCCAGTAGGACTTTCTGGTTCATCAATCCATACTTTATTGTGTTCAGCAAGCTTGGCAAGAGGATACAAAAATAAATGTTTGCTATTAGATCCATGGGAAATGGTCATTCCTCCCTCTCTACAATCGATTTTGGCTGCAACCATAGCTAGCCATGGCCGTCCCAAAATTATTGGATAGCTGTCTTTGGGCGTAAGGGATTCAATTATTTGGAAATCCACTGGGTATTCCCATCCATCCACCTTAACAAGAATGTTTTCAATGATGCCTTTGGGAATAGCTATGGATTAGTTTGCCATTTGTAAGACTATAGTTATGGGGTGTAGATCAGTAAGTCCCAATTTTTCCATCACATCAACAATCATTACATTAATGGCTGCTCCAAGGTCCACTAAAGCGTTGGGTATTGCTACCTCATTAACTGTTATTGTTATAAGCGAACTTCCTAGATCATATTTCGGAGCAGTGGCCATTCCAACCAATAGGTCAGCTAGGTATCCATTTATGTGGACGGTGTTGATTCGTTTTGGTTTCCTCCCTAGAGTTTTAATACACAATTGTTTAATTAGCTGGTTTAGTTCAGGAATTTGCTTAATTTCCTGTAGCAAAGGAACTTCAATCTATAATTGTTTAGTCTCTTAGATCAATGTAGTTTCCGTAGGTGGAGTTATTTCTAGAGCATCTCTCATAGGAATTAGTTTCAGTCACTCCGAAAAGGGGGCTTTGGTTTTGTCTTTAGGTGCGAGAGTTTTTAGAACTTCATTCAGAGATTGACCCTCCTCCTCCTGAGGTAGGCTGATAGCTCTTACTGACGATGGCGGGTCAGGTTCATGTTGCGTAGTGTCGTGGGTTTGTTCTACGGGCGTTGGTGTTATTGTTGTTTCCTCAGTAGACTTCTTGACAGGTTCATCTATGATTTCTTTGATAGTCAACCACGAAAGTGTTTTACAAGACCTCAAATCCAAGTTTCCACAGTGTATTTCATTGAGTCCAGTAACATTGTCTTGTTCGACGGAATACACTGGAGTATTTGGATGATTGTTCTTTGGATTAGGGACTGGCTGCGCCAGAAGTGGCGGTTGGTTAACTTTTTTAGTCTATTGAGCATTTTGGGGAGGTGGTAGAAGGATCTGTTGTTGAGGAGGCATCCTTTTAGGACCAGTGTAAAACATATGCTGAGGTTGATTCCATTAGGGAATGGAATTTTGAGGGTACCATTGTTGTTGAGGCTAGTTAGGCCATTGAGAGTTACCCCAAGATTGATTTGTCCATTCAGGTGGTCCCCAGGGATAGGTTCCCCAATTAGGGGGTATTGGAGGTGGTGGTTGTGTCCAGGGCGCTACCCATTGATTGTTGTTCCAATTTTGTTGGGGTCTCTAGTTAGAATTTTGGCCATAGGAAAAATTGCCTCCAGCCCTTTGATTTACAACATTCACTTCTTCCTTGACTAGGGTTGTTCTTTTCTTGGAATTTTTTATTGCATTCAGTAGCTCACATTGATCAGTGGGGTGGTTTCTATCACATACTTGACAAATGTCAATCTTGTCAACTTTGTCCAGAGGACATTCTCTCAGTAAATGTTTGTTTCGGCACCTAGGCAATAAATGGACAAGGTCTTCGGATTTTTGGTTTTAGCCTATATGCCATCCAGAGTAGTATTTAACTGGATGAGAATGTTGGTCTTGAAGTTAGCCAATTCCTCATGAAGTTTATTTATGTCATTATAACCACGTAAGGGGGTGAACTTCCTAATACCTCCACAAGTACGGGAGAAGTTCCAACACAATTTCATTATTTCTTCCAATCTCAGTTGGGATACATCTCCTTTACCCATTAAGTCTAGACTCCTTTGAGTTTCATCATCGAGACCTTTAAGAAATAAGGTCTTTAAAATATCAAGACTTATGAATTCTCCACCACAACGTTTGGACAAGAAGATAAATCTATCAAAGTAGTCTTCTAAACTTTCATCCTCATTTTGCCTTATCTTGAAAAGTTCTTCTTTTTTATCACTAACCCTATAGTAACTCTGGTACTTTTCCAAAAAGGCAGACTCCATTTCATCCCAAGAAGTTATCGACTGAGAAGCTAATCCCATAAACCAGTGCATGGCTGAGTCTTTCAGGGTGGAAGGGAAAAGCTTTAATTTATGATTGTCATTCTTGTAGTCATATGTTTGACACAAGACTTTAAACTCAAATAGAAATTGATTTGGGTCCTTAGTAGACAAACCTCAAAAGGTAGGCAAAAAAGCAGGTGAGATGTTTTTCATTGTCTTATCATCATCTGCATCAATAGCAATAGAATAAGCAAATGTGTGGGGTGGTGGAGGGTTGTCATGATTGTTGGTGGCATTTCTTCAGTCACCCATGGTGTTGAAGAGGGTATGATTTTCGTCCCAAGTTCGCTCAGTGGGACACAGTTTAGGATTTTGTAACAGAATATGCTCCTCTTCGACTATAAGTTCTTTTTCTGGAGTATATCGGAAGGTCTCAGGTTGACCTCATTCGGTCAATTCCTCCATAAGTTCTTGGTTTGAGTTACCTTCTTCTCCGCTTGTTGTTGGTACATCAACTGGGGGGTTTTTGGTATGAATCTCCTGTGGGGGCCTCGTTTCTTGACCAAGCAAAAAAGAAGCCAAAGAACTATTCCTATCCCTAAGAGAGGTATTCAAGATATCTCCTACTAACACTAGAAAAAGGGGTCCCCAACAACGGCACCAAAAAGTGACAGGCTATTGTTAGGTCCTAACACTTTAGTGAATAAACACATCAATATATCGACTGGGCAGTGTTCAATGGTTGTATGCAATGGAGGATATCTCAACTTCTCTCTTAAGCACTAATCAACTGAATAGAAGTTCTAAGCTAAGGGGTCTCTAATCTTGAAAGCAATAAATCATCTATCTTGAAAGCGGGAAAATAACTTAAATCATAAAACAAAAAACTAGGAATCTAAAAAGCATCACTATTAAACTAGAAACCATGGAAACAATTAATCTAAAGAATGCATAAATTTTTGAAGAAGTAAAGCATGTAAAGAAATTAGGAAACATTTTTCTAACACAAAAGATAATAGGCCAATTTCTAACCATAAACCATTAATCAGAATCTACTGAAGAAAGGTGCTCTGGAAACTCAGAAACTATGGATTCAGTTACAACCTGTAGGCTTGACACTAACATTATGACATATACTCATGAAAAATGAAATGAAAATTCAACTATTATCTACTAAAAGAAAATATGGAAGAGGAACATAATACTTATCTATTTATCTATCTATAACCCTCGAGTGGCCAGCTCTCGGGTGTGACTACAGCTACTTCAGATCACATGCACTGGAAAAATCCTTTAGTTACTTCATTCTACAGATGCATCCATATTACAGAGTAATTTAAAGAGTGGTGGGAAAAATCATATTCATATGGCAATTTTTACTCAAAGAAAAATTAATAGCATAATGATAATCTTCTTCTCTTGTTATTCATCATGTGTAACAGTTACATATTTATATGAAAAATGATTAACAAAAATCCTATTTTCCAGTTGATAGAGTCTTTTCCAATAGCAGAAGGACTTTAAAGCCCATGATATACAATATTAAAGAGGCTCTCATGAGCCATTAAATTTTTTGAAACTAAAAGATAACATAATTAAAAAACTCGGCCAAAATGTGTGCTCTTGGAATTCCGGCGCCCGCTCGCTCATTTTCAAAAGTATGAAGATCTACATTCATTTTCCCTTTTGACTGGAGTGATGGTTGGAAGTGGAATTGACCTGCGAAATACTCAAGACTAAACCATTAAATCGGCATAAGTTAGTTTAATTCGATCAACTCCAAGAAATAAAGTTTGTTCCCCTATTCATAAAAAGGAAAGCAATTATTTTTCCTGAAGATAATCAATTGGCAGAGTAATTTGGGATGAAAGGTTTATATTTGTATATTGAGGCCATTATGTTGATGACGTTATTTTTACCTCATCAAAAACCTTTCTTAATTGAGAATTCAAGCTTTGTTGAGCACAATTGCAAATGCAACTCAAAAAAACTATCTCTCTACCACTGTGATATCAACATATGTGCTAATTACCAATGTCGAGCATCTCATTTATAAATCCTTTAATCTTAGTTGAGAGGAAGGTATATCAGGAAATAAATGGAAATATAAGACCAAATATTTGATATGTGGATCATACTTCAATTTTATCCTTGGGAAAAGCCAAATCTTAGCATAGGATATTGCGCAGACTGTCCTAGGCTTGGACATTGTTTGATATTTTAGATTCCTTGATTTGTTTAACACCTTGAACAGATAAGACGTCCACTAACCTGTTGGCTTTTGGATAGACCAACCTTGATCCGTATTCACTCATTTTCTCAAGGTACATATGTATTTGATCAATCCACTTCAAATTCTTCCAACGAATGGCCTTTCAGGTGTTGATGGCACATATAACAATCATAAAATCTTCTTTGATATCAATTTGACTTAGCTTCTCTTTGACACACAAGTTGAGGCCTACCAATAGTGTAGAATATTTTGTGTCATTATTTATTCCATTAGGAAATTTGACACAACCAACCCAACATTGATCCCTATATTCGTTACAGATGATAAATCTAGTATCACAGGCCTTGTGATTTCCTTTTGCAACCCTTTCAACGTTCAACTCTAATCTTCCTTGAGAGGGGTGGTCCATTTGGCATTGACACATCGGTTTGGGGTAATCACATTGATGTAGGGGTGAGTGGGAAATTTCAAGAGAAGTACAATGATTTGTTGATGTTGTTGTCCCATGTTGATGATGCCCATTTCTTTTTGGTTCAATTTTTTGTTGAGGGTTCATGGATCTTTCCACAGTTGCTTGTTGATGATTTGTGTCATTGATTGGAGCCATCAATTCAACTCCACCATCTGAGAGAGAAGCACTTGAGATTGGTCCACTTTTGGGTGGGCTGAAGATTGAACAAATAGGAATAGACATTAATACAATGCAATAACCCTTTATCTTCCACCCACCTAGATGGGGGGTTAAATAGAAAGGTTTAAAGAAAAGAACATGACTCCACCTATCAATTCCTACACGTGCCTTTGGAACCGCTGTGAACAAACAAGTAACCAGGTGGGTCGATTAGTTCCACTCTAGGGTTGCCAACAATAATAGCCCTAATCCCCCACCAACGGTAATATAATGGGTGGGTCAGAAGCAATAATTTTGGGATGGGAGGAATTTGTAGTTTGACACTCAACTGCAAACAAGGAACCCTATAGTTCCCACCCACCCAGATATAATAGGGTCCCATCCACCTACACCCTTAAAATAGTAAGGGCCCACACATGCATTTGATTGATCACCTCCTTTAGAACCCAATTGAACTATTAAACTTGACACATCGAGAATAAAATGAGTAGAAGCAACTTGTTGAGCAATGACAGTCAGGAGTCAGAAAAGGTGAAAAATGGTCACTTACTATTTTTAGTAAGTCAGCCTAAGCAGGCTTGTATGGACCTAAAAATTTACCCCACAGAGCAGAACTGAAAAATATTTCTGGTCGCGAAAGAATCATCTCAATACCCTACACGGTTTGGGAGATATTAAAGTTTTCGTCTTGGGAAATTTCTCCAATGCAACTTCAAATTTAGATATGAAAACCTTAAAGGCCCTGAAACAACTCAAAAAGTTATGAACTGACTTCAGATGGTCTGGCGTTGTAGATCTCTTTGAGAGATTTCCAATGATATGTTATAATAGAAAATCGGACACCTGGATCAAAAGTTATGGCCCCGCGAAGTTGCTCCACTAAAAAGTGAATTTCATTAAAATTCCTTCCTAAGCAAGAAATCAAATAGCGGGACTTTTGGCACCAAAACAAAAGGGAAAGTTGAACTTTATAAAACATTCTAGGGCAATTATTGGGGTAAAATAAAAGGGTTAAGTGGGGAGTTGTAGAAGGTGGCTCCATCAGTGTAGATTGTGGCTCCGAATAATATATTTTATTTCCAGAGTTGATTTTGTTGTAATGCATCAAGCCCATGAGGCTATAACATGTAAGTTTTGAATATGTAATTTTATTTTTTGAAAATAATTGAAATTGAGTTTTTTTTTGTTGTCTCGCATCTTCTGTGTTGGTATCTATTATTGTGATTTGTGTGGTTTCAAGCGATGTGGTCCTATCAAAGTAGTTTTTTGGGGGATGAATCAGTTGTCACAAATTTTAACCTTTAATTCAATCACCAGAACTTATACTTAAAACTACTTAAGTGATTAATCATCAAATGCCAATGCAGAAACTCAAATCCAACACATAAACACAATAACACCATATTTGCATGGAAAACCCAATAAGATAAAAACCATGGTGAGGATTAACTCACACCACAGAGAATATCAAAACCGATTACAAAAAGGCTCACTACTTGAAAATGAGGACTCATTGTCCAACAGGGCTACAACCCGGAGGGCTCACTGCCACAAAGATACAAAGAATATAAAGAATACTTGTTACAGAGAGACTACAATCCCAATGCAACAAAGGATTCCACCATATTCACTTGATCAACATGCACGAATGATAGATTTTTCCTTCTGCTCACTACATCCAAAAACTCAGTGTTAAGCTTCACACTGATCTCCCACACACAACTCACACACTTTCTGAATAGCATCAGAGATGTGTCTACTCTTTCACTTATCTTCCTTCTTTTCTCTTGTATGTTTTTCATTACTAGATCATCTTGTATTTATACTATCTCCAACCTTGAAAAAGATCAAAGTCGGCCATCCAACTTCAAATTCAAATTAGGTCGGCGCCAAAACATCCTAGGGTGGAATTAGAATGAAGGTGACCCAAACACATGCTACACCGGGACCCAAAATAGATCCAACACGCTTCATCAACTTTGAAGATAGTGCTTAACACATGATTAACCAAACCAGTGTAAAACACATAGAACAATTAAGCTCAAAACTTCCAAAAACCAAAAATATCTTCAATGCAATCAAAATATCTTAACTCTAGAACCGCATGTCAAAAGACTTCATCAAAGAGAAATCCAAACCAACAAATTTTCTCTTAGACCTCAACCAAAACACAAAAAATATAGTTCACAACTGGTGAACACAACTCGTACTTCACAATGAACCAATCAGCCAAAATTCTAGATATAGCAACCTTCAACAACCATGACCAACATATTTGAACCGCACGAACATAGGGGAAAATACCAAATCATTACTCAAAGCAACAACTAAATACCTGTAGACTTCCTTTAATACAATTTTCTCAATATCCTCAACATATACAACCAATAGCAACTAGATAACCAATTGACATCAATGACAACACCCTCATTCCTTTCTTCATTCTTGCAACAATCTCCCCCTTTGTCATTGATGGAAAAGGAAAAAGATATGTTCATTGAATCTTCCTTTGTCATGAAAGAAAAATACTCATAATGACAACATCTGAGACTACTTGCTCCTCTTGAGAGGTAACCACCAAAACATCAGTCCAAAAATATAGAACTATGAATCCATCAGACTGATGCATCTACAAATGCATCTTAGTTTATGAAAGGACAGGCAATAACCCCTAACTTCTCCTAAAGATACTTAAAAGTATCTTTAGGAAGAGCCTTTGTAAATATATTAGTAATTTGATCCTTTGTTGGAACATACTCAAGCTTGACTTCATTCTCCTGACCTTCTCTCTCGAGAAATGATATATACTTCGTCCTCGAGTGCATCACAAGATTCTTTGAAATGTTAATTGCACTTGTATTATCATAGAAGATATAAATTGGATCATCATATAGCACTGTGATATCTTTCAATGTCTGTTTCATCCATAGAACCTGTGTACAACAAGATGCAACAACAATATACTCAGCTTCAACAATAGACAAAGAGACTGAATCTTGCTTCTTACTCAACCATGCCACCAATCTGCATCCAAGAAAGAATGCACCACCACTTGTACTCTTTCAGTCGTCTATACATCCAACCCAATCTACATCTGTATAGGCACTAAGTGTAAAGTCAATATCTTTGGGATACCACAATCCATAATTTGGAGTGCCATTCAATTATCTAAATATTCTTTTAACTGCAACAACACGTGTTTCCTTCGGATCTTCTTGAAATATAGCCACAAGACAAACTGCATGCATGATATCTGGTCTAGTAGCAATCAAATACAATAATCCACCAATCATAGATCTATATATGCTTTGATCAGCCTTAGGTGAATCATCATCTTTACCCAATTTACAACTAGTCACCATAGGTGTACATACTAGTTTGGAACTACCCATCCTGAACTTCTTCAACATCTCTCTCACATACTTAGACTATAAAATGAAAATTCTTTTCTCTGTTTGATTAATCTATAGCCCAAGAAATAAATTCATCTCCCTAAACATAGACATCTCAAATTCTTTCTGCATTTCTTCCACAAACATTTTGCACATCTTTTCATTTCCTCCAAAGATAATGTCACCAACATATACAACTACAATCAAGATTTTGTTATTTTCAATCTTAAAGCATAAATTACTGTCTACCGCACCTTTGTTAAATCCTTGTTGAATCAAATACCTGTCTAACCTTGCATACTAAGCTCTAGGAGCTTGCTTCAATCCATATAAAGCTTTCTTCAATTTGCACACCATATCTAGTTGATCTATTAACTAAAATCCTTATGGTTGTTCCATGCAAACTTCTTCCAACTCACCATTTAGAAATGTTGACTTGACATCCATCTGATCGACTTTGAAATCTTTATAAGCAGCCAATGCCAAGAACATCCTTATAGCTTCCATTCTTGCTACCGGGGTAAAAGTCTTCTGAAAAGCTATGCCTTCTACTTGTGAGTAATCTTTACACACAAGCCTCACTTTTTTGACAACTTCTCCATTCTCATTCAACTTATTTTTGAATACCCATTTTGATCCAATGATATTTTTGTCTAGCGGTCTTGGGACCAATTCCCAAGTCTGATTCTTCTCAATCTACAAAAGTTCTTCTTTCATTGCTTCCTTCCAATGTTCATCTTTACGGGCTTCACTTACTATCTTCGGCTCAATCTTAGAAAGTAAACACAAATTTACTTCAGTGGCAACTTTGCTTCTGGTGAACACAACTTTTGTCTTGTCTCCAATAATATGATTTTCTAAACAATTCCTCTGTACATATTTCGGTGTCCTAGGGGACATCACCAAAGCATCTTCTTCTCTTTAATTCTATTCATCTTTCTTTTTATGCTCATCCTTATCATGTTCTTCCACAATTTCTTCTATTCTTGCACAATCATGTTCATCAGACACATATCCATCAATATTAATAGAATTCTTCACTATCTCATCTACCTTCACATTCAAGATCTCTACAATCTTTCTCAGTCTTTTGTTGAAACATCTATATGCCTTACTTTTAGTAGAGTATCCAAGAAATATGCCTTCATCACTTCTTGCATCAAACTTACCCAAAGTTTCTTCATCTCTTTTGATATAGCATTTGCTTCCAAACACCTTGAAATACTTAACTGTAGGAATTATTTTGTGCCATAACTCATAAGGAGTCTTTGTATTGTTTGCTCTTGCCTGAACTCAATTGAACACATAAACAACAGTATGAATAGCTTCTTTCCAGTAAACTTTCGATAATCCGGCTTCAATGATCATTAACCTAGCAGCCTCTTGAACTGTTCTATCTTTCCTTTCAACAACTCCATTATGCTGAGGAGTTCTTAGAGCAGATAACCGTCTCTTTATTCCATGCACTTCACAAAACATATTGAACTCATGGGAGGTGAATTCTCCACTTCTGTTAGATCTTAAGCATTTTATCTTCAAGTTCATTTTATTTTCAACCATAACCTTGAATGCTTTGAATCTATCTAATGCATCTAATTTCTCTTTAAGAAATGCAACCCATTTATATCTAGAATAATCATCAATTAAAAGCATAAAGTACCTTTCACCAAGTAGACTTCACACTCTCATAGGACCACAAAGATCTATATGAACTAAATCTAGTAGTCCGATAGAAGATTGTTCCTTTGATCTATAATGATTTCTTGTTTGCTTCCTAAATTGACAATTTATACAAATAGCATTAACAGGCTTTGTAATTCTTGGTAAATCTCTCATGGCTTGAACAACACTAATCCTTGCCAAGTTATCAAAATTCATGTGACAGATTCTCCTATGTCATAACAAACTGTCATTTATTTGAGTCATAAAGCATCATCCATCAACACCCTTAAGTTGATAAATATTCCTTTCAGATTTCTTTCCTATAGCAGTCAATGTTTTGGATCCTTTCCAGACCTCACATTTCTCATACTTAAACACAAGATCATATCCTTTTCTGCACATCTAACCAACGCTCAACAAATTATGTTTTAAACCCTTAACATAGTAAACATCGTCAGTATGATGCTTGTCATCAAAACTTACTGAACCTATCCCACATATTTTAGCACTAGTATCATCTCCAAACATAACCAAGCCTCCATCATATTTCTCAAGTTTAAAAAACCTACACTTATCACCAGTCATGTGATGCAAACAACCACTATCAACTACCCAATTTTTTTTTTGTTTAGCATGTAGGGCAGAGATAACCGTACCTTCGTTTTTCTCCTTCTCCTTCTCCTTCACCAGAGGGCTTTCCTTTATTTGTTTTTCTGAATTAGTAGAAGTAGGTTCATCCTTAATCGCCAAGAACAAGCATTCATTGTCATATGGATCTTCATATTATGAATTTTCATCTGAAATACTAACATTCTCATTCACATAGTAATCTTTGTTAATCTTCTTTCCTTTCTTTTATTTCTCATATCTTTGTTTATTTCTTTTAGCTCTTTTCAAACTTCTTGCAAGATAATGACATATTTCTCCACAACTAAAGCATTTAAAGGGAAACTTACCTTCATGCTTACCAGAGCCTTTTCTCATTCTTCTTACAAAGTTAGCTTCTATTTCATCAAAGTTCTCTTCATCTGGATCTTCAACTTTTGTAGCTTTAAAATCAGTCTTTACTTTGCCTCCATTTCTTAGACTCAACTTCCTCATCTCATAAGATGTCAAAAATCCTAACAAATCCTTAGTACAATTCTTATAATCTATAGTCTGCTCAATAACACTCACCTTCTCACTATAAGCAACATGAAGAGTTTTGAGAATCTTCTTTACAATCCTGGTTTCATCTATAGTAGCACCAAGTGATCACATTCCAGCCACTACCTCATCCAATCTCTATACATAAGCTTTAACATTTTCATCTTTGGACATAGGTAAAAGATAAATTTGTGTTTCCAAATTCTGTAATTTCGCCTCTTTAACTCTTTCATCATCATCAGGTGCTCTTTCTAAAGCATCCCAAACTTCCTTAGTTATCTTCAAATTTTAAACCTTAATCAACTCGAAATGTACCAGATTATTCTTCAAAATGAACTTTGCCTTATTATTTGCTTCATGTGCTCTAATCTCTTAAGGTGTACTCGAACCATTAGTAGGAGGAGTGTGAGGATTCTTGTTAGCTTTCTCCACTTCGTATCTGCAATACTCCAGATATTCTTCCATCAATACTTTTCAGATACCATAATAGTTCCATCAAACCTCAGATAATCAAAGACCATTTTGCCAGTCATCTCAGACATTCCTCAAGCGGTTAAGCTCTTCACCCAAGGAACCAAGCTATAATACCAATTGTTGAATAGGATAGTGAAGAGGGGGGTGAATCAGTTGTCACAAATTTTAACCTTTAATTCAATCACTGTAACTTATACTTAAAACTACTTAAAGATTTTAACCTTTAATTCAATCACTGTAACTTATACTTAAAACTACTTAAGTGATTAATCATCAAATGCCAATGCAAAAACTCAAATCCAACACATAAACATAATAACACCATATTTACGTGGAAAACCAAATAAGGGAAAAACTATGGTGAGGATTAATTCACATTATAGAGAATATCAAAACCGATTACAAAAAGGCTCACTGCCTGAGATAAGGCTCACTGCCTGAAAATGAGGACTCACTGTCTAATAGGGCTACAACCCAAAGGGCTCACTGCCACAAAGATACAAAGAAGATAAAGAAGACTTGTTATAGAAATACTACAATCCTAATGTAACAAAGGATTCCTCCACAATCACTTGATCAACATGCATGAATTCAATAGAGTTTGCTTTCTGCTCATTGCATCTGAAAAATCAACATTAAGCTTCACACTAATCTCCCACACACAACTCTCACACACTTTTTGAATAGCATCAAAGTCACGTCTATTCTTTCACTTATCTTCCTTCTTTTCTCTTGTATGTTTTTCATTACTAGCTCATCCTATATTTATACTATCTCCAACCTTGAAAAAGATCAAAGTCTACCATCCAACTTCAAATTCAAATTAGGTTGGCGCCAAAACATCCTAGGGTGGGATTAGAACGAGGGCGACTCAAACACACACTTCACCGAGACCCAAAATAGATCCAACACGCTTCATCAACTTCAAAGATAGTGCTTAGCACACAGTTGGACAAACCAGTGTAAAAAAACATAGAACAATTAAGCTCGAAACTTCTCGAAACCAAAAATATCTTCAATGCAAACAAAACATCTTAACTCTAGAACCGCAAGTCAAAAGACTTCATCAAAGAGAAATTTGGACCAACAACTTTTCTCCCAAACCTCAACCAAAACACAAAAAAACATAGTTCACAACTGGTGAACACAATTTGTACTTCACAACGAACCAATTAGCCAAAATTATGGATATAGCCACCTTGAACAACCATGACCAACATATTTGAATTGCACGAACATAGGGGAAAATACCAGATCATTACTCAGAGCAACAACTAAATACTTGTAGAGTTTCTTTAATACAATTTTCTCAATATCCTCAACATATACAACCAACAACAACTTGATAACCAATTGACCAGTTGACATCAATGACAAGACCTTAATTCCTTTCTTCATTCTTGCAATACAGTTTAAAGAACAAGAAGCATAAGATCTAGAGCAAGTCATATTATTTAAAGTCATCTCTAAGATTGGGAAAAGGCCAAAGATTGATGTTTCTACATTTTATGGAAATCTTAACCCATAAGAGTTGATTGATTGGATCAATGATATGGAGGAGTACTTTGAGTATGAGGAGGTGAAAGATCTTGAGAGGGTCAAATTTGCAAAGACCAAGCTAAAGCGTTATGCAAATATTTGGTGGAAAGAGGTACAACTAGAAATAAATCGAACAGGAAAAGAGAAAACAACAAGATGGGATTGTATGGTGGACAAATTAAAAAGATAGTTCATTTCTATGGACTATGAGCTAGATTTGTTGAAGAAGATGCAAGGGTTGAAACGAGTGGGAAAATTCGTCAAGGAGTATACAGAAGAATTCTACGGTGTCTTGATCAAAGCAGGCCATTCTAAGGCCAATAAGAAGAAAGGTGACCATTACATAAATGGGTTGAAGCTGAGTATTCAAGAAGAGTTGGGTCTGGTAAGAATGTCTACCATTGAAGATGCATATTAGTTTGCTTTGAAGGTAGAAGAAAAGTTGAATAGAAGATTTGAAAGCAAGCAAAGAGGTGGGGGTCATGGTGGAAAGACTAGTGGACGATCATATGGAGGTCAAAATGAAGATCAAAAGAAGGGTGAAGGATCCAGTAGCAACCAGAACCAGAAAGGAGATAACACCTATCATCCTCGTGATCAGAATAATGGAGACCAAAGAGGAAGAGGAAGATTTGGATGAGTACCAGGAAGAGGAGGCTTTCGTGGAACTTGTTTCTAGTGCAAAGAAGGACATAGAGCCTATGAGTGTCCTCAACATCAACGAAGGACAAATAGAAGACCCAAGGGTAATGCATGAGTTGCACATGTAGATGAAGATGCCAAGTCTTCACATTATGAGGATGTAGAAAGAGGAGAGGTTCTTGTTACTAGAAGAGCCTTGTTGTATGAGAAGGAACCAACTCAAAGGAAGAATTTGTTTTGCACCAAATGTAAGTGCGAAGGTAAAGTTTTGAATGTTATTATTGATGGAGGTAGTACTGATAACCTTGTTTCAAAAGAGATGGTTAGTAAGTTGCTGTTGGAGAGAAGAAGGCATCTGAATCCATACTGAATTGCTTGGTTGCAGAAGGACCATAAGCTTTGGTAAATGAACAATGTCTGGTAAAGTTTAAGATTGGAAATTAACATGATGAGATATTGTGTGATATTATGCCTATGTATGTTTGCCATATGTTGTTAGGCAGACCGTGGTAGTTTGATCGATGAGCAGTACATGATGGACACACCAACACCTATTCTTTGATGTAAAGGATGGGGTTTCTCATAAGTTGAAGCCCTTGAAAGAGGCAAAGGAAAAGGTAAACGTAATGCAATAATTTGTTTGGTTGATGGAAGAAAGTTCGTAGAAGGTATGAGGCACGAGCATATGTGTTTTGCATTGATCCCTATAGTCGATGAAGAAGATACTAATGAGGTACCTATAGAGGTTTCAGATATGTTGAATGAGTTTCAAGATATTGTTTTTGATAATGTACCTGAAGGTTTTCCTCTAGGAAGAAAGATTAGTCATCATATGGACTTGATTCCTAGAGCTAAAATAAGGTAGCCCATCAAATGACTCCAACAGAGAATGAAGAGTTGAACAGACAAGTGCAAGAGTTGTTGTGGAAGGGATTGATTCAAGAGAGTTTAGGTCCATGTGCAATACCTGCAGTGCTAGCACCGAAGAAGGATGGAGAATGGAGGATGTGTATAGACTCCTGAGCTATCAACAAAATTATTATCAAGTATAGATTTCCCTTGCCAAGGATGGATGATATTATGGATTGTTTGAATGGAGTTGATTACTTCACAAAGATAGATTTGAAGTGTGGATATCACTAGATCTATATTAGAAAGGAGATGAATGGAAGATAGCCTTCAAAACCAAGGAGGGCTTGTATGAGTGGTTAGTCATGCCTTTTGGGCTAACCAATGCACTAAGCACATTTATGTGGCTTACGAATGAGGTATTGAAATCTTTTTTAGGAAAATTTGTTATAGTTTATTTGGATGATATTTTGATTTTTAGTAAGACATTGGAGGAGCACTTGATGCGTATCTGAAGAGTTTTTGAGAAGCTAAGGGAGGAGAAGTTTTTGATTAATTTGAAGTAATGTAGTTTTGTGAAGAGAGAGTTGGTGTATCTAGGATTTGTTGTCTCAGTATAGGTTCTTAAAATGGATCTAGAGAAGGTGAGAGCTATCATTGAATGGCCTAACCCGAGGAGTGTTACAAAGGTAAAATCATTTCATGGTCTAGCAAGTTCTTACAAAAAGTTTATTAAGAATTTCAGTAGTATTTGTGTACCTCTAACTTAAGCAATGAGAGGGGATAGAAAGGATTTTAAATGGACTGGAGGAGCAACAAAGAGTTTTGATATGTTGAAGAAGAAAGTCACTAAGAAACTTGTTTTGGCACTTCCAGATTTCAATAAGGTCTTTCAAGTAGATTGCGATGCTAGTGGCACTGCCATAGGAGTTGTTTTGAGTCAAGAAGGTAAGCCTGTTGCCTATTTTAGAGAGAAGTTGAATGATGCTAAGAAGAAATATTCTATCTATGATCAAGAGTTTTATGATATAGTTCAGGCTTTGAGGAAATGGAGACACTATTTGTTTCCAAAATAATTTGTTTTATATACTGATCACCAGGCTTTGCAGTATCTTAATAGTCAAGGAAAGTTAAATCAAATTCACTTAAAATGGGTTGAGTTTTTGCAGAGTTGTACTTTTATTTTGAAGCATAGAAGTGGAAGGTCAAACAAAATTGCAGATGCCTTAAGTAGAAGGGAAAATTTGTTGATAGAGATGAATATAGAGGTTGTTGGGTTCAATGAACTCAAGAGTTTGTACCTTGAAGATCCAGACTTTGCAGAAGCTTGGAAGGCTTGTTTGGAACTTGTTACATTAGATAGGACAAGATGGTTGGATTTCCTAATCCAAGATGGGATGTTGTTTAGAGGAAGCCAATTGTGCATTCCAAGGAGTTTGATGAGAGAGAATCTAATCAAGGAGAAGCACAGTGGAGGATTGGCTGGACATTTTGCTCGAGATAAGACCATTGCTCTTGTTAGTGAGACTTATTACTGGCCATAATTAGAACAAGATGTGAAGAAGTTTGTACAAAGTTGGAGAGCATGTCAAATGGAGAAGGGAACAAGTTAGAATACTGGATTGTATTAGCCATTAGTTGTACCTAAGAGGCCATGGGAGGATATTAGCATGGATTTTGTTCTTGGCTTGCCAAGGACATAGAGAGGGCATGATTCCATATTTGTGGTGGTGGATAGATTTTCAAAGATGGCACATTTCATTCTATGTCATAAAACTAGTGATGTTGTTCATATTGTAGAGTTGTTTTTTAGAGAGGCGGTGAGACTACATGGTCTACTGAAGAGTATAGTTTCAGATAGAGATACTAAATTTGTTGGTTATTTTTGGAGGACATTATGGAAGAAGTTGAAGACATATTTGAACTTCAGTTTTGCATACCATCCACAGATAGATGGACAAACAGAGGTGGTGAATAGGAGTTTGGATAACTTGCTAAGATGCTTAGTAGGAGATAAGCCCAAGGGATGGTATTTGATTATACCATAAGCATAATTCTTTTACGATAATTCTATCTATAGAAGCACTAAAAAATCACCATTCTAGATTGTTTATGGGAGTAGTCCAAGAACTGCTTATGAATTGAGAAAGATGGATAAGGGGGAGAAGAGTAGCGCTGAGGCTGAGGATTTTGTTGAGCACCTGAAGAATTTGCATGAAGAGGTGAAGAAACATATCAATAAGATGAAATCACAATATAAGGCTAAGGAAGATAAAAAAAAGAGGTATAGGGAGTTCCAAGTAGGAGATGAAGTAATGGTTCATTTGGGAAAGGAAAGGTTTCTAGTTGGTACATACAACAAGTTAAAGATGAAGAAGTTTGGACCATGCAAGATCCTAAAGAAGCATGATTTAGGAAATGCATACGAGGTAGAGTTGCCTGATGAAATTCATATTTCACCTATGTTTAACATTTCAGATTTAACAGAATATCATGAAGGAGGAATTGATGAAGAAATAATAGAAGCACAGTGAAATATCCCAACACCTACTTCAGAAAAGGAGGAGATGGAAGAAATTTTGGATAGTCGTGTGGGTAGAAGCTCAAGAAATAGGCAATATGCAGAGTACTTGGTGAAGTGGAGAGGAAGGCATGTTAAAGATTCATCGTGGTTGTCTGAGGTTGAGGTTAACCATCTTGTTTTTCCTCTAACTCCTAAAAAGTGACAGGGTCACTTTTCAAATTACCTTGGGTGTCTAATGCAGGTGCATCCAACAGTGTAGGGCAATCTTGCATCACCCAAAAAAAATGTTTTTCCTTAATTTCTTTAGTCGTTTTGAGTTCCATGATGGCACTTAAGGGGTGTAAAATGGTCAAGAGTTAGAAAAGGTGAAAATTGGTCACTTACTATTTTTAGTAAGTCGGCCTCAATAGGCTCATATGGACTTGAAAATTTACCCTAGGGAGCAGAATTGAAAAACATTTCTAGTTGCGAAATAATCATCTCAATACCCTGCACGATTTGGGAGATATTAAAGTTTTTGTCTCAGGAAATTTCTCCAATGCAGCCTCAAATTCAAACATGAAAACCTTAGAGGTCTCAAAACAACTTGAAAAGCTAACGAACAAACCTTTGATGGATCGACGCTGTAGATCTCTTTGAGAGCTTTCCAACGATATGTTATAATAGAAAATCAGACTCAGATCAAAAGTTATGGCCCCATGAAGCTGCCCCACTAAAAAGTGAATTTCATTAAAATTCCTTCCTAGGCAAGAAATCAAACGACAAGACTTTTGGCTCCAAAACAAAAGGGAAAATTAAACTTTCTAGAACATTTTAGGGTGGTTATTGGGGTAAAATAAAAGGGTTAAGTGGGGGTTGTAGAAGGTGGCTCCATTAGTGTAGATTGTGGATCTGAATAATATATTTTGTTTTCAGAGTTAATTTTGTTGTAATGAATCAAGCCCATGAGGCTATAGCATATATGTTTTGAATTTGTAATTTCATTTTTTGAAAATAATTGAAAGTGAGTTATTTTTCTATCTCACATCTTCTGTTTTGGTATTCATTGTTGTGATCTGTGTGGTTTTGGGCGGTGTGGCCCTCATCACAATTAGAAAGAAAGATAACTGAACTATAGTTTCCCACCTACTCAGACGATGGATGATGAAAGCTAATGTGGTGGGTGGGAAGAAGTAGTAGTTACATTTTGACCTAGCTTTGCCTTAAGTTTCACAAATAGTTTGGATAAGGCTTAAGAACAAATAAGATCACTAAAAAGAAAGCCCTATATATCTATGACAAGGAGTTAAGTTAAGGAATCATAGTTGAGGTGGTAAACACATGGGGGTAAAGCGACTTCTGGCCAACACATTGGGTCAACCATCCTATCTATTTCTTACCAAGGTCAATCTTTGACGTGGGCTAACTATACCACCCACAAGCCATATATTTGAGGGGTTGAGGCAATCTCTAACCTCCCACCCATCCAACTTTTCTACCTCCCACCCACCCCATATTACATGCAAAGGAAATCATAGGAACAACCAAGTCTTCTACCCTAGCTAGAACAACCTCTATAATCTCTCTCTAGCCACCAACCCTCCTACCCCAATAGAAAACCACCCATATATCCCCCTATTCCCTAGTCCAACAAATCATTAAAATGCAAACCCCCTACTCCCAACTTTCTCTAGCTAACTCATATGCGGGTAGGTGGGAATGAACTACTATTGGGAACTATAATCCCCACCCAACCTGAACAAAAGGGTTTTCCTCCCACCTGAAACTAGAATTCTTGGGGGTTCTAGGCAAACCCCCAGATATAGTAAGGGCCCACCCACCTTGATTTTTTTGTTGCTTTACACCCACCCAAGGAATAAGTCCTACTTTCACAACTTGGGGATAACCAATCAAGTTCCTCTTTTGATTCCATCATTGTTGATAAACTCCATCTCCCCCCACCCACCCCGGTTCAAATGAGATCGATTATGATAGGTGGGATAGAGAATTAGGAAACCACCAGGATCAGTTTCGGTAGTTGATTGCATAGCTAAATCTCCCTCCCACTCAATTGGGCGAAGCAAACTATGAGGCGGTAGTACATCATGAAGGATACTCGTGACATGATCGGGCGTTTGTAGGGAACTATCTTTTAGGGAATGAAATGATTGAGCTTGAGCAAGGGTTGTTCAAGCAGTCAAAAATAATTTTACACTTCATTCTAACAAATAGTGATAATTAATGAAGTCCATTTCTTTCCTAAAAATTCAATGAAATGTTTTCACTAAAGGAACTCAAATTATCGAACAATGTAAAGGTATAGATTCATTCCCAAGAGCTTGTAATGTATGTACACTATCACACACAAGAGTTATTTGAGCTATTTTAGGCATTTATACATAGATTTTAATTTTAATTTTAATTATTTAAAAGAATTATAAGCACTTTAATGAGAATATTGGATAGGTTGACATTCAAACTTAGAACCTCATAGCCCCTTCAAGACAAAAACTTTCAAATTTTATTAAGGTGTATTTCAATTCCCACACACCTTTTGTTACATTCATGTTGAAATCAACTATGGTACTAAATTCAAAATTCAATAAGGATATAATTTACTTCTTGTAAATTTAAGATGAATATAATTTTAGTTATGGTACATGATTTATAGTTCTAATTATTGTTCTACTATGTTACAATAGTGGTTACTTCATTGATTTTATCCTCTAAACAATACATTCAATAAATTATGTATATTTTATATCACTTTCCATATGATTAAAAATTTCATTATTGAAAAACTATCTCACCAAAGGATTATAGCACAATTGGTGAGGGTGGTGGTATATTCCTTGATTATGCCATCCAACAAGGTTCAAACCCTAAAAAATATAAGGGACGAGGTCACGATTGTGTCCTTGGTGACTTTAGCATAATGGATACCTCGTATCAAATAGCAAAACAATCTTGTGAATGATATAAAATCTGTCCTTAGTGACTTTAGCATTATGAATACCTCATACCAAATAACAAAACAATCTTGTGAATGATATAAAATCTTCCATTAAAAATGCTTTATCAAATAACAAAACAATCTTGTGAATGGTATAAAATCCTTCATTAAAAACAAACAATCAATCTCTAGTTTGTCTATATAATAAGATATCTAACATTTGAAGGGCCACTTCAAATGAATAGGCATCTTAAAAAAAAACAAAAGCAAAATAAAATAAAATTGCTCGATAGGTAGGGTGGACTGTCAAATTTAGGTTCATCAACATGTAAATGCTGACAAGCTAAACAATACATTTCTTGAGTGGTCCCATGGGGGGGCTTCGGCTTCTATTTTCATGGAGCAGGAGGTCCCATGGAAAAAATAAATTGTGCTACAGGATTAATTGGAATCTTTTCTAGAAAAATAGGAGACCCTACAGTATAGAAATGCATCTTTCAGCGAGTGAAATTGGGGTGCTGCTAGAAATTGCCCCTACAGCGTAGGAGTTTTTTAGTAAGTTTTTCTACCAGTTGTCTATCACTTAAAATTTTAAATTCATAAAAAAACCAAAAAAATGAGAGAATTTTTATTTATTAATTATTTTTTATCAAAATACTCGAGTTTGTTCCTTAAATTTTGGAGCTCAAGCTTTTAAATTGCAAAACTGAATTCATGGGACCACCAGCTTTAAAATATTCCTAAAAACTCTTAGCAACACCTACTGAAATTTTTTAGGAAACCCCCCTCCATGGGACCGTACCCTTAGGGTAGTCTAAAAAATTTCGGGAACGTTTTTCCTCACGATTTTAGCAAATGTTCCTTCGTTTAAATGTATTTATCGTTGAAACTCCATGAAATTTAAGGGTTTGCCTACTGATACATGTTAACGGAACAAATTTATTCCGTGAGATACATATCCTGCTCTAGCGGAAGAGTTTGTCTTGATTTTTGTTTTCATTTGGGGGTTTAGAATCTTTAACCCCTTTGTTTATTTTTTCTGTTTGCAAACCCTAGCTGGGATCGAGGGTTTTGTTGCAGGCGGCACGGCGAACGCTATGGTGGAGAAGACTGCGGAGGAACTTCGCAAGGAGATCGATGAACTCAATCGCCAGCAATGGGAGGTTTGTGTTTGAATGTTTTTGAAAAGGGTACTTTTGGATTTTTAATTTGTCTTTTAAAGATCGAAGTTTAAAAGGGGAGCTTTCTAGGATTTTAGGGTCTTATGGTTTTAAATCACAATTAAATTTGTTATCATGGTTACTCAGATGGCATTTGATAATCTAGTGTCTTTGGCTGCTTTAAACAAGATATGATCAAAATGGGACAAGGATACTCTGTCGATGTTTTAAAGAATTTTTCATGTCATTTATTTTCTTAATCTGAGATTTATAGGGCTTTTAATGTTGAAATATATTGTTTTGGTTTGGATTCGCGACCTATTTGTCAAAATGGTAACCCTCTTAAACATTTTTTGCGTTTATGATCTTTGTGTCGGTATTGGGTACCAGCGTCTGGTTTGAAATGTGTGTTGCAATATGTAGTTTTATAAGTAATAAGTGTTTCACTTTTGAGGTGTAAGTTGTATATGAAAAAAACTGTTAAATTTCTACTGTTGTATTTTTGAAATATTTGCCATCCTTCTAACATTGACCTGCCTCTCAGAGTGTTTAGGGCCTACTTAGTGTTATTTTTCATTTTTATTTTCTTATAAACTTTTCGGGAGCTTCTTTTATTCGGCTGATACCCCTAGGGTAGCAATGTCGGGGCTGGAGTGATTTCTTTAGTAATTTCGTGTAAGCACCAGTTCACTGAAAATGCCTACCTGCAGTGATCGATCTGTATACCGTGCTAGAAAACTTCTCTGCCGAGAAGTTCTGAACTCAGATTTATTCTAATAAGTGTTGGTTAACAACTGGGATGTTAGCTGCGCTTTTTCAAAACAAAATGAAACTCACTGCCTATGCAGTTGTTGTATTTGGAAATGGTGCTAAATCTATATGTTGGTGTGTAGATTACAGAGAGGCTACGTGATCCAAGGGGTATTCGGAGGGGTGGTTTTACTGGCAACAATACCCGCAATATTGGCCCTGGTGGAGGTCGCACACTTGGGAGAGGACGGGGTTTTGGCCGGATGGTGTGTACTTTCCCTTCTAGTCACTTATAATTGCTTGACCGTTGAAGCATTAAAAGATTGAATCAACATGTGTCATCAATTGATTTTTTAATTATTTGGCAGGCAGATAAGCCTGAGATTGATGACGAGCCACCAGCCAAGAGGCGACTTTCCTCAGCTGTAGTAAAGGCAAGATTATTGTCCAGTCATCTCCAATTTTTAAAGAGTTCCATTATTTAATGTATGAAAAACATAAATGAACATTATTCCATTCAATAGGTTGAGGATGGAGAAATCGTTGATGATTCAAAGGAAAAGAAAGAAGGCAAGGAACAAGACAAAGTAGCAGATCTGAAACATGATGACAGCCAAGCCAATGGTAAACACTCGAATTTACATCGTAATCAGAGTGGCTTGAAGAGAGATAGAGGAAACTGGATGGTGAGTCACATTTCATGATTATCTTGGCTCTTCTATGGATTGCATTATAATAATATGGCATATTTTGTAAAGAAAATCTCATTTAAATTTGCTAGTTGTTTTGCAACTTTTTCACCTAATTTATCTGTACATGCTTTGCATCTGTTGAGAACAGATTTTGAAGTGAGTTGAAAGTGTAAATGCTTTTGTTGATTGAGTTGTATTTTAGTTATTTTTATTTGCAATTGTAAAATTTTTTAGTGGCTCATTTGTTGGATATGTTTCATCTTATAAGTACGTAAGCCTTATTTATGAACTGACTTGCATCTGTATGTTGGGAAAATTGCATTGGTATATTGGCGCATTTCTTGGGTTCTTGGGAGGCCTAATTTGTGTTTGTGATATGCTAGGAGCAAGATGCCCAACCCGTTGAGAATGTACCAAGGGTCCTACCTAAAAATGAAGATCCGAGCTTGGTGAAGCGAAATAGGAGAATGCTTGGACAACTTTTGGGAACACTTGAGGTTATTATTGACACTTAATTTATCATTGCTGTAGGTTGCAAATATATATTTTCTTATGCTTGACATGTATGTGAGATGTAGGCATATTTTGAAACTCTGAACCTAGTATTAAAGGGACCTTCGTTGAATGTAATGATGTAGAAGTTTGGTCACATTTTGTCATTTGCAAAAGATTAATTTTTTAATTCTATATTAAGCATGCATGCTTTGTTAGTATTCCTGGTTATTTGCATTTGATTATAAATTAACAGCAACTACATTTTCATTATTCAAACAGAAATTTCGGGAGGAGGATAAGCAATTGTCATCATCAGAAGCATTCATGCGGCGATCAGATTCTTTAAGAAGAGTGTGTGACTTTTCTCCTCCTTGTAGTTGGATAATTATTCAGTGATGCATTTCAACTTGGAGTTTGCATTTTCATTTTTGAATTATTGCCATAGGAGATGCTGTTTATTGGGGTTTAGTTTAGTTTAATGCATCTGAAATTATCTGAAAATCATGAGAAAAAATTCTCTGCAAGCATGTTGATATTAAAGAGATACGCTCAATACTCTTCTAATTTGTTATTTCAGGCAGAGCAAAGGGCACGTGAGGAAAGTGAAAAACTTCGCCAACAAGAGCGTGAGCAACTTGCTGAAAAGAGACGCCGGGATTTGGTATTTTTTTGTTTTTATTTTTTTCCTTTATGAGTCATACTAATTCTATATTACCTTGCATGGGCTTATAGGCCTCTGAGCATGGCAGCCAGTATCAAAGAGGGATTTGATTTGATATACTGGGCTTATATATTTAATTTTAAATGCAGACTCTTCGAGCACGGGTTGCTGCAAAGGCAGAAGAGAAGAAATTGGAACTGCTTTTCCTGCAATGGACTGAACACCATAACAAACTTTGCAAATTTTTAAGGTAAAGTGCATCTTCTTCTTTGTGGGGGCTTTAAACCTCACAATTCTCGAGTCTTGATTATCTGTTTAGTAGACTTTTTGTTACAGGGAGTGTCTGGTTTTTCAAGGATAATCAGGATGTAATTTCAAAGCCATGAATACCAACCTTTTTTCCTGTATCATCTGAGCAATGATTGTAATCACATACTCATATGCACACAGTAATAAATATTGAAACTTTTGAAACAAATGTTTATCATTGGCTAACATAAATTGTCTGGTAGAGTTTAACTTTAATCTATTATGACCGTAAATGTTTTTGCAGGTTATTATTTTGGCTCAAGTGCTCATAGACAATTTTGTTGGGAGCAAAGATAAGTTTCTGTTGGAAGCATAGCATTATCTGCTGTATCAGTTTTGTTATTAGTGTCAATTAGATTGTGTTTAGTTTCTATATAGAAGAAAATCACTTCCTTCGACAATAACCCGAACATCTTTGCAACTTGTGCATATTGGGCTCAGCCTAGGTCCTGGTTTGGTGTATATGGTCAAACATGATGCTACATCTGAGAGAACACTAGTATATTGTATTAATTGTGTGTACATTTTCCATACAGGACAACAACAGAACCCCCAGTATACTATGTCCCAGCAAAACCTTCAGAGAATTGTGCGAAGCTGCTTGAAGAGCAACAGAAGGTAGTATAGTATCAGTGGTATTTTCTAAGTTCGTTTCATAATAAATTATCAAGATTTTGTTGTTGTGCTTATTTATTTCTTTGCTTTTCTGGTTTTGATTTCTCTGTATTATAATTGTTCAAAGGAGTTTTTGGAATGGAAAGCCAGTCGTAGACAAGAGTTAACAGAATACCAGAAAGAAATTAGTGAGCAACTACTTGCCAATGTTGAAGTGGAACTTCAGAGGTGGCAAAATGCGGGCAGCAATAGGAATGGAAACACTGCAGCCAGTCTACAGGAGAGCATGGATAATGATCTGGAGTCGCATAAATTGAGCCATGGTCCTAAAACACGCGTTCCAAGAGGTGGGGAAGATGCAGAGGAGGATGTTGAGGATGTTGGAGAGGATGATATCATGGATGATGTACTTGAGGATGAAGAAACTGCGGCAAGAAGGGATGACGATACAGGAACAGGTAAAGGTATTGTTAGCTATGGTGGTGGAGAAGATTAAAACCATTTTGATATTTAATTTTAATCATCAAATTTTTTAAAATATTGAGTTTGATGTTCCAATGTTTTCATAGATAGTGACAACTATTCATGTAATTTGTTGCAAGTTTACACATTGAATGAATTGCTTGCATGTTACACCTCCATTCAGTTTAATGGAAAGGACTCAATTCCAAAATGTTAAAAGAATTTTAACACTATAATTTTGCTTTGTATTATTATGAACTCCACGACGTTTATGTGATACACCGTATGTGTTTAACAGCTCTTTTTAAAATTAAGTTACGTCCCATTAATTTGTGAGTTGATTTTAAGATCTAGACCATTAATATTGTCTTTGGTGACTTGGAAAATTTTGATCATCAGAATTTTCAAGGAAAATAGTATCCTAGAGTTGAGAAATCACAATGCCCGTTTTCTTGATGAGCACAATGCCCAGGCAGTAAGTTTCATTGCCTTGTTTGGTCATGTTATTTTATGCTGGTTTGTAATTTGCAATATTTTTGATGGAATCTTAATTTTTACTCATCTCCGTAAACCAATACTTTAGAGGCCAAGCCAAATACATTTTATCCATTTTTGGGTCACTGAAGCATTTGCAGAGATTTAACTTTTGTGAAAATAAATTGCTTTGCCAAACATTGGCTACGAGATTCATTTGTAGCTGAATTTAGCAACAAACGCTGTTTAGGTATAAATACTATACATTTCTTGCACATCTATATATGAGTCCTTAGCAGGGCATATGTGCATGAGTACTAGTATATTTTTATTATTTATAACAAATCCTTGTAAATAATAGCTTTTGTTGATTAATTGCTATGATGCAAAAGAGCCATTTCCATCAATGTCACAAGGATTACTATACAACATATACGTTTTGACATTTTTCTTCTATATGACTTTTGACTCCAATAATAAAGCAAGGACACATTGTGTTAATTAATCGTGTAGATTTGTTTATGGTGTCTGTAGTATGTTACAAGAGGTCAGATTGAAATCAGGAGAACCAGTTGTTTGAAGTAATTGTAAATGTTGAAGAGCAGCCAAATGTGTAGCTATGTTCTCTGTTAAAGAGGAAGTAAATGGTTGGAACTATCAAATTTTAGGAAGAATGTACAGGTTGAATGCTATCTCGTGGAAGAAAAACATGCAGACACAATTTGCATTTGTGCAGCTTATTATTGGAGTCTAATTGAGTAATTATTATAATGTTCATAGTGCTTTATCTATGTGCTGGATTTTATTGGTCATATTTGGACAAAGTACGCTACATCATACAAAAAAAAGATTAAATGTACAATTAAATAATGATCATTAACAAACAATTCTATGCATGTTGAGATAGAAATCTTTTTAGCTGCAGTAGAGATCTTTTTAGCCAAGTACTATCTATCCTATTGGAAGTGCTTTTGGTTGAAGCATTTAATTGTATGATCACATAAAAAGGAATTGCTGAAATATAATGCCAGAAGGTAACAATTACATTTATTTTGAATATAGGAATTTAATATTTGCATGTCCTTTATAATGATATATAGGTCTATGCTCTACATGTCTCTCTTTTTAAAGCCCAGATAATTATGATCAACTATAATAATTGAGATATCATAATTTTCACAGTTCTGTACATAATTTTTTCTTTTGATTCTAAGAAATGCCCTATCATGATAGCGTCGTTGCTATTAATCAACTTTAAATGTTGAACCATTGCAATAATAAACATTGTGGGAAGTGTCGTCTCCCAGATAAAATTTGAAAAAGACAATTAGTATTGGAAAATTTTAGGGAGTTGAGTGTGTAACATGACAGATGCCTCGGCAATTCCTAACATCGTGATTTGGTGAATATGCTATCAAATTCGACTAGAACGTTATAATCAATGGAAAGTTCTTTGAAAATTCTTCAATAAGAAATCTTTCGTAAAGATTTTATAACACATAACAGCATATCACTATCAAAGGAACATGTGAGCTGGATTTCAAGAGCTAAGTAATTTTTATCTCTTCAGTGGCAGCAATGTAAAGGGAATTGGATCCTGTCTTGCTCTATTGTAACGAAGCAAGTGTCTAAACGTTCCAAATACCTCATATGGACACTCAGAAGAGCCGGAGGCTACAACTGAAGCATGCAACATGAC
The DNA here is from genome assembly GCA_007258455.2 of Sequoia sempervirens. Taxonomy (NCBI): domain Eukaryota; kingdom Viridiplantae; phylum Streptophyta; class Pinopsida; order Cupressales; family Cupressaceae; genus Sequoia; species Sequoia sempervirens. The sequence goes on along the minus strand of VDFB02256132.1, from coordinate 240,113,917 downwards.
TCAGTTTTTTTAAATTAATTAGGTTATGTGGGCTCTACCCTTATTCTCTTCCTAAATAAGATATGAAAATGGGGCAATGGCAAATAGATTAACAAATAACATGATAATAAATAATAGATTATGTGGTTGTGGATTGTTAGAAACATGTTATAACCTTTGGAAAAATTAGGATAAGGATAAAAGAATATTTGAATAAAGGGGCCATGGTTTGGAAAAATAAGGATAAGGAAAAAAAAAAATTTAATAAGGGGGCCATGGTTTGGAAAAATAATGATAAGGATAAAAAATATTTTAATAATGGGGCCATGGGTTGGAAAAATATTTTAATAATGGGGCCATGGGTTGGAAAAATACAACAAATAAAACAATAATAAATGTTGATGGTGGGTGTGGATTTTAAGAAAGGGGTTACAACTCTTGGGGCGCTTGGCAGTTCTTTAATGAAAAGTTATATGATGGCTTATTAATGAGGTATAAGTTATTACTCATAAGAAAGTGATGGCTGTTGCAAGGAAATAATTTAATTAACATTTTTAGGAGAGAAAATGCAGTGTTAGAATTGTCTTTTTGATGATATATATTAAGGTGTTTGGTTATCTTCAAGACTATTGTCATTTGTATGATTTTTGCCATAGTTTGAACTCTGTGTTCAATTATCAGTTCAAGGAGATTGGAGGATGGATTTTTTTTTAGTGCAATCTCATTAAGATATTGTATTTGTATTTGGAGCAACAATATATTGTAATGATGAATCTAATCCATATCTGTATATTGTTTATTCGATGATATTTCAATGTATTGAATATATTTTATTTTTTTAAGGATAGGTGGAGACCAACCATAAAATTTTATTATTATAAAAGTAGGAAGATTACATATTTGATATAATCAATAGTCAAAAGTCTAGAGGGTAGACAAAAAGTGACCAAAGAAACCAGACCCAAAATACAACCATGCAACGAGCCAAACGACCATATACAAAAGACCAAATAAACAGAGCCAGACTTTATTTAACAAATTTTATACAAAAAGACATATACTGGTAATCTTACTTACTATCTCGATTGCTTAGAAGTGGTTCTTCGGCGCACAACACATCGAGAGACTTCAGAAGCTTTGAGTTTGGAGTAGGACAAGGAGAGTGGTTCAGCAGTAGTCCTAGAGAAGGCCATGAGACAACATTTTTTTTTTAAAGCGAGATTGCAATTTTTGTGTAGGCCCAGAGTCATTGCGTTGCGAATACATTTGATGTTTGATGATGAGCTGAGCAGAGAACTAGATAAGATGCCACCAATGGGGAAAATGCCCTCTATAATATTATATTGTTCAAGAGCTTGAAGCAACTAGGCATCATTGAAAACTGGCTCCCATGCATATTTTCGACACAACGGACGAAGTAGTGTAGGGCAGTTAAACAAATCCATAGCATTTGAAAGAAAATCAAAAGCTATCTTTTGAAAATGAATAAAAGCACATAGGATCCAATAAGAAAGTGAAATTTATAACTTGACGGATTGCCCTTTCGGCATTGTTGCAGTCAAATTTGTCGAAATCCTTCAATTTCTTCTTGTTGAAGACATCAACAGTAATTGGAACCTCCAAATCCATCAACTGTGATACGAATCCAGTTGTTCAACATCATAGCCAGCCAATGAAGAGCAGATAAAGGGAGAACATGAGAGGGTGCAAGTTGCCGAATGAAGGCACTAACATATAGTTGAAGAGAGATGTAGAAGGACACGGGATAATAAGTACACGCACCAGGCAATCAAAATGCAGTGAAGCATGCGGTGGAACACGTAGAGATGAATAAGCACGGTTCTTGATGCAACCCGTACAAAACAATTAATACAAACTTTAACGCAGGTTAGCATTTAGGGGAGAGGGGCCAATAGTCGTGTACCCTAACTTCGCGCTTCTAATTATCCTACGTGGAAATTTCAAATCACTCCCAACTTTTTACAATAGCTTATTGGGCAAGTCCTCTGCTTATAACTAAGGTTTTAGGGCCACATCATCAAATATGATGCCACATCAGCATGTTTTTTGTCAGGGTGTCCAAAAAGGCCCCAAAAACAAGTGAGACCAATTCTTGTGCATTCACATCATTAATAGTTGAGCGCTCATGTGGCATCACATGATTGGTTGCTTTTTAGATCAATGGAATACATTTTGTTTAATTATGGGTAGTCAAATTACAACTATTAAGCATTATATAAACAATTACTAGGTATTATAATCACAATTGACTACGCGACTATTGGACCCCGCACGACAATTAGCCCCTCCCCTAATCAAAACGAAGTTGGCAAATCTATTGGGGATGTGAATGATATTGCCACAGATGCAATTTCCCTTCATTAAATGAGAATTAGCTTGCCAACCATATAGTAGGTTAGTTGTACTCCACGTAAGCTTATACCAAAAGGGCTTGTAATTAGGAAGCGTACCTTTCTAAATGATAGTGAATTTTGAGAGATTAGTTTGAAGATGTAGGCCACCATTCAATCAGACTCGTAGTAGGGGAGAAGAGCATGAACGTCTACGTGGACTTAGTAAATTTTTTTTTTTTTTTGTAACTTAAAGGACATAAATAAATCATTTATTTATTTATTTTTGATTGTATATGACACATGGCATGACATGATTTGGTCATGGTATCCAAAAAATTGGTTTTTTTTGCCATGCAATCGATACGTGCATAGTTCCATGTCCATTTGGTGTATGGCATGGCGTCCAAAGTGGATCGGATTGCCATGTTACCAAAATATAGGCTGCCACCCTTTCACTCTATTGTCTTGCATTAATCTCGTTGTCCTCGCCACTTCTTCTATACAGTCGTGTTTAATGCATGTCTCCTCCTATTACTTCCACAACATCTTGTGCAAAATATAAGTCCTTATGCATTCAATGCTCCCAGTGCCTTGCACAACTCGCCAGCTTTCTCCCCTTTCAATCTACCATTTTCTCAACTGTTCTTCACATTGATGCCATAATGTGTTCGCTTAAGGTCTCTGCAACTTCAATCTTGCCACCTCTACATGCTATGCTTGGAGTCCGGTGTCACATCAACTAGGTGCATGTTACGAGAGGTCTTTGATAGCTCCATGCCTTCGAGCTCTGCAATGCAAGATCTCACATTGTTTGACGCCATGCAAGTAAACTTGCAACTTCAACGTGCATTTCATTTGTTGGTTTGCTTTCTCCATTTGCTCGAAAAATATGTTTAATGGGTTTGCATGCAGGTTTTGTTGTAGGAAGGTAGTTGCATGCTCCAAACAACACCTCTAGTTTGATTTCAACGTCCATTCGACCCAGGTGAGCTTTTATGAAAGCTCACTAAGGCTTCACCATTTTTCAGTTTTTCGTTTTTATAGTTGTTTGCAGACTTTGTTGTGGTTGGTTGTATTTGTTTTTTGTAGGTCGATGGTGCTTCTATAAGAAGCTTGTGGTGTTTATGAACACTATGAAAACTGTGTTCATAAATACACTAAACTGTGGAAATTAATCTTCTGTTCAAGCATCATTGTCTTTTAATATGGGGTGGTTCTTCGTTACAGTAACAAATAATATTGTTGGTTTTTCGGTGCCATAGATAAATATGGGGTTGTTCTCTCTTTCATAGATTTGGCTTCATACTTTTAGTCAGATAGATGTTGTTGTGTTTAACATTTGCAAAGATAAATTTGGGTTTTTTATCTTATTCATGGGTTTATGATATTGGGTTTAGGTTGAATAATATTTGTCTACTTGCTCGGCGCCATAGATAAATTTGAGGGTGTTCTTTTTTTTCATAGGTTCTACATTATCATTCACTTTGGTTATCTTATTTTCATAGGTCCTACATTATCATTTAGTTATATTTTCTTCGATGCCGTAATATATATTAGGGTGTGTTCTTTGTTTCATAAACCAGTCATAAATTTGGGAGTTTCTCTTTTTATTAGGTTCTACTTCATCTATTGACTGAGTTAAATACTATAGGTTATTTCAGTGCTATGGATAAATTTGGGGGTTTCTCTTTTTATTAGGTTTTGCTTCATCTATTCATGAGTTAAATATTGTAGGCTTTTTTAGTGCCATAGATAAATTTTGGGGTGTTATCTTTTTCATAGGTTATGCTTCATCAATTCAGTCATGCAAAATATAAACCAAAATATAACTTCACAATAATTTATGCGTGTGAATGAGTTGGTCATGCACAAAATATGTGAGATTTGTTAAACTTTTATTGTTTTTCATTTGTAAGCTTTATATTGTTCTTCATTACAGCCATTACAGTCATAGGGTTAATAGTTGTGTTTCCCTACGGTTTATATTGCAATCATTATAGTCATAGTTAAACAGTTGTGTTTCCTACTATAAAATGTAAGTGTGGTTCCCAATTTGTTGTGTGTGAGAATGTATATGCTGTATATGTCTTTAAGATATGAGATGTAGTTCTCTTTTTCATTGGTTCTACTTCATTAATTCAGTCATGTAACTGTAGTAGCTTTTTTAGGGGCCATTGATAAATTTGGGGGTGTTACCTTTTTTGGTGCCTTGGATAAATGTGGGGGTGTTTCTTTTTCATTAGTTTTGCTTTATCAATTCAATCATGCAACTATTGTAGCTTTTTTATGCGCTATTGATAAATTTGGAGGTGTTACCTTTTTCATAGGTTTTGCTACATCAATTTAGTCATGCAACTATTGTTGGTTAATTTGGTGCCTTAAGAAAATTTGGGGGTGTTCTCTTTTGCATAGGTTATGCTTCATCAATTCAGTCATGCAATTGTTGTAGCTTTTTAAGGTGGCATGTATAAATTTGCGGGTGTTCTATTTTTCATAGGTTATTCTTTGTCAATTCAGTCATGCAATTATTGTTGGTTTTTTTGGTGCCTTAAATAAATTTGGGGGTGTTCTCTATTGCATAGGTTATGATTCATCAGTTCACTTATACAACTATTGTAGCTTTTTTGGGTGACAGATAAATTTGGAGGTGTTATCTTGTTCATAGGTTTCGCTTCATCAATTCAGTCATCAACTATTCTACATTTTTTAGCTGCCATTGATAAATTTGGGGGTGTTAATCATTTTCATAGGATCTGCTACATCAATCTAGTCATGCAATTGTTGTTGGTTTTTTGGGTGCCTTAGATAAATTTGGGGGTGTTCTCTTTTGCATAAGTTATGATTCATTAATTCACTCATGCAATTATTGTAGTTTTTTAGGTAACATAGATAAATTTAGGGGTGTTAGGTTTTTCATAGGTTTTGCTTCATCAATTCAGTCATGCAACTATTGTAGATTTTTTAGGTGCCATTGAAAAATTCCCGGGTGCTAATCTTTTTCATATGTTCTACTACATCAATTTAGTCATGCAACTATTGTTGGTTTTTTTGGTGCCTTAGATAAATTTGGGGGTGTTCTCTTTTGCATAGGCTATGATTCATCAATTCAATCATGCAACTATTGTAGCTTTTTTTGGTGTCTTAGATAAATTTGGGGGTGTTATCTTTTGCATAGGTTTTGCTTCATCAATTCAGTCATGCAATTATTCTAGCTTTTTAGGGTAACAAATAATTTTGGGGGTGTTATCTTGTTCATAGATTCTGCTTCATCAATTTAGTCATCAACTATTTTACCCTTTTTAGGTGCCATTGATAAATTTGGGGGTGTTAGCGTTTTCATAGGTTCTGCTTCATCAATTTAGTAATGCAACTATTGTAGCTGTTTTAGGTGCCATTGATTAGTTTGGGGGTGTTATCTTTTTCATAACTTCTGCTTCATCAATTCAGTCATACAACTATTGTAGCTTTTTTAGATGCCATTGATTGATTTGAGGGTGTTATCCTTTTCATAGCTTTTGCTTCATCAATTGAGTCATACAACTATTGTTGGTTTTTTTGGTGCCTTGGATAAATTTGGGGGTGTTCTCTTTTGCATAGGTTATGATTCATCAATTCACTCATGCAACTATTGTAGCTTTTTTTGGCGCCTCAGATAAATTTGGGGGTGTTCTTTTTTGCACAGGTTTGTTTCATCAATTCAGTCATGCAATTATTGTAGCTTTTTTAGGTAACATAGATAATTTTAGGGGTGTTATCTTGTTCATAGGTTTTGCTTCATCAATTTAGTCATCAACTATTCTACCTTTTTAGGTGCCGATGATAAATTTGGGGGTGTTAGCGTTTTCATAGGTTCTGCTTCATCAATTCAATAATGCAACTATTGTAACTTTTTTATGTACCATTGATTAATTTGGGGGTGTTATTTTTTTCATAGCTTCTACTTCATCAATTCAGTCATGCAACTATTGTAGCTGTTTTAGGTGCCAATGATTAATTTGGGGGTGTCATCCTTTTCATAGGCTTCTACCTCATCAATTCAGTCATGCAATTATTGTAGCAATAGCGAAAACTATGAAAAATATTCTAACACTAGAAAAAAGGTGCCTTATTTCAAGGGAGGCACCTGGCAGTTAATGCCTTAGCCAATTTTTTAGTTTTTGTAGATCATGTATGCACAACGGTGAACACGGTCAGCGCGTCAACAACGATGGTCAATGCAATCAATGAAGGTGGTGAACGAGAAATGAGAAAAGTTGAAAATTTGCAAAAAATAACTGTTTGGAAAAGAAAGGCGCCACTAGAGAAAAATCGACTTTTTGACGATTCTGACTGGACCAATTTGATCGTAACTTATCAAAACCAAAAGAGGAGGTCCTACTTGTTACTTGATTTTAGCTTTCAGCTGAAATCGGGTAACTTAGTGTTTGTTCTTTTGTGTTTTCATTCAAACATTAAAAGATACATCATATTTTGCTAAGTTCATTAATGTGCATAAAAGAGATTGTCAAAACATATTGCATCTATTCCAGTTTTTGCAATTACGGAAAAATAAGAAAGAGAACCAATATGTATTGCAAATGTAATCTTTATTGATAATCATGAGCATATAATGTCCCTCACAAGCCAAGGGACTAACTATTCTAATGCTTATAAATAAAAGATTATATGCCTACAAATAACAAAAAATAAATTGCATATAACATGAAAAGGGACCCATTATTGCATGGTGGAATGACGAATCTCATTGGCTTGGCCTCGCATCATCTCGATCCTTCTCGCTGCTTTGCTTCCGTTTGACACCCTCCTCGCTGCTCCTAGGTTTCCTGCATTGGATAAAAATAGTGCTGTTAGAGCAATGAAAGATCCCTGATCAAAATTATATGCAAAACATCCATAAACGTGTAATCTAATGTCTACAAGCATTAAAATAGCAACATACCATAAGTGTCCTTGAAAACAAGAAATGAATGATCAAACACACCTATGATATGCTTTGTTTATCTAACTGTTTATTCCTTGTGTAGATTTAGGACAAGTCTTTGTTACTGTTTTAATTTAGCTGATTACAACATGTGGGGTAAATGTGGCTTCCACGAGGGTAGAGTTCAACATGTTGCCCTCTTATGTTTTAAGAGGGATAGGAAATTGAGCAACTTGATCAAATCAATGATAAACATGCTATTGATGCATTAAATCAATATGAAATCACACTAGTTGATCAACTTTCATTATCAGATTCAAAAGATGCAACACATAATGTGAGCTATCAAGAAATTCATACTTCATCTTTTCATAGTGAATCAATCAATAAGCTGCCATCATGTCAAAAGGAAGGTACATTTTGTTGGACATGTCTTTCAATCATCTTAAGTGGATCCAAGATCCATTTTATCAAAATAAGTATGATTTTAAAGATGCATCAAGTTCAATTATAGATGCATCAAGTTCAATTATGCATCTCTTAAAATAATGAAGGAGAAATCAAGTCATGCCTGAAACCATCATGAGGCATATGGGGCAGCAGGAAGGAACAAAGACAATCATGCATTGTTGCATGAAAGACACTGTCCAACTCATCTCACCTCAATCCTATTGGACAACCACACATCACATATAATGGTAAGCTTTCAGGTCACCAACATAGGTGACATTTGTCTACCCACTAAAATTAAAGTGAGGAGATGGTGTTTGTTTGTTGCACATGATCAAAAGGACTTAAATGTTGTGAAGACCAAGTAACAAACTTGTGGGGCAACAAGCAATTGTTGGGGAAATCATGAAGATTGGGGCAGTCCTAAAGGAGAATACATGCCACATCTCATAGAGGGACAACAACAATGATCTACATTAAAAGGGCAGCAAGAATCAATGAGCAATGACAATCTGTGTGACAGGAGCAAGATGCAAAGGCAAAAGAACATGGTGTTAAGAAACATTGAAGTCTACATGAACCCAAAGAACTATACATTGTTCACATTGAACAAATCAATGATCATTCACTCAACAGAGGTATGAAACAACCTTTTGATGCTACAAGACAACAAGGTCCAAAAGAAAATGTATTTCAAAATGCAATGAATGAAATGAAAGCATATCACATCATGATATCAATGCATTTCAAACAACAATGTTTTCCAATGGAGCAACCCCTAAGCATGGTCATCACAACAACTATTTAGAGAAAATGTGCTTCATAAAGGAGGCCAACATGTGAACATTTAAAAGCATTTGGAAAGGACAACAACAATCAAGTGATGCAAGGTGGTGCACCAATGGAGCTAACAAAATTCCAACAAAATGATCAGCCATTCACATTCAATGGAGATTGCACAAAAGGGATCAAGCAGTGGGAAATAAGGTGCTTGGCATTCCTTGGAACGTTAACACAGAGGGATTAAGAAATTACATGAGCAAGTATGGTGATATGGAGGATGTGATTGTGATGCGGGATCGTTCAACTGGTCAATCTCGTGGATTTGGTTATGCTACATTTGCTTCAGTTGAAGATGCTAAGAAAGCACTTGATAGTGATCATGTTCTCCATGGTCAAACATTGGGAGTAAAAGTGGCAACTCCTAAGGAGGAAATGAAACCTCCTTTTAAGAAGATTACATGCATATTTGTTGCAAGAATTCCACCCTCTGTTACAGAGGAAATGTTTCAAAAGTATTTTGAAGAATATGGAAAGATTGAAGATTTATACCTGCCTAAGGAGCATGGTTCAAGAAAACATCGTAGAATTGGTTTTATTACTTTTGAGAGCTCAAAGTCTATTGACGGGATTATGTCAGAAACACATGAGTTGGGTGGGTCTACTATTGTAGTAGATCGAGCAACACCAAAGGAGGAAAGCTCAAAATAGTGGGAAAAACAAGTATCTGGTGGATATGGGGCGTACAATGCCTATATCAATGCCACAACACGGTATAGGGCATTAGGTTCAACTACATTGTATGATCAACCAAGCTCAAGATTCCTAGATGATTATGGTAGTAGTTATGGCAGTGGAAGTTCATGGCCCCACATGGACCAGGCAGTATGTTTGGAAGATCTTGCTTTGGCATAGATGACCATCGTGCAGGGTATGGTTCTGGACCTTATTCTGGTCCACCAAGGGGCATGGGAAGGAAGATATTTGTTGGAAAGCTTCTTCAAGAGGCCAATGCTGAAGATCTTCGTCAATATTTTAGTAACTTTGGTCTGGTTATAGATGTGTATGTTCCAAAGGACCCAAGGAGGACGGGCCATAGAGGATTTAGATTTGTGACATTTGCTGAGGAGGGAGTGGAAGATCGTGTTTCTAGAAGGTCGCATGAAATCCTTGGGCAACAGGTTACAATAGACTTTGCCAGTCCACCAGATGGTGGTTATCATTATTTATATGATGGTGTACCTTCACCAGGTGGGATTGGTGGGCCTTTAAGGGGCTCTGCATCATATTTTGGAGGTGGCTATGATAGTTCTGGGGTGAGACCTAGTATAACTGGGAATCGGTCTTCACGGATGGACTACAACTATAGACCATACTAAAAAATGGACATGGCCCAAGGCTAGACCCACCTTAACTAGCATTCCGCTTTCATGAATTGATTTGAGATATAGGCCAATTTAAGGATGTGAATGATTTCAGTATATTGGTTCTGAAACTAAATTTAATTCAATTACCAAGCATGTGAATGGCTTCTAGTGCATGATTTTGCAATTAACGGATTGAATTCAACCAAATATTTGAAGTTGGATTCATTTGCTACTGGATAGAATGAGAGATAAAAGTTGCATACCAAATATCATATCCTACAATTCTCTTTAGGTATTTCTCTACAGGTAAAATCTGGTTGTTTATTAAAAAAAATCAAAGAACCCACTTGGGGTTTCTGGTGGAATGCAGAGTATGAAATCATTTTCTTCACAAAATGAAGAAACCCACTTGTGCTTTTATTATGGAATTGAAATACAAAGATAAACTAGAGTATTTTCTTCTTAAAGCTAGAAAACCCATCTGGGTTTATTCTGAATTCAAATACAGAGGAATTGAACAAAGTCTTTCATGGAAGCATTCTACAAAAAGACAAATGCCAAATCAAAAAAAAAGAAAAAAACCATTTCATTTCTCTACAACCGCGGCCAAGAAATCTAGCTTTTTATTCACACATAAAAATCCCACTTGGGGTTTGAGCTAAAAATTGCAAATACAAAAGCCATTCAAAAAGCTATCATGAAGTTTTTGAAGCAAATCAAAAGTATATGAAACCCTAATTCATTCTTCACGGTCGTGGCCAAAAGTACAAATTTTCCTCACAAACAACAAAATACATTGGGGGTTTCTTTATTTAACTTCATACAGAAGAAAATAAACATTTTTTTTGCTTTATTTTCAAGTTGGAGGCTTGAAATGAGCTCTTTTGCTAAAAAATCATAAAGACCTGGGTCGAGTGGAGGCTTACCTGAGCTTTTTGCTCATTTTTTTGCAATATGCAAAGCTTTTTATTTCTACAGAGAGCTTCTTTTTGAGCTTCAGAACTTCAACAATGGTGGCTGAAACAAGAATGAACAACCACAGTGAAGAAATGAACCAACAAAATAATCAGGAAAATGCTTTTAGCCGCGACCTTTACTCATGAAATGGCCTTCAAAAGATAAAGAAAAAGCCATATTTTGTCAAAAGAATAAATTACCTCTATGTTTCCAGATAGAATCTGTAAAAAACTAGTCAGAAAAATGTTTTCCAGTGATGCCTTCAGAGACCCATGGCGGCAGTAGAACATTCCAGAGAAGGCTCGTTGCAAATGATGGGTTTCCTTTTGTTTTTTCATCTTTTGTTTAGTGTTGGAAACCCTATGGTGGAGGCCGATGAGATTTTTTCCCTTTTTTTTTCTAAAATGAAACACATTTTAATGTGTTATGTGGGCTGAATGATGGAGTCATGACTTAGGCATTTCTTTTGCCTTATTTTCATGTTGAACACTTATGCCTTGTTTTAAAAAGATGCTAAGTTCTCCAAGTTTGAAACATGTGATGCCTTTGAAGCATGTAAGGACTTCAAAATGTGCCTTCCAAGGATGTTGGAATCCTTTTGTGATCATATAGGCTGAATATTGGGCCTTTTATTTGTCTTTGAAAATTAGGGTGGTTGACCAAGTGATAGCCATGTCACTTTTGGCTTTGAAGTGCAAAAATGAAGGTGAGTTACAATTGATCAAATGCATTGGAAGAATTTGTTTTTTTGCTTAATGCTTTTGCAAGCATTTACGTATCATTATTTTGCATTTTTGTCAATTGCAAGACATTATCTAAGCGATTTGTAAATCACTTTTATTTTATGTCATTTATAATGCAAATGTAATGTAATTCAAAGAGGTGGTGGGCCCTTTTTTCATTCTGTTTTAAAATGTAAAATAGTTTGATTAAGTGGTGTATTATGAATCACTTAATCAAGTTATTATTTTGAATGCATATTAGAGTTTTCTGTTTTCAAAAAGCAACAAAGGTGTGGGTCAAATGTGTTGAACACATGTGTGTGAGACCAATGATGATTGACAAACATGGGGGATGTGTGAGAGGTTGTTTTGACTGTTTTTAGAGGATGAGGGGCTGTTTGGAGGCATTTTTATAACATTTTCAGTGTGACTATTGACTTGGCTTGATTTTGCTTCATGTGGAAGATAGTTTGGAGGGTTTCTAGAAGGTTCTTTTTGGCCTTTTCTGCTGCATCCGACCAAAACCTTCTAGATGGAAATGTGTGTGAGGAGTTAGTTGTTTTTTGCTTAAGTAACTTCAATCTTTGTTATTGAAGGGAGTTCTTTCTTTCTTTCTTTCTGCAGGGTATTGTATCTTACTTTGGAGCTTTTTTCAGGCAGAGGACAACATTGTGACTCAATACCAGACATGTATAGCAGTATGTGACACCATTTTCATTAATGAAATTCAATTTTTACCTTCTTTGAAGTTATCTCATTGTGTGCAGTGTGGTGATTGATGAATGTTATTGTGAGTTTTGATAACTCCTTCAATGCTTGTCTCATTTTAGCACCTTTAGGTATAATAAACATGTATTTCTGCAGGTTGTAAGTTGTGCATTGGTTCAAATAGTCTTTTTTAGTTGTGAAAGATTTCCTTTCCTTCAGAAATGTTAAGAAACCAAGCCTCCTTACAAAATACTTATGCATTGATATGTTAAATATCCGAGTTGCGTTAAGCTGAGTTTTGATGAGATTGTGTGTTAAAGCAGCTGTATAGGTCTGAGAAATCATTAGGTGCATCACCATAGGGGTTTAGTTTGTCTTTTCATGTTTCTTTCTCTCTTTTTCCAGCAAGGAATAGTTTAGGTGACATCATCAAAAGGGGAGCTAGCCCATACTCCACAACCTGAAAGCAGTCCCATGTTACATCCAAACCTGCTGAGTTCTTTTACAAGCTTAGCATAAGGGGTGTAGATTTGGATCACTAACACTACCCACCTTAGGATATAATTTTTAGGCTATTCTTCTAGGTTTCACACCTTAGGCATTTGGGAGATTATCCAATCTTAGGAATTTTAGGACTATTGGGGAGGAGTTTAACTGGACATCCAATTTGAACACCCTAGTCAATTAATGGGTACAACATAGCTAGGAAAGTATGTCATTACCTTACACTTTCATAAAATTTGTAGATATAAAAATCCATCTCTTGATTTGAGGAGTGGTGAATCTATCAAGGATAGACTCGTAAATTATTTGCAATGAAGAGAGGTTAGGAATGGAGAAAGGATAGTGATCTAAAATTTGACAATAGCATGAGGATATTTCATCTAAGGAAAATAAATAGTAGGATATAGGCTATTTTTAGGCTATTCTTCTCATCAAAATAAATAATAGGATATAATTTTTAGAAGAAAATAAAGCTTGATCTAGTTCTAGATAATGGAGGAATTAGGGTGAAAATGAGATAAAATAATATTGTTCATAGCTTCTGCTTCATCTATTTAGTCATGCAACTATTGTAGTTTTTTTTGGTGCCATTGATAAATATGGAGTTGTTATCTTTTGCATAGGTTCTGCTTCATCAATTCAGTCATGCAAATATTGTATCTTTTTTAGGTGCCATTGGTTAATTTGGGGGTTTTATCTTTTTCATAGCTTATGCTTCAATTTAGTCATGCAACTATTGTATCTTTTTTTGGTGCCTTAGATAAATTTGGGGGTGTTCTCTTTTTCATAGCTCCTGCTTCATCAATTCAATCATGCAACTATTGTAGCTTTTTTGGTGCCTTAGATAAATTTGGAGGTGTTCTCTTTTGCATAGGTCCTGCTTCATCAATTTAGTCATGCAACTATTGTAGATTTTTTAGGTGATAGATAAATTTGGGTATGTTATCTTGTTCATAGGTTCCGCTTCATCAATTCAGTCATTGCATCTAATGTTGGTTGTTTGAACACTTTGCTATTTTGACCTATAACAAGAATTATGTATTGGCTATATGAGTATTGGATGGAAGTTAAAATTGTTTTGATGGTTCCTTATTACTTGCATCATCCCATATAATGAATGTAATTTTAGAACCTTAATGTGACACCACTCTTCCAAGATTAAGGTCTACAATTCAACCACCCCCAAATTTATCTATGGCACCATTAAAGAGTAATATTTTTCCACCCTTTTTGTCCACTTGCTCGCATTAATCAACCACTACCCTTTCCAATTCTTCTATACAGTTGTGTTTAATGCGCATCCCTTCCTATTACCTCCACGACATGCCACACAAATTCCTATTTAACAGTTGTGTTTCCCTTGTATACAATGTTAAGTGTAGTTCCCAGTTTGCCGTGCATGATTATGTGTATACTGTACATGCCTAATAAATATGAGATTTGTTAAACTTTGATGCCTATCTGATATGAGATTTGTTTAACTCTGACTTACTATTTTTCATCCCTTTGCTTCTATTTGTCCTTCATTATAGTCATAGCTTAATAGTCTTGCTCTATACACATATATATAGATAAATATCTATGTATACATAGATATGTGTACATTTGTGTATACGTATATATCTATGTATATGAATCACTTTCACATTGTCTAAGCATTGGTACTACACTGGGAATAATTCATTGCATATATTGACATGTATTACCATAGAACAATAATCAACAGTTCTACTTTGTTACAACATGTATTTAGGGAACTTGGTTTTTCGAAGTCCTTTCATGCTTTCCTATGTAGCACTTCACAATTCAAAGGGAAGTGTGGACAAGTGCAACATAGGTTACCATTAGAAAGGCGTTGGGAAAATCAAGTCTCCCTAAATTATTACTAAATGCAACAATTACCAAAATCCATTCATCCATGTCACATGTGTCTATCATCCCAAACATAAGCATAAGAATAACACTTTAGTCCATGTTAACAAACAAAATGACAAAAATTTAAGACTTCAGCCCATAAAGTAATCGACCCTATCAATGAACATATCCTTGTTAATAAAATTTTTCATCATATAGGCATGTAATTGCAGTGCCAACAACAGTTCAATCATTTTTCACATGACACTATACCTTCCTTTGAGGTGGTAGCAATAGCCAGATGTGGTTTTCGAAATTCTATCCGTGTCCAAATATGTTGTAGTCTACCATTCAAAGAGAATTGGATGACTGCTGCAACATAGTTTAACAATATTGATATTTTCAAAAAAATGCATCTGATTATTGCATAGGGGAGAGGTGCTGAAACATGCACATCCTATCTTGGATGGTTCACATGGAGTGACACATGAACGAAATAAAAATATTTATATGATTGAATTGAATAACAACAAAATATAATTGTATATATATATGTATATATATGTGTATATATATTTATCTGATTGAATTGATGAAACAAAACCTATGAAAAAGAAAACACCCCCAAATTTATCTATGGCATCGAAAAAACCTAAAATATTTATTTTATTGAAATGAAGAATAACAAAATAGATATATGTATATGTATATGTATACATTACATATATGTATATACAATTGCTTACATGCATTCTTTTGCTTACACTGAACAAACCAACAATATTTATATGTCTCAATTTAAGAACAACAAAATAGAATTGTGTAAACATATATATACATGGCACCTAAAAAAGTTACAATAGTTGCATGACTGAATTGAATCACAACAACAAAATAGATATGTATAAACAAGTATAGACTTATATATACATGCATACATATCCTTATAATATGTGTGTATACAAATATGTATATGTATTTACAATTGCTTACTTGTATTGTTTTATTTACATTGGACAAACCAACAATATTTATATGTCTGAATTGAAGAACAACAAAATAGAATTGTATAAACATATACATACATATTCATATATATGTATATGTATATATATATGTGTGTACATATTTGCATGACTGAATAGATGAAGTAGAACCTATGAAAAAGAAAACACCCCCAAATTTATCAATGACACCTAAAAACGTTAAAATAGTTGCATGATTGAATTGAAGAACAACAAAATAGATATATGTACATATATGTATATGTATATATGATGTATACATATATGTATATGTGTACACATATGTATATATATAAAGAAGCTGGAAGGGACATCGGACTCTGAGTGTAGCATGTAGTGGTGGCAAGATTGAAGTTGCAGAGACCTTAAGTGAACACATTCTGGCTTGTATGTGAAGAACAATTGAGAAGAGTGAGTTGTGTGAGGCACTAGGAGCATTGAATGCATAAGGACTCATATTTTGCATGGGATGTCGTGGAAGTAATAGGAGGGGATGTGCATTAAACATGAGTTTACAAAATAATTGGCAGGGGTGGCGAGAGATTAATGTGAGCCAGTGAAGTGAAAGGGTGGTAGGCTATATTTTGGTAACATGGTGATCTGATCCACTTTGGACATTGTACCACACACCAAGTGGACGTGGGACCATGCACATATTGGTTGTATGGCAAAAAACTGATTTTTTTGACACCATGGCCAAATTGTGTCATGCCACATGTCATATGCAATCAAAAATAAAAAATGAAAATGAAAAACTATCAATTGAACATAGGTGGAAATAAGAAGCATAAATACAACACACATTGCAATTTGAACATAATAATTATAAATCAAAATAAAATATGGCTGCATCCGCAGATCTTATAAATTTAAAACTGTCAAAAATAAGGCTGCATCTATAGATATCACAAATTATAAATTGTCCAAAACATACATTGCAAATCAAATCAAAATAAGGTTGCATTTGTAGATATCAACGTTGTTTCAATGATTGGAAAGCAATTACGAGCTACTGTGATAGATAATTGGTGGTTGGTTGCTTGGGGTACCAATGGCCATGTTCTCGTCCCCTTCTAGTCATTGTGGAGTGTTGCTTACATGATTGGGAGTTGGAATGGAAAATTGGGTGCAAGTGACATGCGATGGGGGAGGTTGTGAACAATTCATACGAATTGATATTTTTACATCCTGACTGGCAGTCTGACTTGGAAATTGAGTGCACTTGAACTTAGATTGGGAGAGGGTTGAATAATTCATTACAGTGGAGAAGTGAGGGATATCGATGTTGAGAAAATCTCGGAATACTATATTATTTTGTGACAAGGGATTAGCGAGGGTGCTTAACTGCCTTTTCTCTTTGTAAAACCCTCTGCACCACCTCAATCTTTATTTCCTTTATGTCTTGTTCCCTCTAAAACCTCTCTTGATCCTTTTTGGAGTCTCTATCCTTCTTCTGCTATATTTTCTGCTGCTCTTTTTCTTTATGTTGTATCTCCCTCTCTATTTTGGCCTGCTCCTTCAATTACCTCACCACATCTCTTGCTGCCGTTTTCTCCTCATTCTCTTATTTATTTTAGGCTTTTATTTCCTCAACCTCTTTATTCATTTCCTCTTGATGCAACAATAGATTCATGTAGTCACCTGTCGTCAAGAGCTGAGACTGTCTGTTCAACCGAATTCCATTACCACTGTAAGCACATAATCTGCACAATAGCTTCAAACTCAACACACATCAGTTATGGGTTAGTTTAAAACAAGCAAACTAAGTGCTCCTATGAGATGTTCAAACATACTTAAGGATGGAAACTAAACAACAAAAGATGAAAGAAACTAATTGCAAGCATGTAAAAAATCATGTTTATACCTATCCCATAGTGGATTGGTGCTACTTTGATGTGAAAAGTAGCCTTTTCCCAACCCTTGATAAGTCAAATGATGAGAATGCCTTGAGAATGCTATGAATTTAAATGACAATAATGAACTTGTGCATAAGATTGTGGATCCCAAATCAATAGATAGATGCTCTATTTATAGGAGAGAATGATGGAGAAATGAGAGGAATGGAAGAATGTGGGACAAAAGACAAACCAATGACAATATGCCACTTGTCAACATGTCAATGGAGGAAGGTTGTGCACATTTTGGTCATTGTCCATGATAAATGCTATTAGGTGGATTTTGAAAATTTGAAAGTTGGCTTGTTGAGGAAGAAGAAAGTGTCTTAAATGCCAAGTTGGAGACATGTAAGAGACAATGTAAGAGGAGTTAATGCTATGTTGAAGGACAAGTCCCTTTTGGGGGGAGATTTCAAAATTGAAGCATATTCCATAAAGATGCCATTTTGAATGAAAATAGATGAAATAATAAATCAAATAAATTGATTTATTATGCAAGTTGAAAAAGCTAGAGGATTGGATGGATTAGGATTAACATTAATCATGATTTGATTAATTAAGAGGGAGATTAGTTGAATGTGACATTTAACTTAAATATTTTGATTTATTTAAATTAAATGAGAAGATAAAGAACATTAGAGATTTAATTAAATAAATTTGATCTATTCAATTAAATGGAGAACTTTAGAAGATTAATTAAATAAAATTGATTTATTTAATTAAAGAGATGACTTTAGAAGATTAATTAAATAAAATTCATTTATTTAATTAAAGAGACGACTTTAGGAGATTAATTACATGAAATTGATTTATTTAATTACAGAGAAGAATATGATTTAATAAAATAGAATGATATATTTAATTAGATAAAGTTGATTTATCTAATTAGAATGGGAAATATGATTTAATTAAATAAAGATTGATTTATTTAATTAAAAGAGGAAATATGATGAATTTTAATTAGATAAAGGTTATTCGATTAAAATGATTAGTAGAGGGATGATTAAGGATGAATTGAAATTAGTGAATCCAGATTAGATGCATGTATATTTTATGTGTCTACAACCACCACCTTTGGATTTTTTTTGATGGACAGTGTGCACAAGAAGCTTGAGAAATTTGCTGATGTGCAAAACTGTTTCTATTTCTTGTGTCTGCTCCAATTGTGAGATAATGTTCTCCTCCACCTGAAATTCCACTTCCCATGAGTCCTTGGTGAAGTCTTCATTGCCTCCTAAATTTGAAGTACCACAAGCAGCATAGTAATGCACAATTTCAGATAGGTCAATTGCAGGTGGTGGTGATGGGAAACTAAAAGTACCCCGCTGTTCTTAGACATGCAATTCAATGCTGCGATTCATTGCTACCTCCACCAACTAGGATGGTTGGCTACATTGCGATAGAAGACTCAAACTATCATCCAATTGGTCAACTAGGCTGTCCAACATGGGAGGAGTTTGTTGATCAAACACCACTTGTGCAACTGAATCAACAAGACTGTTATCAGGTGAATGTTGTATATGTTCCTTTACTTGTGATTTTGTTGTAGGCTGTAATTGCCCATCTGGAAGAGTGGACAACAATGTTTGTGCAACATTGTCTCTTGACACAACAACTCCTGAAAGGCTAAGGATGTTGTGAACTACAAAAGCATCCTTGCCTATGTTGACCTCAAATGTGTCACTAGTTTGCATGTCATCCATGAGTGCATCCGGATTGAGTGGCCATATTCCAATCCTTCTAAATATTGCTTTGATATTATCAACTATCAAAGCTCTTAATAGTGATTTGTTTCCTAGCTCTGCAAGTTTTGTCCTCCAGACTTCAAGGTTTGGAAACCTTGCCATCCATGTTGCACATTTTGATTTGAAGTATGATTTGAAAGGTGAAAATACACTCACATCCAACAACTATAGTTTATGTGAGGTGTGTGCTAGAAATGCTAATAAATATATACCTAAATCTCTTACTTGTTGGATGGTTGTGAGCACAACATGGATTCCATGCTCATCAAAAATCAGCAACTGTCTATTGGTGGATGACATACTACCTGGAATTGACCGCACAAAGTGGGACAACCATTGCATAAACAACTCCTTTGTCATCCATGCATGCGGTTGGGATGCCATGCAAGCAACTGGTTCTCAGTTTACAATGTAATTGTTTAAGTTCTATTTCCCCTTAAACAATTAAAATCTTGGAATGCTCTGCTCGACAACATTAACACAACATAGAATGGTTATCCATTCATGACTCTTTAGAATAATGTATGACACGTTCCTACCACCTTTTATGGCCAACATTCTCATGGCCTCATTTTAGCTTGCTTGGATACTAGTTTCTTTGCAATTCCAAATGTGATGAGGACCATATGGATGTGCTTCATACATTGTAGACAATATCTTTTAGAAAGATTCTACAACAACAGGTCTAAGGTTTAGTGCCCTATCTTTGTCTATGCCTTCAACTGTCCACAATGTAAGTTCTGGATGTCGATTCTTGAAACCTGTCCACCAAGACTTCCCTGGGAACCTATTCTTGAAAGGGTTTGGCCTATTTTCACAAATTTGGGCAACCTCTGCCTTAAGATTGACAATCTTAAGGCCATGGACAACCGCAACCATTTCCTTGCACCATTCCACAATTAGAAGTTCTTCCTCTTTAGTGAGGATTGTTGGTGGACCTTTTCTGGATATTGTTGTTAGTTTGCCTAGCCATTTAGAGAGCGCGACTGTTGTGATTTTCCACTTTTTTGAAGCTCCCTTTATTGACATGTCATTTTCCTCTACATCATAGAGTGCCCCTGTCATTTCCTCTGATGACCACAAACATTGTTGCATTGTTACCTTCTACGGTCTTTGAGGTGTAGGAACCTCATTCTATGGTATTTGAGGTGTAGAATTCTCCACTATTAGTGCAACAAGATTGCTGTCTGCATGATCTGCTTTTGGGGGAAATTTAGCCCCTCGTTTGTGGGAGAGAAACTGCATCGTGGCTCTTTTTTTGGTTGCAGTACAGGTCACCATTCCATTACCCTTAGTCATCTGCACAAAATAAATACAATCAAAAACCAAAAAATGAAAAAACCATATATTTACTTCTTCTAACAATAATAGGAAGGCATTTTCATATTGAATGACAATTTTATTTGCGTATGAAGACAATGGTGCTTGGGCAGAAGATTAATTAGTTTTTGTATGTGTTTTATTTTTAGTTTGTTGCATTGACATTCAAAAATACTGTAAACAACTCACAAGCATAGCAATACATATATATAGATTTCACTTGTTTTGGAGTGAGTGACATAAGAAAAAGAGTGACAAGCACAAAATAGGAATTCTTAGGAATTAGGAACCACAATTACATTGTATGCAAGGGAAACACAATTGATAACCCATGACTGTATCTCATAGGCATGCATACACATACTCACACACAACAAATTGGGAATTACACTTACATTGTAAACAAGGGAAACACACTTGATAACATATGAATCTAATGAGGGAAAAAATATATGAAAAGGAATGAAAAATAGTTAAGTTAGAGTTTAAAAAATATCATATCTCTTAGGCATGTACAATATAGACATACTCATGCACAAAAAATTGGGAACCACACTTACATTTTAACTATGATTGTAATGATTACAATATAAATCGTATGAAAACACAATTGCTAACCTATGATTGTAGTGATTGTAATATAAACCGTAGGGAAACACAACTGTTTAACTACGACTATAATGATTATAATATAAACCGTAGGGAAACACAACTACTAACATATAACTCTAATGACTATAATGAAGAACAATATAAAGCTTAGGAATGTAAAACAATAAGTCATAGCTTAACAGATCTCATATCTTAAAGGCATGTGCAACATAAACATACTCATGCACAACAAACTGGGAACCACACTTACATTTTATCGTAGGGAAACACAACTATTTAACTGACTGTAATGATTGCAATATAAACTGTAGGGAGACGCAATTGGTAACAAATGATGTAACCTATGAATATAATGGTTGTAATGAAGAACAATATAAAGCTTACAAATGGAAAACAATAAGTTAGAGCTTAAAAAATCTCATATCTTAAAGGCATGTGCAACATGAACATACTCACACACAACAAATTAGGAACCACACTTACATTTTATCGTAGGGAAATACAACTATTTAGCTATGAATGTAATGATTCCAATATAAACCGCAGGGAAAAAAATTCTAACCTATGACTATAATGGCTGTAATGAAGACCAATATAAATCTTACAAATGGAAAACAGTAAGTCAGAGCTTAAAAAATTTCATATCTTATTAAAAAAATTCATATCTTAAAGGCATGTACAACATAAACATACTCACAAACAATAATCTGGGAACCTCACATAAAGCTTACAAATGAAGAACAATAATAGTTTAACAAATATCACATCTTTTGTGCATGACCAACTCATTCAAAAGCATAAATTATATAAATAATCTCAATGCAGAGGAATGCCTGGAACAATATGGAAGCTGCTAGTCTAGAATTTGTGCTGCTGCTTCTTCTTGTTATGTCGATCAATTATGTGCTTGTCACTCTTTTTCTTATGTCGCTCACTCCAAAATAAGTGAAGTATTCAAGGTTTTCATGACTATTTGAATTCATAATTATTGTGATTTGTTTCATGCTTGTTTGGTATGGCGTATTAAAGCCCTGTCCTCTTTCAAATTTAAAATTTGAATGATATGTGTAGACATCCAAATTTGACCACTTCCATATGGTCAAAGTCATCTCCTTATTCATCCCTTTACTCATCTACTTCATCCTCTTTGCTAGTATTAATTAAATCATTCATTTAATTAATATTTCATGTTCTACATAAGGTTCCTAAAGTGTTCAATTTAATAATTAAATACTTTTACCTTCTTTCCTCTCTAAATTAAATAAATATACCACTTTATTTAATTTAGTCATGTAACCTCTTGGAATTTAAATTAATTTTTAATTCCTCACTTTGTCTCTCATTGTCACATCCTCCAACTTTTGCAAGTAGGTCTCTAATTCCTCTTAGCCATCTAACCTTCTTCTAATCATAATTAATTTAATTAATTTTTGGTTAGGATGTGTCACATCCTCCAACATTTGCCACTTGCTTCTAATCTTTAGTTAATTATCTTAATCATGTGTTTGCACAACCTTAATCAAGGTCATTTGCCATATTTAACATGCCTTTTTAGTCAACCTTTTCATTTGCCTTTCTTGGTATTGACCCTCTTTCCCATGTGAATTTTAAATTCACATTTATTCCTCTTAGAATCTCCTCTTCCCATGTATCTTCTAGAATATTTTGACTTGTCACATCAAGTCATATGTGGACAAAGACTTCCCTTTTTGGAACCTTGTCTTGTCCATGTGATTCTTGCAAGTATGTGAATTTTTAATTCACATTTATTTCTCCAACTACTTTCCCTTTTCCCATGGAGATTTTTGAGGAATTCTAAAATTTCTCAAAAGTCACTTTCATTCCCACTTGGGGACAAGAAATTCCTTTTCAAGGAAATCTTCTCATTCTCTAAGGTACTTGCAAAGTACTTGTCCTTCTTCCACCTCATTTACACATCACCATCCCTAAGCCATCTCACATTCCAAATGTCAAGATGTGAGGGCTTGTGAGTCCTCAACTCACCATAGCCCTACATCTTGACCTTGTTGGATGAATCTCAACCGTTGAATTCTCTAGAGAATTCAATTTCCTCTATAAATACCCCTTTTTTCTCTCATTTGGGGGGTTGTTCATTGTGCTAACCAAACTCTTGCAAAATTTTTATTTGAGCCATACTTAGCTAGAATTTTCATTTGCTTGCATACAACATAGCATCCTCATCTATTTTCCATCCATATTGCATTTCATTTATACATATTTTTTCCATCAAGAGGAATATACATCATGTCAATGATCTAAGGACCAACTAAAGGAGCAGCTTAACAAGTTATTATCGTTCTATTTATTTTGTTGAGTTTAATTTTTAGCCCAATCTTGAGGTGTTAGGTGTTTAGGTGG
The DNA here is from genome assembly GCA_007258455.2 of Sequoia sempervirens. Taxonomy (NCBI): domain Eukaryota; kingdom Viridiplantae; phylum Streptophyta; class Pinopsida; order Cupressales; family Cupressaceae; genus Sequoia; species Sequoia sempervirens. Next base: position 240,090,345 of record VDFB02256132.1, on the reverse strand, counting down.
TTTCTTGCATTGTTTTGTGTTGTTGTTCATTTCTGGGACCACGTTTATTCCTGATCCCATTTCTGGCATGCCCAGTGGGACCCACAGACAGGTCATGTTCTTTCACATTTTCTATTTTTTCACTATTTACAGGTGCAAGTTGTAGAGGGGCAAACTCGACCAGCAGACAGTCGAACCTGACCTAGTAGACAGGCGGACTTGACCCAGCAGATAAACGAACCTGACTTTCATAGATGAACCTGACCCAATAGACAGGCGAACTTGACCTCCACAAGTGAACCTGACCAGGTAGACAAACAAACTTGACTTTCATAGGCGAACCTGACCAGGCAGACAGGTGTACCTGATCTCTAGGGGTGAACCTTACCTTCATAGGTGAACCTGACCCAACAGATAGACGAACTTGACCTTCACAGGCGAACCTGACCCAATAGATAGGCGAACCTGGCCAAAAACAACTTTTTCCAGAAGGTAAAAAGTGAAATTTAAGCACTGTTTTTGACCCCCTAATGTGTGCTGTTTGTGTCTGTGCAAGAATTTGATTAGTGTTTGGAGGAAAATGAAAAAGAAATCACTAACAAGTTTCTTGTAGGATTATATATTTTGAAACTTTTATCAGTTGTTGTTTATCATTTTTTTTAGTAATTTAGGAACATAGATTAATTAGGGGAAGTTAATTTACTTTGTGTTCCATGCTTTTGGTAAGCTATTGATGTATCCAATCCCCTTGTGCCATTTGGCAATCCTGGGTAACGAGAAATCATAGCTTACTAAGTCCTTTGAGTCACCATCTTTTTCTTTTCTTAGTGGGACCTACTTGGGGATTTCATCACCCTAAGGGATGATTCCAACCACATGTACCGGCAGGGTATATAAGGGGGGGAGAGCGAAAGCTGTACCTCAATCCAACTACGTCGTAATGGGTGAAGCATTAGGATGACGTGAAGAGTTGGTCCGAGCCTTTAGTATCTCACTAAGGTTCCCGACTCATGCTTGTGACGGGTTGGTGTTCATGGTTTGGGCCTCACGTATCGAGTGTATATCGAGGACTCCATAGCAACCATGTTCATCCTAGATTAGAAGACTCTGTTAGCCATACCCATTTCTACTAGACTTAGGATCATGCTGTTAGCTCTCAAAAACACAGGTAGAATGCCTCAAGAGGCTGCCAATCTCTTGGCATGTTTTAGGGTAACAAACAAGGTCAAATGAATTAAACCTTCTACTCTTCAGGTGCTGCCAGACCTAGGCGGGTGTACCTATCTGAATGAAGCAGACTTGAATTATAATTATCCTTCTTGCAATGATTTGTCCACAATGGAAGATGGAAGTGAACAAATGAAATCAAGCTTGGTACAAATAGCAATAGCAATCTTCTAAATCTAAATCCTAAAATGCTCAATTAACAGATGTAAAGGAAATGAATGAATCTAAATGATGAAATTGCAGAGACCAGTGCCTTATTGGGTATGTGGAGTCAAATGAAATAGAAATGGGCAACTTATTCTGGTAGAAACTCAAATTGTCAGCATATGTTCTGTTTATAACTTGTATAAACATGCAAGGCTATGACTACCAAGCTCTACTTTAATAATCCAGATGAATCTCCCTGATTACTATGATCAACCAAAAGGATTTAATCTCTCCTTGAAAGAACCAGTCAATTAATCACACAGATACAACAAATGTGCACTGATAAACTGAAAATAATCTTGTTATATCAATTTAAACAACCAGAAAGAATCAACTTGGAGACAACTTAACAATACTTTTCAATAAACTCAACAGACAATTGACATCAGAAATAAACTGCCACACCAACTGATTTTCATTGAAATCACCATTTGAAAACATGCATCATAGTCTCTGATATGAGAACTTTATTCTACTGTATTCATTCCTAATCTACCTATTGTAATCTAATCTGATCTTCTGATTTCCCTTCACAATTGAAAATGAATATTTATACATATGCATCTGAACAGACACATCGTTTCATATTCTAATGTCGGCAAACAATAGTATTTGGGCAAATCCCATGTCGGCCAACAGTTGCATTCGGGCCCAATTAATCATCTCTGAGTCATTCGTCGAGACACCCTATAAGTATGCCAAAGGCAATAATATCGCTATCAGTTGCCCCCCAATTCTCTGTGTTTCACCATAATGTTCTGATATTGGGGAGACCTCCTATAGATTTCATCATGCTTCATCGAAAGTTCTTTTACCTCTTGTATATCGCTGTGACCCTCTACCGTCTTGGAGACATCATACAGTAATCAAAATGTGTTACCGAGAATCTCTTTACGTTCACTTTTGATCGCCCAAACATAAACATTCTCATACCGACAGAGTCACCATTTTGCTTTATTGGCGAGACTGGACGGGTTCGCTGAGACTCTACTCCGAAGTTCATGAGTCTTACTAAGATGTATCTTTTATGCTTTTGGTCAGTAAGACAAGGGAAGTTCGCCATGATATTACAACGAAGAAAAACCTCTCGCTGATGAGCACCTTTTGTGTAATGTCGGCGAGACTGAAGGTCACTCACCAAGACCTCACCACGAAAACCTTTTGTTATATCGATATGCTTTGCTTTATTGTCGGTTGGCAAGACACCTCGAATTCGCTGAGACCTCATATCACATTCCTTTAGTCTGGCTGAGATGTTTGCTTGGACCCCAATAGTTAGTAAGACAAAAAAAATTCGCCAAGACCTTATTCCGAATACTCTTAGCTTGGCCGATAAATATCCACGTGCATTAGTCGGTGAAACATGACTTACTCGGTGAGACCACATACCGAATACAACACTCCTACCGATATGTTCCTTTTCTGTTGCCAAAACAATGAAAAAAGTCCTGCCGAATGGTGAATGCACATGACTTGTGATCGTTGTGACATCAGATGAGTCTTGCTGATAGGAAACACAAACTCATATTAACAAGACTACTCAATGGGTCGGGGGGACCATAACGAACTCATGCCGATATAGACCATAATGAGAATTATTCAAGACTCGATGGAAATTATGGGGCTATATGGGCAAAATATGGGTAAAAATATCATGAAGGGAGGAAAATGTGCTCAAGGTAGGACTCATTCGGAAAATGCATGGGTATGGACAACATGAAAATCATCAGAAATTTACAGTTCCAACAGTGGCTCCGTCTGGGGATGAATGATAGTAAGATCATTGCAAGGATCCAGATCTTTGGGTGAGCAGACTAGACACAAAATGATGAGCAGTGAGCAAAATGGAAATGGACATGTAGCATGATGGAAGAAATGGATGCAAAACGGAGATGAAAAAAACCCTAAACTATTGTGCATGGAAAATAATTTTAAAGAGGATAAGCAAGAGTTGTCCATGCATTGGTAACCCTTAATCCTCTGTGTTTCAACTTCACCTGTTCCAAGCTGTTACGATCTAAAACTCAAACCATACTTTCCCCTTTCAAATACCTGGTTTTGCCTTGAGTTCATCAGATTCTTCTTGAAGATATTCATGCAATCTTCCCTATCACTGTTATTGAAAGTTTTCAGAAAATCACCATGCTCGGTTTGGCCCAAAATCCCAACACCACTTAGCAATTCAAATTCTTCATCATCATGGGACAAACCCCTATTATCTTCAATATGTAAAATGCATGCATATTCAATGCAAAATTCCTCATCATCTATCTCAATGTTATGAATTATGAAACACTCTCCCAGCTCATTTGAAAATCGACCATCAAAGTGCTCTTCTTGAGAGACAAATTATGTTATATCAATACTGTCTGAAATCAACAAATCTGAGACCTTTTGCACCTCCTTCAAATCGTCATTTGGAGACAATACTTGAATATGACTCACATCTTCAACATCATGCATATATGAATCAATCAATGCTGGAATTCTATCATTCTTGGCATGCAGACAAATGTCTTCCCCATATGAGTTAGAAGTTTCAAAATCACATACCTCTTCTCGAATGGACACAAGTTTCTGATCATCAATTCAAAAAATGCACTGGGAGTCATATGAATCATTACACAAAGAACTTTCATTGTCAAAACAAATGTTAGCTGGACACAAGACTTCAGAATCACCTTCATGTACACATCTCTAGTATTCAAGAGTTAGCAAATCTGAAATTTGCTCACTACTAAGTGAACATGTTTCTACATTTTCATCACTACATTTATATTCTTCACTTTTTTCATCATCAAAAAGAGGCCCAGGATCATCAGAGAATAGAAAATCAGAAAAAATACCAGCACAGTCATTTGTTCCATCACTTTGTTTGTCTGAAAATATCTCCTCTTTATCATAAAGTGGATTTGAAAATACCTCTTCTTCATCGAATGTGTCTTTGTGGCTTTCAACTGCAGCTGGAGGTATAATTTGTTCACTGTCAAATGGACTCACATTGTCCATTGCTTCTTCCTCTTGATCACCACAAGAACTACAAGAGTCACCTTGCTGTAGATCAGAATCCATAGCTTCATCTTCACAATCTGAATACTCATTGGATCCCTCATAACATACACTGCTTTCCCTGTCACAATCAGCTAGACAAGAGAGATCTCTTGTATCTTCATCTTCCTCATGCAAGCTATCACAGGAATCATATTGACTTGCACATGTCTTATCCTCTACTGGCTACATTATTTGATCATTTTCTCCATATTTATTAGAAATACAATCATTGGATTCAACATTGATATTGTTCTCATACCTTATCTTCTCCATGGCATCAATGAATTTATTCACTAGATCAAAGGTACGCTGCTTTTGTGGCAAATAAACCGATTTAGGCTCCCATGCTCTTACAAACTAATCAACAAACATGGCCCTTGTAGGCCTACAATTAGGAGGTAATTGCATACAGATATTTATCATCCTGTTGTATAGATAAGCCAAATATTCTCCTTCATAACTCCTTATGTCAAGAAAGGCCTTCTAAAGATTTTTGACCCATTCATCATTTTCAGATTGTTGGTTCCGATATATACCTTGTTGCAGATTCTGACTGATATCTCCAAGTGGATTAGAATTGTGCTGCACTTGACACTGATCACATTGGCATTGCACTTGACACTGATCACATTGGTATTGCACTTGACATTGATCACATTGGCATTGTACTTGACACTGATCACATTGGCATTCTTGATAACTTGCCAATCTTTGTCCAAAATGGACTGGATATGCATTTACTTGCTTCGACAGTTGTGGAGAATAAGTGTTCTACTGTACATGATATGCACTGCCTCCATTGTAGAAATTTCCAATCATATTATCAGGCGCCTGAGGGGCCCAATACCTTCCTACATTTGTGTATTCATTCTTGTCCATATCTTTCAATTCTTCAATTCCTCTTATCAATTGCTGCTTTTCAAAATACCTTTTTGTTCCATACACAAATTCCATTTTTCATCAAATTTTTTTAGAGTCGCCACCTACTTTTTCGAAAGTAGGAAAATGTTTCTTTTGAAATAACTATTTTTGATCTTCTCCCGGTAGAATCACCTTTTCTGAAACTTCTCAAATTACAACTTCTTCTTCAATGACTCTATATGATGGTCTTCAACCGAATTTTCTGATGTTTGTCCCCAGTAGAGTCACCAATTTGTTAAGTGCGTGACTTAGATGGGGAGTGGAAATGAAACAATTGTGAATCTTTGGTTAAAGACCGATTTTAGAATTGTATTAACTCTATGGATGGATAGGCTGGAACCGGATTTTCTGATGTTATTCCCCAGTAGAGTCGCCAATTTGTTAGCTCTCAAAAACGCAGGCGGAATGCCTCAAGAGGCTGCCAATCTCTTGGCACGTTTTAGGGTAACAGACAAGGTCAAATGAATTAAACCTTCTACTCTTCAGGTGCTGCCAGACCTAGGCGGGTGTACCTATCTGAATGAAGCAGACTTGACTTATAATTATCCTTCTTGCAATGATTTGTCCACAATGGTAGATGGAAGTGAACAAATGAAATCAAGCTTGGTACAAATAGCAATAACAATCTTCTAAATATAAATCCTAAAATGCTCAATTAACAGATGTAAAGGAAATGAATGAATCTAAATGATGAAATTGCAGAGACCAGTGCCTTATTGGGTATGTAGAGTCAAATGAAACAAAAATGGGTAACTTATTCTGGTAGAAACTCAAATTGTCGGCATATGTTCTGTTTATAACTTGTATAAACATGCAAGGCTATGACTACCAAGCTCTACTTTAATAATCCAGATGAATCTCCCTGATTACTATGATCAACCAAAAGGATTTAATCTCTCCTTGAAAGAACCAGTCAATTAATCACACAGATACAACAAATGTGCACTGATAAACTGAAAATAATCTTGTTATATCAATTTAAACAACTAGAAAGAATCAACTTGGAGACAACTTAGCAATACTTTTCAATAAACTCAACAGATAATTGACATTAGAAATAAACTACCACACCAACTGATTTTCATTGAAATCGCCATTTGAAAACATGCATCATAGTCTCTAATATGAGAACTTTATTCTACTGTATTCATTCCTAATCTACCTACTGTAATCTAATATGATCTTATGATTTCCCTTCACAATCGGGAATGAATATTTATACATATGCATCTGAACAAACACATTGTTTCATATTCCAATGTCGGAAAACAGTAGTATTCGGGCAAATCCCATGTTGGCCAACAGTTGCATTTGGGCCCAATTAATCATCTCTGAGTCATTCATCGAGACACCCTGTAATTATGCTGAAGGAAATAATATCGCTATCAGTTGCCCCCCAGTTCTTTGTGTTTCGCCGTAATGTTCTGATATCGGGGAGACCTTCTGTAGATTTCATCACGCTTCATCAAAAGTTCTTTTACCTCTTGTATATTGTTGTGACCCTCTACCATCGGGGAGACATCATACAGTAATCAAAATGTGTTACCCAGAATCTCTTTACGTTCACTTTTGATCACCCAGACATAAACATTCTCATACTGACAGAGTCACCATTTTGCTTTATTGGCGAGACTGGACGGGTTCGCTGAGACTCTACTCTGAAGTTCATGAGTCTTACCGAGATGTATCTTTTATACTATCGGTCGGTAAGACAAGGGAAGTTCGCCATGATATTACAACGAAGAAAAACCTCTCACCGATGAGCACCTTTTGTGTAATGTCGGCGAGACCGAAGGTCACTCACCAAGACCTCACCACAAAAACCTTTTGTTATATCGATATGCTTTGCTTTATCGCCGGTCGACAAGACACCTCAAATTCGCTGAGACCTCATATCACATTCCTTTAGTCTAACCGAGATGTTTGCTTGGACCCCGATAGTCGGTAAGACAACAAAAATTCGCAAAGACCTTATTCCAAATACTCTTAGCTTGGCCGATAAATATCCACGTGCATTATTTGGTGAAACATGACTTACTCGGTGAGACCACATACTGAATACAACACTCCTACCGATATGTTCCTTTTCTATCGCCTAAACAATGAAAAAAGTCTTGCCGAATGGTGAATGCACATGACTTGTGATCGCTGTGACTGTTACTTGGTTTACACCCTCAGGCTCAATCAAGCAAGCATCTATGTTGCAGGTGTCATAAGGGTCAAATGGGATCTCTTCATCGAAGGTTTTTCATGCTAGGTTCCCTCTTGAACAATTTCTGCCCACATTTTTACCATGTTGCATCGGTTGTTCCCTTAGTTTTTGCATTCTCTGTATCCTAGTTCCTATCGGCATAGGTCCGTGATGTTTCCCTGACTCAGGTTATGTTTTCTGCATCAGATGAGTCTGTGTTGCCTATCGGTAGGACTCATCCAATGTCATGGCGATCAAAAGGCTTCTGCATACTTCATTCGACGGGACGCTTCATTTGTTTTGGTGACCATGGGGTTTCTATCGGCATATGTTTTCACCGTCGGGGTTGTGTCTTACTGATTTTACCATCTCTCCCCGACTAAGGTATATGGTGATTCATCGGCGGAGCCTTATTCTATCGGCATAGGGTCTCGGCGAACGCCTCAAGTTTCACCGAAGTCACAGGGAGCCCGACAACAAGTGGATGGCCGGTAGATGATGTTGGTTTCGGCGTAGGTCTCAGCGAAGCAATAGAAGCTAACCTGGGAGTATTCGGCATGAAAAATCATCTAAGGGAAAAGTCGACAGGACCCTCCTATTGTCTGGCTGACTGATTGCTTGATTCATTCCATCTTGAGCAGGTCGTTGAGACCTAGTTTCAGTCACGCCGAACGAGCCTATAGAGCTATCACTATAACAAAGAAGGCTTAGTATGACCTCTTACTGTGTAGTTTTTCCTTGGCCGATAGGCCATTCAATCGCCATTCGACAAGACTCTCGGTGACTAAGATCTTCAGGGAAACCTACGGCATTCGGGTAGATGTCCCAGCGAAGATTCAACCTCTCGCCGACGTGTGAAGAATCTCAGAGCGAGGGATGCTTTCGGAAAAGGTTTTTAGATCTTGGAGGAATGTCCCAGTGAAGCATGGAGTCTCGCCGAAAGGAAAGATGAGCCCTCACTGATACAAAAGCAATTTGGCAGGACTCTTACCGAAAGCACAACGATGGTTTTTTGGATAGACAAAGGGAGATCTTGGCGAAGGATATCGCCTTCGGCAAGGTGTTTTGCCGAAGGATAAAGGTCACAGCGAAAATAAAGGCAATGTCGGAAAAAGAAAGAGGGTTCGGTATGAAGTCTGACCGGAAGACCAATGTCTTGCCGAAACAAAAGGTTCCTGCCATGAATATCACCAAACACAGAGATCTTCGACATAGCATAATGAGCTCGGGAAGACTTCTTTCCAACTAGCAGGAGCTAGGTCGAAAGCAGGGAATTCAGCCGAGGGTTCATACCTCGGCGTGAGTCTTACCGAACAGCGAAGCCTTCATAACGAAAGGGAATCCACTTGGAGGAGGGAGAGTTCTACGGGATGTCTCAGCGATACAAGGGGTCTTGCTGAAGTGAAACGAAGCATGTGCTCGCCAAAGCTGAGGTGCCTTCGGCACAACCTCTTCCCGACAGAGAGATGTCTGGTCGATGGAAGAAGTGGAGCCCGGCGGGATGGTTTCCAGAAACATCGGCAAAGGTCTCCCCGACATGAATTTCATAGATAAAGCGCTCGACTGTCGCTATGATGTTTTCCCGACGGTCAATATCTCGCCGAAGGAAATCTGGAACCAAGTGGAATGAAATGCTTTCAGTGTGACTTAATGATGCTCGTCGAGACTTCTAGCCGAATCCGTTTGTCTGCCGATGGTTTTGGCGGTATCAACATGACTTCTAAAAGCTGCAGAGATATATAATCGCATCGGCATGACACTTTCAGTGTCCTGCCGAGATGCATTTTCATTCAAAGGACTTTTGACCAGCTGCAGGGCTACGTGGTTTTCACTCGGCCAATCAGAGAGATATAAGGGTAAATCATGGCAGTCCAAAGAGCGTCAACAGGATGAAGGGCGACATGTATCTGTTGCAGGATCAGAGCATTCATGGTGCGGTCGAAGTAGCTCAACTGGACATGATGGATCGAATAAATGTAGTAGCTGAAAGAATATCTGAAGAGGACTTCTTCGAGAATGTTTCACACTGACACCAACAACAGGGACACGCAGGATCTTCAACATTAACTCGGAAAAAGATCTAGATAAAAGTCTATCCCGAATCAGGATATTTTTTGTAAGCCCTAAGGGGGCCGTTATCAGTTTGTATATAAGGCATTTTTGCCTTTTTGGTAAATAGTTCTGATTGCACACCCTGAAGAGTTAGTGATTTTCAATCAGTCCTTTCTCTGTCAATGTATGTTTTCTATAACTCAGCTGAAATCTTGAATACAACATAGAGTTTACCTTGGAAGTTTGTCTTCATGTCTGTTTGATTCTTATTTCTGTATCTTTCTTTTGCATATGCAAGTTTCTAACTGTGTTTTCCATAATACTATATCCATATCTTAGAGTTGTGAAATCAATCTTTCCTTCCTGAGATGTGTATGTAGACCAAACCTGTTAGGAAGACCGGCATTAAATCTGAAAGAGGTTGTTCTAAGAATAGCAATTAGACTTTCAAGTGTGTTTTTTTTGCGTTCATTTCATGATTTCTCAAACATCTTGGTGTATCACCCTAGTGTAGTCCTTTAATTTATGTACTCTTTATCCCTTTCCCTTCAAATAAGCAGTAGTTTAGGTGACACCAAAGGAAGCCGGCCTTCTCCGGAGGTTCATTTTAGTTATAGGTGACCGACAGCCTTGAGATGATCCCATGTTGCTCTAGAATGCTCAGTTTCTTGCAAACTCAGCACAGGGTGCAATTCTAGGTGACAACAATTTTTGGCACGCCCGGTGGGACAAAAATTTGTTTTAACTACTAGCTTGGTATGCAGCCAGTGAATTATCAGGCTTTATAGAAGCCCTTTGGCATACTTGGCGACTCCACAAAGAGGAAGAACTCTAGAAATACATGCCTTCTATAGTATATGAAAAGAGTTTGAACAAGAAGCAACTCAGGCCCTTTTGAATACTTGCAGCTGTCACCACCAAGAAGACGAGACAGAGTTGAGGAAAGGCAAAGAACAACAATCATCTATTCCAGAAGAACTCAGTCCACTCCTCCACCTGTAAGATCTCATTTCGTTGCACCAAAAAATCCACCTCAGATACCTCCAATGGCCGCTCCAAGGAATCAACCCTTTGTTGCTTTCAATGGAGGGAGTCCTTTGAACTTGGTGCAACATAATGATATTCCAATGGCAGCCTTGAAGAGTCTGCCAATTTTCACAGGAGAAGATCAAACTACTCCCATTGAACATTTAAGAGATGTGGCTTCGTTATGCGGAGTCCACCACATAACCGAAGAAGATGTTGCAGTAAGATTGCTAGCTGCTTCACTGAAAGGGAGAGCTGTACAGTGGTACATGAGCCTACCGATCAGTTCAATTGCAACATGGGACAACTTTGGAGAAAAGTTGCACAAGCAGTTCCAAGACAGGTCTGACAACTTGTCTCTACTGGAGAAATTGACTACAATTAAGAGGGCTTCGCAAGAATAGATGAACAACTTCAACTTCAGATTTCAAAGAACTTGGGATAGAATCCCCGCAATGGTGAGGCCACCTCCAGAGTATGCATTCTTATACTTTTTGAGAGCTCTGAACAATGATATAACTGTCATGATACAGTCAATGGGAGGGGTATCTCTGCCAGATGCCTTTGAAATAGCTATAAGAGCTGAAAATAGTTTGATACAAGCTGGTAAGCTTGCTCTCAGGACACCAATGCCAATATTCCTAGAAATTCATGCAAACATCCCTTTGCAAATACCTCCTTTCACACCTCTGCCAGCTGTACCAACGCTACCAGCTGTTGTTCCAACCATTGACAAGCAAGAAGGTGCTACCTCAAGCTCATCAAATGAACTACAAGAGATCAAAAGTCTTTTACAGACTTTTGGTAACAAGTTGGTAAACTTGGAAAAGCAACAGACCTATTCCAGGCCTTATCAACAGCAAAATTAGGCCTCAAGTCAACCTTTTCAAGGTCAGCAACAACAATTCCAAGGGAATAGACAACAATATCAGGGCAATTATCAGGGCCCCAAACAGAGTGTAAACACAAGGCTTTTTCAGGCTTATGCTCCAGCACTTGTTAGTGCAGTAAGGGACTTGGTTCCCACTCAAAACAATTTAGTAGCTGATTATGAGTGGTGCTACCCTTGTAACCAGCCTCATAATCAAGCCACTTGTTCAAATGGACTCATCAATCAGGCACTTATGGTGCATAATACTTCGAGTTCATAGCAGTAGGCACTTAATGATCCAACTTCACAACACCAGGATCAATTTAGTAATGATGCCACCCTACTTAACTGGCAAGGTCAAGAGTTTTGTGGACTGAATGAAGATAACTCTCCAATTGCAACTAACACCAGGGCAAAGAAGAGAGAATTTGAGCTCGACCAAGTAGCCAACAAGGAAAAAATGTCAGCTATGGAGCCATCTACCTCTCAAGCAATTCGTGGTTCACAAAGAAATCACCAACTCCTAGACAAGGAGCAGCCACACTTACAATTTGATCCTAATGGCGTAAAGGTACACAATAAAAATCCAATTGCACCTTTTAACATTCTTGATAGCATGAGAAGGACAAATGTAACTATGTCTATGTGGGATTCTTTAGTCATTCCTGGTCAAAAGGATATGTTACAATCAGCCCTATCAAGTCTGAAAATGTCTGATGAATCTGAGCCCTCAATAGGTAAGGTTAGAGCCGTGTTAACAAATGATTCTCAGGGAAATGGTCAGCAGCCTTGCATAGTGAATGAAAAAAGAGTTAAACCACCTCCTTTCTATGTGTCAGTCATCATTGGTGATAAATTAGTCCATAACTATATGGTAGATAGTGGAGCTAGCAGCTCCGTCATGCCAAAACAGATTGCAGATAAACTTGGACTGAAATATCAGCCTTTGGAGAAGGGAGTGATCCAATTGGATGGCACTTCGGTTAACACTTTGGGTATTATGAAGGACTTAAGCCTCACTCTCCATGCTTGTCCAAACTTTTCAGTCCCTCAGGACATATGTATCATAGACCTTCCACCTTTCTTTTCCTTGTGTTTATCTAGAGACTTTACAGCCAAGATAGGTGGTTACGTATCAGCTGATTGGTCACACATGTTATTTAGAACAAGATATGGGACTAAAGTTACCATCAAGTCTGAAAGGTTGGCCAAGGACCACATTGAGCCATATAACCCAAGCCCCATAAATGCTGTTCCTTCCACTGCAAATACAAATTGTGTTGTTTTTTCTGACAATGAACTAGCTGTTGCTCAAGAACTCCAATCAGAAGCTGTTCCCGACGTGCTACTGCATGAATGGGCAGTTGAGAATGTGTTGGACAGCCTTGAAGACCTCATTCAAGATGCTGGTATGGGCAACTATGTCATTCTTGAGCCTGATACAGATATTCCAAACTTGGAGAAAGGTGTAGATTAGTTATTGCAACCGCTTAATGGACTTTGGGAGATGTTCTTTGATGGTTCTAGAAGTAAAAATGGAGCAGGAGGAGGTGCAATGCTTGTGTCTCCTCAAGGTGATAAATACTACTTTGCATTCCGTTTTGCTTTTGCATGCTCCAATAACACCGCTGAGTATGAAGGCCTTGTTCAAGGTCTAGAATGGGCAAGAAAGAGAGGAATAACCAACTTGAAAGTCCATGGAGACAACGAATTAATTGTTAATCAAGTAAGGGGCCTGAATGTTGCTAAAAATGACATATTAAAGTCCTATAGAAACAGAGTGTGGAACATGCTCGAAGATTTTGATGCCTTTAATTTAGTGTCTATCCCAAGAAATTAGAACAAGCATGCTGACAGGCTCGTAGCCATTGGAGCACAATTTGATATTCCAGATGACATAAAAAAGGAGAAGGTGCAACAATATGTGAAGGTTGTGGTCAGACCCTCAATTCCTGACAACAACATTCACTGGCAAGTCTTTGATAGTGATGAGCAGATCCTTTCCTTCTTGCTCGAAGAAGATCAGTTCTCTGTGCTGAATCCGGAAAAACTCAAGCAGTAGTATGGTGATCAAGTCATACAGCTGAAGACAAACAAATTTCCCAAAGGCCTGGTTACCTTAGAGTCGATTTTCAGTATTGATGATCAGCCAAAAAAGGGAAAGGCCGACTTGCAGATTAAACAAGAACACTACAAAGAGTTGGAGATCTTCAAAGGTAAGCTCCTTAAGATAGGAAAAATCTATTCACCTGAAGATAGACAAGCTTTTGTTGCTTTGTGCCAAGAATTTCATGATATCTTTGCTTGGGAGTATTCAGATTTGAAAGGTTTTGATCCCCATATTGCTCAACATACAATTGAATTAGAGCCTAATGCCAAGCCAGTAAGATAGAAACAAAGGCCTTTGAACCCTAAACTTGAGCCTCTAATGATTAAGGAGTTGACTAAACTAGTTGAGGGGGGTATTGTCTTCCCTATCAAGCACACCTCTTGGGTCTCCAATCTTGTACTGGTTAGGAAGAAAAGTGGTGAGATAAGGCTCTGTGTAGACTTCAGGGATCTTAATCGATCCTCTCTAAAAGACCACTACCCACTGCCCTCCATGGAACGTTACAGGAGGTTGCTGGTTCTGAAAGGTTTTCGTTGCTAGATGGTTTCTCAGGATATAATCAGGTGCTGGTTAAAGAGGAAGATCAGTTTAAGACTGCTTTCACCACTAAATGGGGCACTATGGAATACAAAAGGATGCCTTTTGGTTTGTCAAATGCTGGTGCCACGTTTTAGAGGGCTATGGACATGGCATTTCAAAGATTGATCAACAAGATTATACTGATTTACCTAGATGACATAACAGTGTATTCTAAGAATGCTGATGAGCATCTATCACATCTTAGGCAAGTGTTCAAAAAATGCAGAGAGTTTGGGATCTCTCTCAATCCAAAAAAGAGCATCTTTGCTGTTCATGAGGGGAAACTATTAGGACACATAGTGTCAAAGCAAGGAATCACTATTGATCCTGAAAGAGTTAGAGCCATACTTGAGTTGTCGCTGCCTAATCACAAGAAGGGTCTACAAAGCTTTCTGGTCCAGATCAATTTTCTGAGAAGGTTCATCCCTGATGTTGCAAACCTGTTACGGCCTTTGACGGCTATGTTAAAGAAGAATGCAGTTTTCAGTTGGATGAAAGATGCCAAGAATAGTTTCAAAAAGGTCAAAGAGGCCTTAGCAGCGGCTCCTACGCTGGTAAATCCAAACTTTTCTAAATATTTTTATCTGTATGCTTATGGCAACACAAGTAACATTTCTGCAATATTGGTTCAAAAGAACGAGGAGAATTTAGAACAACCAATAGCCTTTTTCAGTCAAGGATTAGTTGATTATGAACAAAAGTATTCCTTTGTGGAGAGGCATGTTCTTGCGGTGATCAGAAGCCTGAAGAAATTCAAGCCTTTGATCTCTCACAATAAGGTTCATATTTTGGTTGCGCACTCAAGTGTTAAGGAGTTTCTACTGAATAAAGATCTGAATGAAAAGAGAGCAGGGTGGATCACTAAAGTCATGGAATACGACGTAGATATTAGGGTCACCAAGCTGGTTAGAGGTAAAGGTCTTTGTGAACAACTTGCTACTGGGTCGAATAGTGATATTGAGCTAGAAAAAGATGTTACCCTTGCTAATGCAGATGAGGTTCAGAATGCTCAAGATGATGTACCTATAGAGACAACCAATTGGGTCCAAGATATGACCCATTTCTTACAGACTGGTGAATGCCCATTAGGATTAAACAGAGCTAAAAGGAGATACTTCAGATTGTAGTCCATACCATATGTGTTGGTAAATAATGCTCTCTTCAAAAAGGATCTAAGCGATGTCCTATTAAGATGCATTCACAGTGACCAAATTGAAAAGGTGCTTCATGAGTTTCATGATGGAGCTGCAGGAGGTCACTTTGCTCCCAGAACCACTGCCTGGAAAATCATGAGAGCTGGTTACTATTGGCCCAACTTGTTCAAGGATGCGTATTCCTGGTCAAGAAAGTGCATCAAGTGCGCCCTATTTTCGGGAAAGGAAAAGTTGCCAGCTATGCCCCTGCATTCGATTCAAGTAGAGCAGCCCTTCATGAGATGGGGCATCGATTTCATCGGTCCAATAAACCCACCTTCCAGTGCTGGTCACAAGTGGGTACTTACAACCACTGATTATTTTACAAGGTGGACAGAAGCGGTTGCATTGAAAGAAGCAAAAGAGTCTTCAGTTTTGAGCTTCTATGAAGATATAGTCACCAGGTTTGGAGTGCCTGACTCCATCATCTCTGATAATGCCCTTGCATTTGTGGGATTAAAACTGACCGATTGGGCTGTCAAGCATGGAATTCACTTGAACAGCTCCTCAAATTATTACCCTCAAGGTAATGGTTTGGTTGAAAGCACGAACAAGAACCTCGTTAGGATTATCAAAAGAACCAAAGAGGACAGCCAAAGGACCTGGCCCAGTAGTTTAAAGAATGCACTTTGGGCAGACAGGGTGACCCCTAAGAGGTCTATTGGCAATTCACCATATATGTTGGTCTATGGAAAAGAGGCAAGATTGCCCCTATCTGTGGAACTACCAGCTCTAGGCATTGTTCATCAGTTGGAAATGCTTGAAGGACATGATCCAATGTTTGTAAGATATGTAGAGCTCATGGAGCTTGAAGAATCGAGGGACAGAGCAATGAAGGTTTTGGAGTATCATCAGCTCCAGACAAAGAAGACATTTGAGAAAAGGGCAACAGCGAAAGTTTTCAGGGTGGGAGACCTTGTGCTGAAGTGGGACGTTCTCAAAAGTAGACCTGGCCATCACACTAAATTTGATAACATGTGGGCAGGTCCATTCATCATCAGAGATTGCAAAGAACACAATGCATATCAACTAGCTACAACAGAAGGTGAAGTGCTTCCTATCCCAGTCAATGGGATACACCTTAAGCCTTGTTTTCAAATCTGACACAGTCTATCTATTGTACATAATAGTGTAGGTTTTATGTTTTGCATAAGTGCTATTTTAGCACAGTATATATCTTCTCTTTTTGTTTCCCTTGTCTTGCCGTTTTGGCCACCTGTCGTGCCCTATAAATCTTATGAGGTCGGGGCCATGTGCAAGCTAACATTTTGATTGTCCTCTGAGTTTCTAACAACTTCATGCCCAATGGATAGGCCTAGGCTACTGGTCTTCATGTTTAGCAGGAAAACATCCCGCAAAAATCACCAAAAATGTTACCTGGTTTACACCCTTAGGCTCAATCAGGCAAGCATCTATGTTGCAGGTGTCATAAGGGTCAAATGGGATCTCTTCATCAAAGGTTTTTCATGCTAGGTTCCCTCTTGAACAATTTCTGCCCACATTTTTACCATGTTGCATTGGTTGTTCCCTTAGTTTTTGCATTCTCTGTATCCTGGTTCCTATCGGCATAGGTCTGTGATGTTTCCCTGACTCAGGTTATGTTTTTTGCATCTGATAAGTCTGTGTTGCCTATCGGCAGGACTCATCCGATGTCACGACGATCAAAAGGCTTCTGCATACTTCATTCGGCGGGACGCTTCATTTGTTTTGGTGACCATGGGGTTTCTATCGGCATATGTTTTCACCGTCGGGGTTGTGTCTTACTGATTTTACCATCTCTCCCCGACTAAGGTATATGGTGATTCATCGACAGAGCCTTATTCTATCGGCATAGGGTCTCGGCGAATGCCTCAAGTTTCGCCGAAGTCACAGGGAGCCTAACAACAAGTGGATGGCCAACGGATGATGTTGGTTTCGGCGTAGGTCTCAGCGAAGCAAGAGAAGCTAACCTGGGAGTATTCGACATGAAAAATCATCTAAGGGAAAAGTCGGCAGGACCCTCCTATTGTCTGGCCGACTGATTGCTTGATTCATTCCATCTTGAGCAAGTCACTGAGACCTAGTTTCAGTCACGCTGAATGAGCCTGTAGAGCTATCGCTATAACAAAGAAGGCTCGGTATGACCTCTTACCACGTAGTTTTTCCTTGGCCAATAGGCCATTCAATCGCCATTCGGCAAGACTCTCGGTGACTAAGATCTTCGGGGAAACCTACGGCATTCGGGCAGATGTCCCAGTGAAGATTCAACCTCTCGCCGACGTGTGAAGAATCTCAGAGCGGGGGATGCTTTCGACAAAGGTTTTTAGATCTCGGTGGAATGTCCCAGCGAAGCATAGAGTCTCGCTGAAAGGAAAGATGAGCCCTCACTGAGACAAAAACAATTCGGCAGGACTCTTACCGAAAGCACAACGATGGATTTTCGGATAGACAAAGGGAGATCTCGGTGAAGGATATCACCTTCGGCAAGGTGTTTTTCTGAAGGATAAAGGTCACAGCGAAAATAAAGGCAATGTCAGCAAAAGAAAGAGGGTTCAGTATGAAGTCCGGCCGGCAGACCAATGTCTTGCCAAAACAAAAGGTGCCCGCCATGAATATCACCAAACATGAAGATCTTCAGCATAGCATAATGAGCTCGGGAAGACTTCTTTCCGACCAGTGGAAGCCAGGATAAAAGCAGGGAAGTCGGCCGAGGGTTCATACCTCGGCGTGAGTCTTACCGAACAACGAAGCCTTCATAGCGAAAGAGAATCCACCTGGAGGAGGGAGAGTTCTACGGGATGTCTCGGCGATACAAGGGGTCTTGCCGAAGTGAAACAAAGCATGTGCTCGCCAAAGCTGAGGTGCCTTCGGCACAACCTCTTCCCGATAGAGAGATGTCTGGTTGACGGAAGAAGTGGAGCTCGACGGGATGGTTTCCAGAAACATCGGCGAAGGTCTCCCTGACATGAATTTCATAGATAAAGCGCTTGACTGTCGCTATGATGTTTTCCCGACAGTCAATATCTCGCCGAAGGAAATCTAGAACCAGGTGGAATGAAATGCTTTTGGTGTGACTTAATGATGCTCGTCGAGACTTCTAACCGAATCCGTTTGTCTACCGATGGTTTTGGCGGTATCAACACGACTTCTAAAAGCTGCAGAGATATATAATCGCATCGACATGACACTTTCAGTGTCCTACCGAGATGCATTTTCATTCAAAGGACTTTTGACCAGCTGTAGGGCTGCGTGGTTTTCACTCGGCCAATCAGAGAGATATAAGGGTAAACCGTGGTAGTCCAAAGAGCATCGATAGGATGAAGGGCGACGTGTATCTGTTGCAGGATCAGAGCATTCATGGTGCGACTGAAGTAGCTCAACTGGACACGATGGATCGAATAAATAGAGTAGCTGAAAGAATATCTGAAGAGGACTTCTTCGAGAATGTTTCACACCGATACCAACAACAGGGACACGTAGGATCTTCAACATTAACTCGGAAAAAGATCTAGAGAAAAGTCTATCCCGAATTAGGATATTTTTTGTAAGCCTTAAGGGGGCCGTTATCAGTTTGTATATAAGGAATTTTTGCCTTTTTGGTAAATAGTTCTAATTGCACACCCTGAAAAGTTAGTGATTTTCAATCAATCCTTTCTCTGTCAATGTATGTTTTCTATAACTCAGCTGAAATCTTGAATACAACATAGAGTTTACCTTGGAAGTTTTTCTTCATGTCTGTATGATTCTTATTTCTGTATCTTTCTTTTGCATATGCAAGTTTCTAACTGTGTTTTCTATAATACTATATCCATATCTTAGAGTTGTGAAATCAATCTTTCCTTCCTGAGATGTGTATGTAGACCAAACCTGTTAGGAAGACCGACATTAAATCTGAAAGAGGTTGTTCTAAGAATAGCAATTATACTTTCAAGTGTGTGTTTTCTGTGTTCATTTCATGATTTCTCAAACATCTTGGTGTATCACCCTAGTGTAGTCCTTTAATTTATGTACTCTTTATCCCTTTCCCTTCAAAGAAGCAGTAGTTTAGGTGACACCAAAGGAAGCCGACCTTCTCTGGAGGTTCATTTCAGTTATAGGTGACCCACAACCTTGAGATGATCCCATATTGCTCTAGAATGCTCAGTTTCTTGCAAACTCAGCACATGGTGCAATTCTAGGTGACAACAGTGACATCAGATGAGTCTTGCCGATAGGCAACACAAACTCATATTAACAAGACTACTGAATGGGTCGGGGAGACCATAATGAACTCATGCCAATATAGACCATAATGAGAATTATTCAAGACTCGATGGAAATTATGGGGCTATATGGGTAAAATATGGGTAAAAATATCATGAAGGGAGGAAAATGTGCTCAAGGTAGGACTCATTCAGAAAATGCATGGGTATGGACAACATGAAAATCATCAAAAATTTACAGTTCCAACACGTGCTATGTGAACTGTCTTCTTTGTGCAAAACTAGTACTTTTCTATTTAGTCGCGTCGACCTTATCCTTTGAATGCTGTTTGTTGTGTCTTGGGTTCTTTGCCTTAGTCTTTTGTCCAAAAAACACGTTCAGATTTGTCCACAGGCGAACTTGACCTTCACAGGCATACTTGACCTCTTGTACAAGTGTACCTGACCTCTGAACCAACCTCTTTTCAGCCTGTTTTAGTAAGTTTTGATCTATCTTTAGTCCATAGGTGAACTTGACCTTCAGAGGCGTACCTAACCTTTTGCACAGCCGTACCTGACCTTTGAACTAGCATCTTTTCAGCCTGTTTCAGTTAGTTTTGATCTATCTCTTGTTCGTAGGCGAACTTGACCTTCACAGGCATACTTGACCTTTTGCACAGGTGTACCTGACCTCTGAACCAACCTCTTTTAAGCCTGTTTTAGTTAGTTTTGATCTATCTCCAGTCCACAGGTGAAGTTGACCTTCACAGGGGTAGCTGACCTTTTGCACAGGTGTACCCAACCTTTGAACTAGCCTCTTTTCAGTCTGTTTTAGTCAGATTTGGTCAGCCTTCAGTCAGACAGGCGAACTTGACCTTTAGGGGTGAACTCAACCTCTTGCAGGGGTGTACCTAACCTCCAGGGACAGACCTAACCCTTGAACAATCAGTTGTGTCACCCTATTCTGAACTCCCATTTCATCATTTTGATCACCCATTTTTCTGTTCTGAGTGACTGTTCACCCATTCTGACCATTTGTCTCCCCATTCTGAAGGCCTATTTCCCTGATTAAACATCCATTTATCCATTCAGAGTCATTTTTTATCCAATCCGAGTATTCGTTCATTCTTTAAGACTACCGCTCACCCATAATCGTTCTTTCATTCCGATAGCCATTCTACCATCCTGATATTTGTCCCTCTATTTCGGGTTGTCGTTTCTCCATTCCGAGTTGTCATCTACCTAATTTGGGACTCCATCCATCCATCTCGATAATCATTCTCTCGTGTCAGGCTCTCATTTCCTTGTCCCAAAAGGTCACTCATTTGTTCAGATTATCATTTCTCTCATTTTGGAAATCATCATCCCATTCCGCTAAACTTCGTTTGAAGTAGTTATCTGAATTGACCTAGGTGTCTGAGCTTGATCGTCATCCTTCGAAATCGGCTTAGGATTGTTATCCATCCTAAGTTGATCATCCTTATCAGCACTATCAATCCACTTCCATCTCAAGTTGGATTCGACGTTGTCATCATACATCCATCTCTTAATCGATCAATCAACACCATACGTTACCAAGGATAATTTCTAAACTTGGTTTAGAATCCCTTCACCATCCTAGTCTTATCAATTGCTTATCAATCCAATCCAATCCTATCTCATTGATCATCTTATCGATCAATTCGGTCTAATATGATTTTACTGACCATTTCATCAATCAATCCAATTTGATCTCGTCGATCGTTTATCGAATCAAATCCTTTATCAATCATCTACCCCAAGCCTATTAAAGCAAACAATCCACTCTGATCTAATCAAATCAAATCCATTGTCAATCATCCAATCCAATCCTATCAAGTCACATCCTTGTTGGTTAGTCCATAATCCAATTAAGTCAATCCTTCATCATCTTGATCATCCTCGTACCATCTTGCATGCCCGTTTAGAACCGGTCACAGACAAGGAAAATGGTCGAGCAACAAGCACAAAATTCCCAACCGAAAAACTCTCAAGATCCGAACAACATGACAAACATCTCACAAGATCCAAATAATGGTACAAATATCCCTCGAGATCCCCAAAATGGTACATCATCACAATCCAACAATGACGATCAAAACACATCGCCACCCGAAGATGAGAACATGCTCAATCAACCTAAACTCACACTTGAGGAACATTTTAGTAACCCCACCAATGTGCAAATGATAGATTGCCTATTCGAAAAACATGTGGAAGAAATCTTGGACCACCTAATTGAAAAAGGTGTCAAACCTCCATCAGGTGTCGACCTATCCAAGTATAGCAGTTCCACGTCTAATATACTCAAGGTTTGAAAAATGCACCAGGTAGTTCATAGATCCCCAATGTTCCTCCAGTGGAGGGTTGGCATCAACTTGAATTCGGTAACGCCATTCTTTATCATGTTAACAATCCCCCACATGCCACAATCTCAGTCATGGGGGCTCCTCAAGTATCTAATCCCAATAATCCTTTCGCCTACGAGATGCTACAAAATGTTTCGCAGCCTTCGCCATTAATGCTGACAACACCACCCCTTTCAAATCAACCTCCAGTCAACCTTGGGGGCATCCTTTTTACCACATTGCATCCACCTCTTGGGGCCACAAATATACCACCACCTTCATACACATCCCAACAAACTCCCCAATCCAACATACCACCTCAATTACCTCTGTAAGGTACATCCCAACCAAATATTCCAATTGGTACTCAACAACCTCCTTTGTAAAACGCCTCTACATTATCTCAACCGCCTCATCAACAACAACCCTCGCATAATCCTTTAATTTATTCACAACAATCACCACACCAATCGCAAGGCAATCCATCCCAACCTCTCACCCAGACCATATCCCTGTTCCTCGCATCCATTTTACGTCCACAAGTTCAACCACAACACAACATCCCATCTTGGCTCGTGCAACAACTGACATCACAACAACAACCTCCCCAACACTATTACTATCATAACCAACAACACTTTCAAAAACAACCATCCTATGTGGCCTCCCAACAATCACAACAGTACCTTCAGTACCAGTAGACCAATCCACAACACCACATCCAAGCTCCTCAGCATCCTCCACACATTCTTATCAAATAAATCCATACTATACCTTGCAACAACAACCCCAGTACCAAAAAACTCCCCCAGCATACTAGCAAGGGATATCACCATCTCACTATCAAAATCCATATGTCAACCTTCAGATGCTATCTCAGTAGGATCCTTCGTTGTCCTACCACCCATATCCATTCAACCTGTCTGCCTCGACTCCTACGCCACTAGTCAACGCAGATTTGTTGGAAATCAAAGCTGCTTTGAAAGATCTCCAAGTCAGGACTGGTAAACAATCTTTCAAATTTGAAGATATATGTCCCTATCCATTTGATCCATCCATATCACTAATTCCCTTCCCGAAGCACTTTGAGATACCAAAGTTTGATAGATACAAGGGAAACAAGGATCCTAAAGCCCACAAGAGTTTTACTCGCAGTGTCAAGAGGTTATGCACAACGACAACTACCTGTTGCGCCTATTCCCACCAAGCCTGATGGGATATTCCTTGGATTGGTTCATGGGTCTGGAAGGGGGGTCCATCAGATCCTTCATAGATCTTTCTAAAAAAATTGTTTCTTACTTCTCCTTCAATCTTGAAAAAGACACTGATACCTTGGATCTTCTTAAGGAGAAGCAGCGTGACGGTCAAACCTTTATCAACTACCTCCAAAGGTGGCGTGCGTTGGCAAGCCGAATGAAAACCCCTCTCAAGGAGAAAGACATGGTCACCCTCTTTGTGGAAAACTCACATCTCAACATGGCTCATAATTTCAGGTTACACTATGTCACCACTTTCACTAAAATAGTGGAAAAAGGACCCATCCTCGAACGCACCCTTATTTCCAAAGGGCACATCAAGATACACAATCATGAGAAAAGAAAGGCCATATGTTGATAAGTCATGATTTTGGAACAAGAATAAGAACGCAGTGAATGATGGTCTCATTGACACAAAAGATGTCCAGGTGGCCAATACATCCTAAAAGCAACAACCATCTGTACCTAATGCCATATCCATTCCGAAAAGGGCATCTCGTCCTCCTCAACAGTCGAACCAAAACAATCAAGGGAATAGCAAACACCAGTATGCTCAATTAGGATAACCCTTGAGTTCCATCTTCAATAAGTTGTTACAGGTCAATTATCCGATCACATACCCTGTCACCAAACCACTTGATGAATCTAAGCCCAAACCAACCTAGTTTAGGGAGAATGAATATTGTGAATTCCATAAGATTAAAGGGCACACTCTGAATAAGTGTCAAGGTCTCAAAAACTATGTCCAAGATCTTATTGATCGAGGAGATATCAAAGTCGACACCAGTCAAGCTTCATCATCGAATGCTCAATTATAGATCTATCAAAATGCCTTCCCTAACCATAATCAAGGCGCAAGCACCTCCAAAAACAATCCCCAAGACAACAACACAAATAACATAAGCTATAAGAATGTACCCCTTAATTATGATGGCATTGTCCATTACATTGAGTGGGTAGAACCCTATGTGTCCATGATACATGTTAAAGCTAAAGATCCCCAATATGCTATTGCTACATGATGATCTTGCATTACTGCCCCTACAGCCTCCACACCCGCCCAACCAAATCCTTTAAACTCTCAGTACAACATTCTTGATCACTTAGGAAAGACCCTTGCTCAGATCTCAATCTTGGATCTGCTTAAGTCTTCTCCTGTGCATCAGGAAATACTCAACAGAGCTTTACAGGAAACTCACATACCTAATGACATCGATCCCACACGCTTCCAAGATTTAGTAGGACACTTGGCTCTATCTTACCAGCTACACTTCAGCCAGAATGACATGCCAAATATTGATGCCAATCACAACCGTCCCTTACACATTGAAGTCCTGGTTTCCCGTCATAAAATAAAAAGGGTCCTAGTAGATAATGGCTCTGCCCTCAATCTATGCACTATGAAGTTCATAAAACAGGTAGGGTATACTCAAGCAGATTTGAGTAATCAAATCATCACGATCAAGGCTTATGATAATGCAGAAATAAATTCTGAAGGGATTATTAGTCTTCCTATCCAAGTTGGACCTGTAGTTAAGTACACTACCTGTCATGTCCTTGATTTGGACTTACCGTATAATATCCTCCTCAGCCGCCCATGGCTCCACACCATGCAAGCCGTCCCCTCCACGTACCATCAATGCCTAAAGTTCTCGGTTAATGGACAAGAGATCACCATTTATGTCGACCCACAACCATTTGAATACTGCCACGCTTTAGAAACATCATTTCCCCATTTACATTATTGTCCTAGGGTCGAAATGGGGGCATCTTAGTCATCATCTGTCAATCCATCATCCACCATGACAACCACTCCATCTTCCACGACCAATCCTGCAGTCACCAAAGTCTAGATCATTGACAAGGGGTGTGGTGAATATGAAATGCATACAACTCTAAATGTGGCCACCATGCCACCACCACCACACACGTATGACCAACCTTCATAGTCTACACGAAAAGAACATAAGACAATCACCTTCAATGCTAAAAACATCCCCACTACCACTTTCCGGTCTCCTAGTATAAAGATAGATGCACCAGAAGAGGATTTCAGTCAGTGGGTATACCGTGAAGAACCCCAACCAAATCCTCCTCTAAAGGAATACTTTTAGGAAGTATACCCTTGGTTAGCTAAGTTCGCAGAAAAGCATAACTACCAAGGCGGTGGCCTAGGTAAGGAAGATCAGGGATGGTTGCAACCTATTGATGTATCAAAGCTTCCGTGGAATATAGGCCTTGAATATGACAAAAATAAGAAAGGCCCCGCAACATCATCTAATACCTCCAATAGTGTTACTATGGGCGATGGTCCCTTGGAAGACATACCCGAGGAAGAATCCATCATACATGCGTACGATGATGTTGATCACACAGACCTGTCATCCATGTTTGACTGTTTATCCGTCTTTACCATCAACCTTTCTCTTCGCCATCCCGAACTCATTGATTGGGACCTACATGATAGCACACTTGCCAATGTCTCCCTGGATACATATGTAAACCTCATGGGATTGAGGGAAGATGAACACTCCAGTCCCAAAAATAAAAACAAGAAAAATAAAAAGCGGTCATCTAGTGAAAACCTCCTTGAGGCATTTCCTTACCTGGAAAAAGTAAAAATAAATGACGCATCCGACAATGAAAACCTCAAAGAGGCACTGGAGGATGGATACATTCATCTTCCCCTTATGGAAACTCAATTATCCGCACGATCATCCATCCTAATTGAAGAAAATCAAGAAGTTAACCTGGGTACTACTGAAAACCCTAAGATCACCTATGTAGCCAAATCACTATCAGAGCAAGAATATTCAGTCATTGTTTAGCTACTCCAAGATGGAATCATTAAATTTGCTTGGTCATACTCAGATATGCTAGGCTTAGACCCTGCTCTAGTAGTTCATCATCTGGATGTTCGCCCAGATGCCAAGCCTGTCAAACAGAAGCTCCAAAAAATGCATCCATAGGTAGCATTATTAGTCACGAAAGAATTGGAGAAATTACTGGATGCTGGTTTTATTAGACCCATTGACTACTCTGATTGGATCTCCAACGTAGTGCCAGTTACCAAACCAAACAGACATTTAGATTTGCATAGACTTCTAGGATCTTAACAAAGCCTATCCAAAAGATGACTTCCCACTGCCCAATATTGACATGTTGGTTGACCTTACTGCAGGACATGAGATGTTGTCCCTTATGGATGGCTTCTCTAGTTACAATCAGATCCAAATTGCACCTAAAGACCAACACAAGACCGCTTTTACAACACCTTGGGGTAGTTTTTGCTACAATGTTATGCCCTTTGGTCTCAAGAATGCGGGGGAAACATATCAAAGGGAAATGACTGTCATCTTCCATGACCTCATCCATATTATCATGGAATATTATGTTGACGACTTGCTAGGAAAATCCAGAACCAGAGCAGAGCACCCTGCCATCCTGAAAAATATCTTCGAGCAGTTAGAACATTACAAGTTACGACTGAACCCAAAAAAGTGTCTTTGGTGTTACATCAGGGAAATTGTTGGGTTTCATAGTTTCCCAAAGAGACATTGAGGTTGATTCCGCCAAGGTGAAAGCTATTTTGGATATGCCTCCCTCGTGCAATCTGAAACAATTAAGAAGCCTCCAAGGGAAGCTACAATCCATCCGTCGGTTCATAGCCCAACTTGCGTATAAGTGTCAGTCATTCACCCATCTTTTGAAAAAAGAATCCACGTTCAAATGGAACCAACAGTGTCAGATAGGTTTTGATAAAATCAAAGAATACTTGGCTCATCCACTGATCCTGATGCCACCTATTCCAAGGAAACCCCTCCTGCTTTACATCTCCGCCACTTCAGTCGCACTAGGGGCATTATTGGCACAACATGATGAGTCCTCAAAAGAAAGAGCAATCTACTACATCAGTCGAACATTGGTCGGATATGAATTAAATTATTCACCCATGGAGAAAGTCTGCCTTGCAGTGGTCTTCAGTACACAAAAACTTTGACATTACATGCTCAACCATCTGATCAAATTAATAGCAAAAAATGATCCACTAAAGTATTTGTTATCTAGAACCACTTTAACTAGTTGCATGGCTAAGTGGGTCATGCTCCTAAGTGAATTTGACATAGAGTACATGGATCGCAAAGCCATAAAAGGACAAGTCATAGCTGATCAGTTGGCCGAGGCACCCCTAGTGGATGCTTACCCTCTAGTCACTGAATTTCCAGATGAAGAAGTTTTCACAGTAATAGAAGCACCTGCTTGGACATTGTATTTTGATGGCTCATATACTCATAATGGATCGGGAGCAAGAATTATGTTTGTTACCACTCAAGGTGACTACATCCCAAAATAATTCATGTTGGCATTCCCATGTACTAACAACATAGCTGAGTATGAAGCCCTCCTCACAGGTCTCTGAATTGCAAAGCAATGGCACATAACTCACTTGAGAGTCTTTGGTGATTCATTGTTGGTCATTAAGGAAGTTAATGATGAATTCCTAACAAAAGATGATAAGTTGTTACCCTATAAATGCATGGTGGATGATTTCAAGAAATATTTCACCTTCATACAATTTGACAAAATTCCTAGGGTGCAAAACAAAGCAGCTGATGCTATGGCTACTATTGGCTCCCTGATTGACATGCCTAAAGATCGAACAGAGTGCGAGTTCCTTGTGGAGAAACTTTTAATCCCAACATATGATATCCCTAAGACTGACATGGTGTGTGACATTGTAGGTCCCACTTCCCCATGGTACCAAGACTTATATACTTATCTGCATGGTAATATTTTACCCCTAGATCTCACACGAAACCAACAAAAATCCTTTATTCAAGGTTCAACCCGATATGTTCTCATTGGTGATTCACTTTATTGTCATGGGTATGATGGAACCCTCCTTAGGTGTCTGGATGAGACTGAAGCCCATACTACACTAACAAAGGTACATAGTGGTGTTTGTGGAGCCCATTCAAATGATATGGCCTTGGCCAAAAGGATTCTCTGAGTTGGATATTATTGGCCTACATTAGAACATGATGCTTGTGAATTCGTGAAGAAATGTCTTCCCTGCCAACAACATACAGATTTGATTCATGCTTCAGCATAAGACCTTCAGCCTCTTCTAGCACCGTGGCCCTTCTCTCAATGGGGTTTTGACTTGATTGGCAATATTTACCCACCATCTTCTGAAGGCCACACATTCATAATTTCTACCACTGAATACTTCACTAAGTCAGTGGAAGCAATGCCATTCTCACAAATCACTGACACTCAAATTTCAAAATTCATCTTTTACCATATTCTTTGCAGATATGGTATTCCATCCTCCATCCTTTCAGATAATGGAAAGCCTTTTAAAAACTAGGCTATGAAACACCTCTGTGACACCTTTCATATCCAACATCATTGGTCAATGCCTTATTACCCCCAGGGTAATGGTCAGGCAGAAGCAACCAACAAGACCCTCATCTGCATCCTCAAAAAGGTTATCAATAACACTAGTCGAGATTGGCACCTCCATATTCATCCTACCCTCTGGGTGTATCGCACCTCCATCCATACCCCTATAGGTGAAACCCCTTATTCTTTAGTATATGGTGCCGAATCCATCCTATCAATAGAAGTTGAGCTCCCATCACTAAGGATTTCTTTGAAAAACCTTATCATTGCACAGCTAGAGTTACTTGATGAAAGACAAATCAAGCCTATGATCATCTACAAGCTTACCAAAACTGCCTCAAGCATAAATACAACAAGAAGGTTCATCCTCGACAATTCCAGATTGGTGATCGTGTCCTTAAAAAGAACCAGCGTACTCATCAGGACCACGATAAGAAAGGAAAATTTGAAGCAAACTGGTTGGGTCCTTATATCATAACCGCTAAATATGGATTTGGGGCATATAGACTTGCTACCCTTGAAGGAGAACCCCTATAAGAGCCTATCAATATCATGCATCTAAAGAGGTTTTACACCTAAGTCCGCTTGGTAACCCTACTTGTAAAAATACAAAAAAATCATTTTTTTTTTTTTTTTCAAAAATAGTAAAGAGAAATAAATTCGTCCTATGGTGAAAACCACCTTTGGTGGCGCCTTGGATAGGTACGGGTGGTGAAAACCTAGTAACATACATCATCCGTAGAGGGCTTAATCATGATCTACCGAGCGTCCTAATTACTTTATGAGTCCATCCATCTTATCTTGACATCCTCCCCCATTCCATCTTTGGCCGCTTGGTATCTTTTTATTGAGCATTGGACGATTATATGCTATCCGTCATCCTGAGCTTTTTATCCTAGTTTGAGCTTTTGTCATCAGTTTTTCCGTTTGTTAGTTTGTGTCATCATCTAGGATCATCCATTGTGTCTGTCTCCACCTAGGCCTCATCCTCTCATGTTAGTCTCTTTGGTCTTGGTCGAACTACGTTGCCCCTGCGCTTTCACGTAGGCAAGGCTGATCATTTGATCTGCCCATGGGGAATTTTGACCATCCCATAATGGTTATCCATCATCTGTCTTCATCATCCCCTTTTTTCTTTTATCCATGGTCAGTTGTCATTTGTCTTTTTCGAACTACGTTTCCCCTGCGCTTCCACATAGGCAAGGTCGATCTTTTGATCCGCCCCTGGGGCTTCTTGCTTTCCTCCACTTTTACTCCTCTTTTTTGTTGTCTCATCAGTATCCATTAGTCCTCTTTCCGCTTTATCCATGGTCTTTTCTGGACCTATGAGGGCTCTGCGCTTTCACGTAGGCAAGGCTAATCTCTGATAAGCCCCTGAGCCCCTAGGTTTGTAGGGTGTGTCGGTCCTTTGTCTGGTCTCTTGTGTCATGTTGTCAAGAGTACCCTTATCTAGCTAGTTCTTCACAAACGAAATCCTCTAGTGTCAGGAGATCTGGTTAATGAAAAATATCTTGCGTCACCTAGGTCATTTTAGTTTAGTATCCACCATTGGTCTCAACAGGATGCATCCTTCCTAATAGACCACATCATCACCCATCCATCCTTGTGATCCTATGGAAAATGACGTTTAACTTTGATTATGATCTTTTCATACTTTTGGATTTTGTTTATTGTTTGAGCTCCCTATTTTCATTTATCAAAACCGCCATGATCCATCATATTATGGTGGGTTTTAATGAATTAACGCAGGGGCATCTCTTGATCGTTTATTGTTTCTATCTGCTGGGTCGTTCCCACGTTGTACCCACCAGGATCCCTAGAATCTTGTGTTACGTTGAGAACATCCCTTTGTGTTTGTGGTTATTCTAATACCTGGCCTGACCAAGCTCCTCACAACTTTGGGGTGTTAGGATGACCTTGTTTGTTGTGTTTGTTTCATGCATCTGATGCTAACTCACCTTGGTCTCATATATCATGGTATTTGGTATCTTATGCTATAGCAAAAATCAATGCTTTGAAGATGGAAAATTGCATTTCATTTCATTGCATGCACCCTTGATTCAACCTTGTTCATAACCCACAACTCGCGATTTAGGTTGTGCAAACTTTGATTCTTTTTCCCCTTGGTTTTCCTCTCAGGGTACCAATGGTTCTTGACAAGTGTAGTATCACACCTACATTACACCTATCATCTACTAACATTCCCATGCAAGTCCTTATTGATGTTTATGTTTGCATTATAGGAATTCATGTTTCATTTATATTGCATGTTACATTGTAGATACAACATATTTTATTTTTCATAAACTGATTAGATTAAGCATCTTAGTTTTATTTAACCCATACATGTCCATATTAACATTCAGATAAATATATGCATTACCACCTACAAAACATATTGTTAGATCCATCCTAATTACATTTCCTACCAAATATTCATCTCATCCTACATTATAAACATTAATGCATGCATAATCATCCATCCACATAAACATAAAATTTCATATACATGTGCATATATAAACTAAATAATCCATCCAAATAAACATAAAATATCATATACATGTGCATATATAAATTAAATCATCCAACACATACAACATAACACATAGTGTCAATAAGGACTATCACATATCATAATAAAAAATAATACAATATCCATCTCATAAAAATATCTCAAACATAATCAAATATATATCCATCATGTATATCATCAAATAAGGTACAAAACCTAGACATGTAGATCACATTTGATCTCTGCTGACCTGAACTGAACCTCCATCCTGCACCTGTCAAAAAAAAAAAAACTGGTATCCTGTCATTTGCTCTCTGACTGCTCTACTGTGAGCTGCTCACGTTTGATCTTTGAGGAGATTCACGCACTGGCCCTTTGTGCTTGGGGGTCCCCTGGAAATCACGGGTAGGAGTCCCCTAGTACCCACCATAAGGAGAGGGAGTCCACTGATAGTCGCTATACCCCTTGGTACGTGTCCCTAATGACTGAGACGGTGCTGGCATCTGAGGTACTTGTCTGATGTAGTGCACTATGCGCTACACCAGATCTGGAACTGCCTGCTCATAGACAAACCTTCAATAGGTTGCCTCTTGCATGAAGTCATCCCTCTGTGCAACCTGATACCTAGCGGCATTCCACTCATGCCTGTACCTGTCACGATCTCCACTAATGGCCCTCCGCTCCTATCCCCAGGCCTCCTGTGTTAATATCAACTGTTGTACCTGCTCTGTGGCCTTGTCCCTCTCAACCTTTGCAAATTGTAACTGTGTTTGCAATCCCTGTACGTCTACCCCTGGCTCCCCCTCCTCGACCTGCACTACCTGCAGCTGAGCCTGTGCTGTGTCCCGCTCACTTTGCAACGTCTACATCTGCACCTTTGTGACATCTCTCTCCTTATGCGCAGCCTGTGCCCGAGCCACCGCTGCATCCCTATCCCTCTAAATTTCCTAAAGTCTCAACTTGGCTGCATCTCAATCTCTCCAAAGAGTTGATACCTATGACACCATTGCATCCCTCTCTCTCTGAAGAGACTGAACCTGTGCCTCTGCCACTTGCATCTCACTTTGTAACACTTGAGCACGTGTCTGGGCCACATCCCTATTGGCCTTTGTGGCCTGTACCTGTGCCTGTGCCACGTCTCTCTTTGTCTGTAGCACACGTATCTACACCCTCATCTCCTCCTCTCTCCACTACATCAATCCCATATCTCCAACTGTCTGCTCTAAACAATACACTTTGTCCCTGAGCCCATCCCGCTCCTGATGTAGATCCACCCTCTCTCTCCATAACTGCTCTATCTATCTCTGCAAACCCTCTATATCTCCTGCGGTCCTTGCCCCAATCTCTGTCGGCCCCTGCCTTGTCCCTACTCCGATAGCCTATCGTATCGCCTCCTCAACCACCAAACGGTCTCTCTCCCATCTCGCTGCATCCCCCTCCTCATGCTCCCTGGCCACTTTTGCTCGCAACCTCTCCACCTTTGCCTATAGGTCAACCACCTCATCTCGTGCCTCATCCCTCTCTCTCTGCAACCTCCTCTCCACCTTCATCACCATCGTGGCTAGATCTGAGTAGTCCCTTTTGCTCTGGGAAAATTGTGCCTATAGCCCACTCATCTCTACCTCTAATCTACGCCACTCAGCCTCTGATTTCCATAATTGTTGCTCTCTGAGTCGCAGCCTCTCTAGGGCCCCTCGCAGTACCTCTGCTGGATCCTCTCCTCTAGGAGGTGCCATCAATAGTGGCGGGATGTCATGTACCTCCATATCAATGTCCATCTCCTGTGGCTCATACCCCTCACTCTTTGCCGATGCCTCCACCTCATCCACATCAATCACCATGGTGGCTCCCCTCTTCCTCCCCCCATCATCCTCTCCCGCTCTCCACTGGCCTCGACCTCCTCCTATCTTTGTCACTGCTGCTCTCCTGTGTATGCATGTGCCTCCTGTCTCTCCTGTGGCCGACCTCTTGTGGCTACTTGAGCCTCTTATCTCCTCTCCCTCTAGGCCTCCTATCCCCTATCCTACTGTTTCGTAGCCCTGGCCTCCTCCTCTCCCTCCTCTGCTCCATCTCCTCCCTGGGCTCTCCACCATCATCTCCTCCTCCTACCTACCCTCATCGGCTCCTCGACTGCTCCGACCGCCTCCCATCCTCCTCATCCTCCTGCTCTCTCGTGTCCTCCTCTTCGCTATCCCTGCGGACCCTGTCCCTCTCTCTCAGCCCTCAGTGATCTCTTATCATTTGACCCGAACCCTAGTGCCTCCTCAATAGGCATCGTTGGTGTAATTTGTAGAGGTGGATGTCATCGAAACCACTGGCCATATCAATCCGTCATCCCCACATCTCTCAGCCCCTCTCTCCTACTGGAGTATGCCACCAATCGCAATGTCTCCAACTCCTCCTTCACTGCTTCCAGATCCAGCTCATCCCCCCATGGCCACTCTTGTGTCAATCGCTGGAATGTTACTCACCCCGCGGGAATATCCTGCCTCACTCCAAATTGTCTCATCACCCGATCTGGCCTGTGCAACTCAACTATGCGCAGATCCTTCCCGATGATATAACATGAAGTGAAGAAGTAGTCCATGTGTCTCTCCTCATCCTCCCTCCAGTCCTTGAATCACCGCAGCATATACGGACACCATACTATCATCTCCGCCTGCACCTCATCAAATTGTCTCCTCCAGACATCCACATCTCTAATCTCCTGATATCACAATATCATTCCCGCCTCTGCCCCTCATCCCCAGGCCACTGCTGCGTGGTCATCTTACTATCCTGCTCTCAACATGACTGACCTGGTAACCCTGGTATGCTCCCAGGCCCACACCTGTAGCAGTGTGATGTGCGTCACACTTAGTGACTCCTAGTAGCATACAACATGCATATCTTGGTATAGTTGTGCCAACAGACACGTCCCCCATGCAAACTGACCATCTCGACCCTTGATGATGTGCTGAATCACCCCCAAAAATATTAGAGGTAGGAACCGACCGCTCCTGTCAGCTAACAGTATCTCGCTAATCAACCCTGCTAGGTATAGTGACAATGTCAGTACCCTACAGGACAAACATCTGTCCACGTCCAGCTGCTGTTGCTGAATCGGTAGCTCGTCATCACCAAACACCATATGCACAGACTCCTCTAGTGCCTCGTCCTCTACCGTGTAGTCGCTGACTGGGAGCCTTGCTATGGGGAGTCTCAGAATCCTCCATATGTCCTCTAGAGTCACTGTCATCTCCCCAGTCGACAAATGAAATGTCAACGTGCCTGAGTCCCAACGCTCTATCAACATTGTCAACATGGCCCTGTGGCCTTAATCGTCAGATATGATAGCATATGCACCAGTCATGTGTCCGCTAACGCCTGATGATCTGCGATTGTCATAGCCACTATACATCTCCTCAATACCTCATATCGCCTCTCCCGCGTCTACAATCGACCAAAATCCTGCATCCATGGCATGCCAGTTCTGTCAACACTTCTCTCTCATCGTCTCTTTTTCTCTTTCTCTTACCTTTACCTATCCTGAGTTCCACCCCCCTTATCTTTTCTTTTCTCTTTCCCCCTTATCGGTCCTCCTTGGTTGCGGGCATACCCGTCCCCAGGCACGTGCAGGCCCACTTGAGCCCCTCGAGCGAGCTCGCAAACAGAATCGCCCGAGCTCCTGGGAAATCCTGCCCTTGTGCATGGGTGAGTCCGCTTGGGTCACAGGCGGATTCACCCCTTGGTGCGGGCGAGCCCGCTCGGTTGGCGGGTAGAGCCGCCCCTACGTGCGAGCGAGCCCGCCCTTGAGTGCGGGCAGACCTGCCCCCGAGCACGGGTGAGCCCACCCGGGTCGTGGGCAGACCCGCCCCTGCGCAAGGGCAGACCCGCCCAGCCATAGGCGGACCCGCAACTCCGCAGGACCAGGCTCCGACCCCCCCTCTTCGCGGGTGACCTTTCCCTCTTTCAGAGCATCCCCATGCAACCATTCCTGGTTGGTACACTAGAAAAAAAAATCTATTTTTTTTCCTCCTACCCATTTTTCCTTCGTCCCCCCCGACAAAACCCATATTTTAAAATTTTCTAAAACTCAAACAAAATGGAAAAAATCACAAAATTGGGTTTGGGGCTAACTTGGCGTGGAACGACGCACTTGCTGAAGAACCGCCGCACCTTGTCCGCTCGGTGGATAATGTCGGTGTCATACTCCGACATCCTATCCTTTGCTGCTCTCCTTTTCTCTTCTTCTCCTCCTTCCTCAATTGACTACTGTTCAAATGAGGAGAGGTAATTCCTACAATTACCTTTTATAACATTTTCCCCCCTTTTTCACCTTTTTTAAATAAAGAAAAAAATTTCCCTTTATTTAACGATTTTTTTTCCTTCAACTAATTCCCCCCTCCTCTATCTTCCTCTATCTTCTCGGGGCTGCCATTTGCACACTGTGTCTCCGTTTTATTCCATTCAAAAGCCAATTTTCTCAGTTTTTCGTGCTCTTTGCAATGACATATACCACTTTATACTTTTGAGTAGTTGTTTGGGACACCTTTCATTCCCCATCCGCCTCCTCGAGAGGGCAAACCCTACCATTCCCCTTCATTTCTCCATCATGAGTTTTCTCTCACGAGATTGGGGCACCTCCTTCCATTTCTTTCCATTTGGGCAGCTCGTCTAGTCTCCTCTATGCTGGGGCATCTCTTTTCTGGTCACTTCTTTTATAGAGTCATCTGCATTTTATTTTCTTCGAAACCTTATTATCTTAATAGTGTTTTGAAGAGGGGAAAAATGTAGACATCCAAATTTGACCACTTCCATATGGTCAAAGTCATCTCCTTATTCATCCCTTTACTCATCTACTTCATCATCTTTGCCAGTATTAATTAAATCATTCATTTAATTAATATTTCATGTCCTACATAAGGATCTTACCTTCTTTCCTCTCTAAATTAAATAAATATACCACTTTATTTAATTTAGTCATGTAACCTCTTGGAATTTAAATTAATTTTTAATTCCTCACTTTGTCTCTCATTATCACATCCTCCAACTTTTTCAAGTAGGTCTCTAATTCCTCTTAGCCATCTAACCTTCTTCTAATCATAATTAATTTAATTAATTTATGGTTAGGATGTGTCAGATCCTCCAACATTTTTCGCTTGCTTCCAATATTTAGTTAATTATCTTAATCATGTGTTTGCACAACCTTAATCAAGGTCATTTGCCATATTTAACATGCCTTTTTAGTCAACCTTTTCATTTGCCTTTCTTGGTATTGACCCTCTTTCCCATGTGAATTTTAAATTCACATTTATTCCTCTTAGAATCTCCTCTTCCCATGCATCTTCTAGAATCTTTTGACTTGTCACATCAAGTCACATGTGGAAAAAGACTTCCCTTTTTGGAACCTTGTCTTGTCCATGTGATTCTTGCAAGTATGTGAATTTTTAATTCACATTTATTTCTCCAACTACTTTCCCTTTTCCCATGGAGATTTTTGAGGAATTCTAAAATTTCTCAAAAGTCACTTTCATTCCCACTTGGGGACAAGAAATTCATTTTTGAAGAATTTTTTTCATTCTCCAAGGTACTTGCAAAGTACTTGTCCTTCTTCCACCTCATTTACACATCACCATCCCTAAGCCATCTCACATTCCACATGTCAAGATGTGAGGGCTTGTGAGTCCTCAACTCACCATAGCCATACATTTTGACCTTGTTGGATGAATCTCAACCGTTGAATTCTCTAGAGAATTCAACTTCCTCTATAAATACCCCTTTTTTCTCTCATTTGGGGGGTTGTTCATTGTGCTAACCAAACTCTTGCAAATTTTTTATTTGAGCCATACTTAGCTAGAATTTTCATTTGCTTGCATACAACATAGCATCCTCATCTATTTTCCATCCATATTGCATCTCATTCATACATATTTTTGCCATCAAGAGGAACATACATCATGTCAACGATCCAAGGGCCAACCAAAGGAGCAGCTTAATAAGGTATTATCATTCTATCTATTTTGTTGAGTTTAATTTTTAGCCCAATCTTGAGGTGTTAGGTGTTTAGGTGGTTTCTTGCATTGTTTTGTGTTGTTCGTTTCTGTGACCATGTTTATTCCTGAAATATGAATTGTGGATATGATTTGTTTCGACCACTAAGTT
The DNA here is from genome assembly GCA_007258455.2 of Sequoia sempervirens. Classification (NCBI taxonomy): domain Eukaryota; kingdom Viridiplantae; phylum Streptophyta; class Pinopsida; order Cupressales; family Cupressaceae; genus Sequoia; species Sequoia sempervirens. The sequence continues at coordinate 240,053,091 of VDFB02256132.1, read as the reverse complement.
CTGAGTTGATTGGTTTGGTGGAATGTTTGCATCTATTTTCATAATTTTTTTCATGAAGAATGGTGGAATTACAACTTGTTTTTGTGGATGCAGGTGTGCGCGGAGGTGAAGTGACTAGTACGTGAACGCTTCATTTGGAAAGATGGGATAGACACTTGCTGATACGTGTTGTAGGTCTCATATTTGATGAGACAGGCATATGCTTATGCCTGTTGTTTTGGTCATACTTTCGTGGGAAACTTGGTTATAATAAGTTATCATTTCAGTCAAAGATGGGACACATGGGTTTGAATAGTGTTGATGTGGTAGGTCTATTTTGTTGTGTAGTTGTCCATTATCTATAAGGGAGTCTTTTGTTGGTGCGATAGTTGGGTTTCAATGTTTATGTAGGTGGGGGTCTAATTTTATCATACGACTCTTTTATGAGTACCCAAGATCTTTTCAGTGATCTGTCAAAAATACTTTGAATACACTTAGACTTATACCAAAAAATGTGCATTTATTATCTGATTATTGTTTGGGATTAGTGTGGTTTTTTATGCACGTGAATTTTTGTCATATATGGAGGAATGGCGTACCACTGTGGGCCCCAATGCACGCTAGTCCTATCGCATGTTTAGGACCCTACACACGTTCTGGATCCTCTCCCCTAGTCTTTTTATATCCTCTTGATCCAATTCTAGAAAATGGAGTTGATGCGAGAAAATGAGAGAAAATAGTGTCCAATTCTAGATATTATTATTTATTTTGATGAGAAGAATATCCTATTATTTATTTTGATGAGAAGAATAGCCTAAAAATTATATCCTATTATTTATTTTCCTTAGATGAAATATCCTCATGCTATTGTCAAATTTTAGATCACTATCCTTTCTCCATTCCTAACCTCTCTTCATTGCAAATAATTTACTAGTCTATCCTTGAGAGATTCACCACTCAAATCAAGAGATGGATTTTTATATCTACAAATTTTATGAAAGTGTAAGGTAATGACATATTTTCCTAGCTATGTTGTACCCATTAATTGAATAGGGTCTTCAAATTGGATGTCTAGTTAAACTTCCCCCCAACAATGTAATTGATTATTAGTGGTATAAGTTGTAAGTCCTAAAATTCCTTAGATTGGGTAATTTCCCAAATGCATAAGGTGTGAAACCTAGAAGAACAACCTAAAAATTATATCCTAAGGTGGGTAGGACCTCCTCTTTTGGTTTTGATACGTTATGATCAAGTTGGTCTAGATAGAATCGTCAAAAAGTTAGTTTTTCTCTAGTGGATCTATTTTGCTTTTTTAGAAGAAAAATCAGGACCTCCGAGGTCATCAATGGAGGATGGCCAACTGCTAGGTGTCAGATTCAAAGTCTCAAATGTTGCACAAATCGATCTACAACGAAAGATGCTCGAAAAATGGTGAAAAAAGGAGGGGAATCTAAAAATACCGAAAACTATGAAAAATATTCTAACACTGAAAAAGAAAGATGCCTTATTTCAAGGGAGGCACCTAGCAGTCAATGCCTTAGCCAATTTTTCATTTTTTATAGATCATGCACGCACAATGGTGAACATGGTTAGCGGGTCAACAACGATGGTCAATGCAGTTGACAAAGGTGGTGAACGAGAAATGAGAAAAGTTGAAAATTTGCAAAAAATGACTGTTTGGAAAAGAAAGGCGCTCATGTCAGCTAGGGGCACCCAAGATCTCATGCCTTAGAATTTTTTCCACATTTTTTGGAAAATGTGCAATTTGACTCTTCAACCTAGTTGAAATCTAGTCAAATGTAGTCAAAAATAGTTTTTAGGGTTTGGAAAATTGGAGGTCATCATCAAATATGTTCAGGCTCTTCAACAAATCCATTATCTAGTTTAGAGGATCTGTCAGACGTTGGGAATTTCAAATTGAATGGAGGCGAAAACAAGGAAAACAAAGAAATTCAAAGTAAAAATTGAAAATCCTCAAATATATTCTAAGTCTGGAGATGTTGGGCACCTTTTTTAAAGGAGGGCGACTTATTGCCATGCCTTAGAATATTTTTTGTTCAAAAAATTTGTCAAAATTTCCTCATCAACTCGGTTTCGGCTTTCATAGAATCAGTCAGATGCCGTATTGGAGGCTAGTATGAGGTATCATTATTCTCATATTTGATTAGGCTTTCCAGTTTAATTGACTTTTAGTCTTATTTGTTCACAGATTGGCGAAAAATGATGCCTGAACAGGGGGTACTGGATTTCAGAGACACACACACAAAAAAATTTGAAAATCTCAAAAAAAATTCTATCTGGAAGACTTAGGTGCCTTATTTCAAGGAGGGTGCCTTTTTTCCTGACACTTAGAATATTTTTCGCTTCATTCGTGTTTTCTTCAGTTCAGACTCCATCAATAACTCCCAAGGTATACAATCACGATCAAACGTTGTTAGATGCCAGAACGAAGTTGGGGATCACTTCAACAGTGGTCAAAGATGAGATTGCCATGGTCAAATAGTGATTATTAGTCAACATTTCCAATTTGATGGATCATCAAAGTTAGAGGCAGGCTTCAATGGAGGCAGAAGCAAGCAAAATTTGAAAATTTTGAAAAATAAACTATCTTTGGTGAAGTTGGGCGCCTTATTTCAAGGAAGGCACCCAAGTCATCTTCACTTAGAAATTGTTTTAAAAAAGACTTAACATATGCATTTTTTTTGCCACCCTATTTTTTAGGAATTCTCCATGTTGATGTAAACAAAGTCAGATATTTTTGCATGCAGGCTCCAAAATAATAGGGTTTTGCATGAAAATGCCTTTTACCTCCAAAACCTATTTAAGAAAGCTTTGAACATTCATTTTTCATAATTTATAGGTTGGGTTTCAAAGGAAGAAACATCAAATTTTCTTTTCATCAAGATTTGGGGGCTCAAACAAAGTGATTTTTCAACATTCTTCGTGGATTTGAGATTGGGAAGCACAAAAGCACACTTTTTCATGGTCTATTTTTCTAGGGCATCGCTTTTCAGAAACAGGTAGTCAAAATTTTCAAATTTCATTGATTTGGGTCTACTTGTTCTTCACTCCTCTTGAAGATTGGAAAATTTTATAATTTTCAAGACAATCTCCTTTTTCACGCATGTCTAGGAAATCCTCAAAAAATTTAAAATCTGACGATCTAGGTCTCTTCACAACGAGATTGTTTACAAAACCTAGACCTTAGTTTTTTGGCCCTACTTTTTTGGGAATCTTGTATGTTCTTAAAAAAATTAGCTTTTTCAAAATCTGACGATCTAGGTCTCTTAAGAATGAAATTGTCTACAAAACCTAGACCTCAGCTTTTTTCAGAAAAATCAATGATCTATTTTTAGCTCTTGTGCAAAACTTGTCCAAACATAGGCGTGTTCACAGTCAAAAGTCAGCATTTTCAACATGCTCTCCAACAAAAATCAAGACCAAATCAGTGTTGCTCCATGACTTATTGAGAACGTTCGAGATTGACTTGCATCATGTACATCTAGTATTTGATTTGCATGCTTTAGAATGCACAAGAAACACTACAGTCAAAAATCTTGATCATTCTAGTTTTCTTGCAGCAACTTCTATCCCCATCTCGGTGCAAAGTCTTGAGTTAGTAATTGCTTGTGTCAAGCATTACAATCCAACTTCATGAGAAATCATATCAGTAGATGGGTATATGATTTGCAGCCTCAAGCCAACAGATATTGAGAAGTGTTTTTCTATACCACCATGGATGGAAAACTTCATCATGTCTATTGAAGAATGTGAAAAAGTGTGGTATGCACAAAAGGACAAGTGCCAGAACAAGTATGGCTCAGAAGTGGCTGAAAGAGAAGCATAATAATTTTCCAAGGAATTTTGTGAATAGTGAGTTCAAGGATGAATTTATAGTCATGATTACTTTGCTTAACCGAGTCACAGGTGAAGAAAAAGAAAATAAATTTCAGCCTTTGATGTTCTACATCATCTCCCAAATTTTGGATAGAACAAAATACTATGACTGGCCAACATTGATCAGTGATTGTCTCCACTGTCAGATGACATAGTTATTCAAGTCCCATGAATTCCACATGATATCCGACCTCATATATTTGATGGTATTTCAAGGAAATTTTAGAGGTTTGACTGTCATTGGAACCTTGGTTGTTTAGCATGTGTATGATCATTACCCACAATTAGAGTTTTTAGAATATGAATGACATTACAAGCGAGTGAATGATCTATTCTTGATGTATACAGTGTGGGATCTTGATATTGAGTTGCATATATGGATTTCAGTAGATGCCAGATTGGTAGTGGTGGAGTGGGTTGATTGGTTTATTCAATTCCCCACATTCTCCTACATTAGAGTATATGGCTTCTCAGCTGATCCAGTCATGCTTCCTAGATATCCAATGGATGAGGTCATGTTCATGGAATTTCTAAGGCAAGTACATGAAGTGCACATATTTTTGCGTAACAAATGCCAGCCTGCCTTTAGCTTCCTGTTTGAGATGAGTATATACAAATGAAAATCAGTAGCTGATGCTAACTTGATGAGCAATGAAATGTCAAAGTTTGGTCTCAAGCTTTTCAAGGAGAGATGTTCATATGATCCTCGTGGTGTCTTCGTAGCTTGTCTTGGTCAAAATCATGCACATGTTCCCACAATTGAAGATTTCTGGACTAATTGTGATGATGAGTTCGAAGTGCGCAAGCGCAACTACTCCAGACTTACTCTTCAAAAAATGGCTAATTTCTTATCAAAAGATGTGGAAGGACTTTTAGATGATGATGGGGAAGTTCTACTTCCCATGTATGCTCGATATTACGTTGATTAGCGACCACTTCCACAAGTTGATTGGTTCGCCAAAGAGGGTACCTCAATCGAGGAAAGAACAAGCTGAGTTGTCAAGAACAACATGATCTTCCTAAATAGTAAGAAGAAATGGAAGATAGCTATTCCAATTGCAGAGCCACCGATAGTTTAATCTTATCTCCCTTCTTCTAAATCAAAAACAAGAGTGAAGCTATGAGAAATCCTCTAGAAGATACAAATAATAGTAGAATGACGAAGGGATTAAAGGAAAAGGTGAATCAGTTGGAACAATCAGCAGATGCACTAGAAGTTTCAGTTGAATCAACACCACAAGTTGAAGCAGAGCCTTCATCTCCTATTCTTCTAGGATCATCGAGGCCTTCTCTTATTCATATAAATTTAGAAGGTGATTCACCAATTCACAACATCTCAACACCGAGTGATCCATCAGGAGTTATTAGATCTTAAAAAAATCCTTCTAGAGAAGTTAGTAGAGACTCCTCATCTTGGCTTGAGAACCTGTTGGATAGGAAGAGGAGGAAGCCTTCTTATCAATTGAACTTTTCAAAACTTGATAGTGTCTACCAAGACACAATAGAGAAGAAACTTAAGAAGCAAGTTCATATGGAGAAGAATTCTGAAGGTGAGATCATCCTTGAGCTTTCCACACCTCCTAAAGACAAGAATGTCGATGAGGTTGAAATTGATGACTTCAAAGTTGTCAAGGTCAATATCAGAAGAAGCACTCGACATACTGATGTGAATCTCTTTGAGGTTGCAAAAAATAATCTAAAGGAATGAGTGCTAAAGGATGGAGAAGATAAGGCAACCCTCAAGGCTGAGATTCGACAGTTGTGACAACATGTTTCCAATCTCCTTCATTGTACTTCACAGGCTACCTTATTACTTCCACAAGTTCTAGACTCACCTGCAGATCAACATCAGTTGAGTCAGTTGGTCATCTATCGTAAACATATGAGAGATTGGATAGAATATTTTTTCACCAGGGGTAGATTTATACTTGTAGATATGTACTAATTGAGGTACTACACCCATGATCTTTGCTCAAGGATTCAAGAGTTTGAGAAAATAATAGCGGAAAGGAAACCAAGAGATGAGATCATCATTTCTGACTTGAGGACAACTTATGATTCAGTCATTATAGAGTAACACAAGAAGAATATTTTTACCTCCAGAGAATAACACCTCTTCAAAGTGAAACCCTATGAAGTGATATCTATAGAATTGGATGGATATATACAAAAGGTTGCTAATACTCTCAAGTTCATAAGCACATTTATGTCATAAATCCCTTGTCAATGTTGACATGAAGATGGCACTTACTTTGATCTCGATGAAGTATAGACAGAGTTTTAGAACCTTGTCCATGGCAATTTTAATGGTGATCCTGTTGCCTACAAGATGAATCATGTTACTGCAATGTCAACAAAATTTGATGAAGTAGCTGAAAAGAGGAAATAATTACTAAGTTTGATCATAGATGGTGAGGAGATGTTGGAAAAATAGTACATCATCCTGGATAGTATCAATATTCCTGATGAAGAGGAAGTTAACAAATTTTTGGAGGATATGATTTCCCAAGTTACCAATGAGTGAACTATCAGTTGAAGCATGCAAATATTTATAGGAATAGAACTCAAGTAAAAGCAGTAGTTAACTCGATGTATTTTCTGAGTTTAACTTGTTGTTCTTATTCATGCATATCTATTCCTTAGAAATATCAATGTATAGTTGGAGCTTTTCCAATTAATTGATATTAGCAGTTAGTTATTAGTTATCTTATGTTTATTATTAGAAATAAAGGTTGCATGTTGGAAAGACTAGTTAAAAACAAGGAGATTTTAGGGTTCCCTACTCCTTGTTTGTGTATAAATAAGGGAAGCCTTGCTTGTTTATTTTTAACTGTTGTTGTGATAACAATTTTTTTGAGCCTACTTTTCTTGCAAATTTTCTATTCAATGTCTGTTCACTTTTGTTTCAAGTGTAATCTGGTTTGATCGTATATTGTATGCCTATTTTTCTATAATTTGCTGTACCAAAAGTGTTTTGCTATTATAAAATAGAGGAAGGAAATCTCATGCCTACCTTGCTCTGATCTACTGTCTCAAATCTATTTCAGCACTTTGTCTTTTGTTTTTCTTTCGTAATCTTTATTTCATCTTACATCTAATAAGTCCAATGAGTCTTCGGGTGCATTTTGGAAGCAATTTTATTTAAGATTTTGTGCCAAATAAATCATTCCTTGTTTACTTCTAATTCTCAGGCTTTGAATTTACTTGACTTATTAGAAGTGTTATTAGAATAGGCTTAGTTGTAGTTTGAAGTTATGAAACTAGAGAAAACCTCAGCTGCAACGCAAAGTGTTTTATTACCTTGTTCTCTCAATTGAGAAATAAAAAGATTGGTAGTAGTTTAAAGTATTTTTTTTTTAAGCATAATCAAAAAAGAGGGAGCTTCCCCTCCTAATTTGAAGAGAAGTCTAACTGTGCATAGTTGTCCATTTCCAATCCACATTCTAGAGGTGAAAATTGAGATGCCAACATTTTTCTGGCACCCATCGTGGGGCACGAGGCATAAAACATCTAGAAAACTTATGCTTTATGGCACAGGAATGTCCACCTGACATCCTACTGCTCCAGTTTAATAACTTGATCTTATTGATCCTATTATCCAGCCAAATCTTACATGAGTTGAAGGCAAGCAAATGAACATCATTAGTAGCTTGAGGAGTTTCGTGTTCAAGAAAAAGGAAACACCTACTCAGTGGATAAATGTGGCCACTATTGTGGACAAAGAAGAACAAAAAAAATGATCTTGTAATTGAAAGACTAGTTTTATCACCTCCTTCTTAGGAATAGATAATCTTGGCTTTTAGGGTTTATACAAGGAGGAGAGGTGTTGTCAAAAAACTTGAGATCCAAGAAGAACCTGAAGAAGAACCTGTGATCCGGCCAGAAGCAATGGGTGACAACAATGATGATGCTATCCATAACCATGCTAATGATAATCACAAACGTCCACCCCCATTACCTTGGGGTAACAACATTAGACTGTTGGATTTGCAAGGAAATCATGAGTTACCTAAAGGGTCAAGGAAGCACTTTCCTCGGTTTCACAGTGACGGGAATCGACACCCAAATGAGCATTTTTTTGCATTCATAATGGCTTGCATCGTCTTGCATGTACCACATGGAGACATTGTCGTACATCTCTTTGTAGAGACTCTTGAAGAAAATGCTACTAATTGGTTTCATCATCTGAAGCTAGGCATTATTACAAGCTGGGCAACCATGAGTGAGAAATTTTTGGCAAGGTTCAAGCCCATTGAAGATAGTCATCAGTTGTTTTCCCAACTTTCAAACTCAAAGATGGAGCTAAATGAACTAGTTGAGGGAATTTGTGGCAAGGTTTAATCACCTAGTCACATGTCTTTCTCATACACTCAATCCATCACCAAAAATTCTCTTGAGCAGTTTCATAAATTCTCTTCCATATGAAATAGCCTTTTTCTTAAGATCGGCTAATGAAACAAAATTGACAACTACACAAGAAAATGCCATCAAGATTAAGGATAACATGATCACTTTTAGGAAAATGAAGACATATTCTATCAAGCCTCTTGTTCAAGGTTCTATAGATCCACTACTACAAAAGGTAGCTAATGAGGTGACTATCCTCAAAAGATAGACGCCTGCTTTGGGGTAGCCTACATTGCCCGCACCACCACCACCTCAATATCAACCTCAACAACCATACCAGTTGAAGAGAAACAATTTTCAACCTTTCAATAATTATAGGTTGTAGTTTCTAGCACCTCCACGAAGACAAATACTTGAAGCTGAGAAATCTATGGCATTTTGTTCTTTCCATGAGACCAACAAACATATCAATTCCACATGTCTTGAAAATTTAATAATGAATCAAATCATGGGGTACAATGAAGCTGGACCCAGTACAAGTTCGAATGTTATCTTACCACAAATATACAACTTCAATGGTGACTCCGCTATGGGATACTTTGATAGTGAAGCTGTTAATAAAGAAGAAGAATATTTTCGTCAATACTCTCTTACGGTAAATCATGATAATATTTTAACACCTGTGTTTACACGTGCTCAACATTTTAAGGCACAAAAAGAAGAAGAGAGACTAAGATCAAAGGAAAAGGGTAAAGAAGTGGCTTCCACTTCAAATCCTAAGCCTTCACATGAGAATGCTAAAACTTTTTCTCAAGACCCATCTTTAGCAAATTTTGACATTGTGGATTCCATGATGAAGACAAAGCTGCAGATTTCTTAGTTGGAATATCTTCAAGACCATCCATAACAGTTGGATTGAATTCTCAATTTTATAAAGAAGGAGACTATCATTCAACCTACATTGCTCGAATCATTAGTGCCAACAGAAGAAAAGCCTAAACCCTTCTAAATATCTATGTATATAGGAGGATTCAAATTGAGCAATTGCATCATAGATTCAGAAGCCTTAGAAAATGCCATGCCTCTACAAGTAATGAATGCATTGGGACTTTCCTACACCAAGACACAAGACAAGTGTTATTCACCTAAGTCTAAGTTAGTGTCGTTACTCGGTAAATTGAAGAATGCTCAAGTAGGGTTGGAAACTTGTCTAGAGAAGAAGATAATGATGACCATCCTAGTAGCTGACATTCCAACTAGCTATTGGATGTTGTTAAGTAGAAGCTTCTACAAAGATCTTGGAGGAGAAATTCAATTGGATTGGTCATTCACAACAATTCCATTGAAGAAAGGTAGTTTCAAGTTGGATCCAGAGGCCGAATTTCAATTTATGGTGGTGAAATCCCAAGATCCTCAAGCACAAGTAGTATATCAAGAAATGGGTCCTAGTAATTTTCTTATGTTGTTAGAAATAACTGAAGAAAGGTAGGATGTTGTGTGTTCAGCAGATAAATCAACAAAAGATCCAAAGATGTGGACTATGCAGTTTGATAGAAGTTGCTCGATAACAGGTTCAGGAGTGGGAGGTGATAATATCTCCCAAAGGTTGTTTGTATCCATTTGCATATCGCTTGAAATTTGAATGCACAAATAATATAGCGAAATACAAGGTGCTTATACTAGGACTCAAGAATGCAAGAGATATGTGTATCAAACTACTTAGAGTTCAAGGTGACGCAAAGGTGATCGTGAAACATATCAGGGATCAATTTCAAGTAAGAAATGATTGCCTTTGACATTATAGACAAAGGGTGTGGAATGCGATTGACTGGTTTGAAGCATTTGACATCAAATTTGTTCCTCATGTAGACAATAGTAAAGCAGATGCCCTTGCGGTATCAACTGCTCTTTTCATGCCACATTCTGATTTTTGTCAGAATACATTTGCTATTGAGCTCATATATAGGCCAACTGTCCCCGACAACTATGTCAACTAGAAAGTCTTCGATGATGATGATCATATTGAATAATTTCTTGGCATGTAAGATAATTTTAAGGGACTATTCTTTGAAGGCAATTTTTCTCCCTTCAGAGAATCAATAACAAAATATTTTGAAGCGACAAATATATTTGACAGGCATGAAAGATACATCCAAGATCAGAGGAACTCAACTGATAAGACCTCTGTTGAACATTATGAAGTAAACATTAGTACTGAAGACAAGCCTTGGCTTGTTAATTTTGGAAAATGTTGCACTACAGAAGAAAGTGAAAGGTTCATCTCTTTGTTCAAGCAATATTGAGATGTTTTTTCCTGGTCATATGAAGATTTGAAGGTCTTCACACTTGGAGAATTGTATCATACAATTCCCATTAAAATTGATGCTAATCCCTTTAGGTAGAAGCAACACCCCTATAATCCATGAATTTAAGATACAATCTATGTGGAAATTCAAAAGATGGTGGATGAAAAGATCATTTTTCCAATTCTTCATTCCACTTGGGTGTCAAACATAATTCCCATGTGTAAGAAGAATGGAGAAATCCAAATTTGTGTGGATTTCAAGAACTTAAACCAATCATCCCTTAAGGATAACTATCCCTTGCTAATTATGGAACATACCTTGCAGACATTCATCGGTTCAAAAATGTTGTCATTACTCGATAGTTTTTCTAGGTACAATCAGATTGTAGTGGCAAAAGAAGATCAATTCAAAATGGAATTCACTACCCTATGGGGTACATGTGCCTATGAAAGGACGCCCTTTGGCCTTATCAACGTCAGTGCTACATTTCAAAGAGCCATGGATTTGGCATTTGGGGATTTAATGAACAAAGTAATTGTCATCTACCTTGATGACCTCACCACTTTTCCAAAGAAGTAGGGAGATCATTTTTCACACTTAGTGAAAGTGTTTAAAAGATGCATTTATCATAAGATTTCCTTGAATCCCAAAAAGTCCATCTTTGTGGTGATGGAGGAAAAGTTTCTTGGCCACATCATCTCCAAGGAAGGAACTCGAATTGACCCTAGTTAGGTTGATTCCATCAAAGAATTGTCTCTTCCAACAAGAAAAAATGGGGTACACTCCTTTGGTAAAGTGAATTTTATATGAAGGTTTGTGCTAGACTTCTTAGAGTTGACAAAATATATATTTGCTATAATGAAGAAGACATCTGATTTCAAGTGGAAAGACGAAGACAAAAAGGCATTCATCAAAATAAATGAAGCCATCAGCCAAGCACCAATGCTGGTCCATCTTGAATTTGATAAGGAGTTTATCCTTTATTGTTATGCATCAAAACAAACTATGTCTATCATACTAACGTAGAAATTGAATGAAGAAATCGAGTCTCCAATTGCTTTCATGAGAAGAAATTTTAAGGACAAGGAATCTCAGTATTCTTAGATTGAGAAGAACACATATGAATTTGTTAGAGCTATGAAGAATTTTAGATTTTACATCTTGAACTCTCACACAATAGTATATGTCACTGATCCAACGATTAAAAGTGTGTTAACTCAACATGAGATGAGAAAAAAGAGAGGTAATTGGATCTCAAAGGTTCAAGAGTATGACTTGGAGATCAAGCTGACTAAACTCATTCGCATGAGGGGTCTTTTTTAGTTGATAGCAGAGGATGGTGATCAAAATCACCAAGTTGCCGTTGGTGAACCCGAACCTGAGATTAAAGAGGATCTTCCCATTGTCCTACTTGTTGATTTTGTGGATGAATGGTATACTAAAATATGGTACTTTTTAACTTATGGTGACTTTCCAAACCATATGGATAAACAACAAAAGAGAATATTGAAGTTGAAAGCACAAAATTATGTGCTTATGAATAATGTTCTATACAAGAAAGGGCTTGATGGAACATTTTTTCTATGCGTCAACAAGGACCAACAACGACATTTGTTGGAAGCATTTCACAGTGAGGCATGCGGTGGCCACTTTTCATCAAGGGTTACAACATTCAAAATCCTGTGAGCACAGTTTTTCTAGCCGACTATGTTTTTCGACACATGATTGGGTGCACAGATGTCAAATGTGTCAGTAATTTGTTGGAAAAATTAAGTTGGCAGCCATTCCACTCAAGCCAGTTATCATTGATGCTCCATTTCAGCAATGGGGTTTAGACTTTGTAGGTCCTATCAACCCACGTTCCAGTAAGGGGCGTGCTTATGTCCTTATAGCTACAAATTATTTCACAAAATGGGTTGAGGCTATTCCAACCAAGAAAGCTACCTCTAAATTCATGTGCGACTTTTTGAAGGAGAATATTATTTCCTGCTTCAGGATACTGCGCAAAATTGTGATAGACAATGCAATAAGTTTCACATCTAAGGAGCTACAGGAATTTTGTTTTGATCATGGCATCACTTTGTCACACTCATCAGATTATTACCCCTAGGGTAATATACAAGTCAAGTCATCAAATAAGAATATCGTCACAATCATACGTAAGTTAGTTGACTCCAATCAATGAGATTGGCATAAAAAACTCTATGATGCTCTCTAGGCTGATAGAATTACTCCCAAGAGAGCCATTGATACTTCACCCTTTATTATCATGTATGGTATGGAGGCTATGCTACCTATTACACTGGAGTTTCCTACTTTGCAACTGGCATCTGAAGTGGAAGATGGTGAGTTCAAAGATCCAATTGAGAAGCACGCCGTGTACCTGATGAAGCTACAAGAAGAAAGGGTGGAAGTTGTTGATAGAATCACTCAGCATCAAGAGTAAGTGAAGAATATTTTTGATAAGAAGGCTCATTAGGGAGACTTCAAGATCAGAGATGAAGTCCTATTATGGGACAAGAGACATGAGCCCAAGGGAATGCATCGCAAATTTGATTCCTTATGGCTAGGGCCGTTCAAGATCCACGAGTTTGCAAGGGAGAATTTCTACATTCTCTCACACTTGGATGGAAGGCTCTTCTCATTGCCATACAATGGACAATATCTAAAGCACTTCATTCCTTTGAGATGGAGTGATTTTTCTATGTTCATATTGTGTTTCCCCTTTCCATAATGTTTGCATTATTTTGTGATGTGTTTCCCCATTCCGTGAAGTCTTTTTCGTGTTTTAGGTGATTTTAGGGAAAGTTCCAACTAATAGATGATTAGGAAATGATCTTGACTCTATTTCCCAACTACTAAGAAACTGATCTATGCTTAAAGATCTAGAGATTCTTGATTCTCCTATGTCATAAGTATCCGACATGGTTCCCAGAAAGAGCCAATTGTAATACCCAAAATTTAAATTTTTTGCTTCATTAAGGAATTTTATAAAAGTGGCTAAAATCCTCTAAAAATTGTTGTCAAAAGTCAAAAAATGTTAAAATTTCTAAAAAATAAACGGACCATAGGGTTTTTCTGGGCTTATTGTCAAAAGGATGCTCGCAAAATTTTCTAAAAATAGAAATGTGCATGATGACTCCTATTTTTTAGGAAATCACTCATGTTTAGGAAATCCTCAGATTTTCCAAAGTCTAACAATCTATGTCTCTTCAGAAAGAAATTGTCTACAAAACCTAGACCTTAGATTTTTGGCCCTACTTTTTAGGAAAATGTCTAAAAAATAGAATCTTTGCATGGAGGGCTCAAACTGATTTTGATTGGTTGAAAATACATTGTGATCAAGTTGGTCCAATCAAAATCATCAAAAAGTCAGTTTTTCTTTGGTGGGGCTATTTCAAAATTTCAAAAGGAAAATCAAGACCTCCTAGGTCATCAATGGAGGATGGACAATTGCCAAGTGTTGGATTCAATGTCTCAAACGTTGCATAGATTGATCTATGATGAAATATGCTTGAAAAATGGTGAACAAAGGAGGGGAATCTAAAAATAACAAAAACTATGAAAAATAATCAAACACCAGAAAATAAAGGCGCCTTATTTCAAGGGAGGCACTTGTTGGGAATAAGATGCCATTAAATTGCAATCATAAACATATTTCATGTATCTCCTAGGTCATTGGAAAGTGTTCCCCAACACTAGGATTATAAAGAGATTAAATTGAATGAAATGAACATGTAAATTTTCATTTGTAATTAATTCTAAATGATAGGAACATGTGGGGACACCCAAGAAGATCTCCTACAAAATAGGAGCACATGGGGAACCCACATGGAAGGTGCAACCCACCTTGAGTTAAGTTAATATTTTGGAGAAAGATAACACTTCAGTAATGCATGTAAAGATCCTAGAAGTTAGGGATTGATGTTTACATGCATGGAGTTCAGTTCAGTTCAGTTATGGTTTAGTTATATTTAGTTGCATTTAGTTAGTTTCAGTTGAATGCTAGTTGACTTAGAATGCATGACTAATGACTTGAGTTACATGCCAGATAACAGGTGATACATTTAGTTAAGTGTGGATGATCAATCATGCATCATGCTTGCATGAATTGATGGAGATATATGTTTCAGTTAACAAAGATTGACTTGGACCCACCTTGGGCACCCAAGTTGGCATCTTGGAGTTAACACTTTTGCATGAGAAGATATTTTATAAGGCTGAGTTAAGTGGTCCCATTCTTGGGCACCAACTTTGAGGAGAAGCTTACAAGATATATTCATAATCAATGTTGAGTTAGGACTTCAGTTTTGGACGCCCAAATTGATGGACTTGGTTTGACATTGTTTTTCACGGACGAACTCTACTTGCAAAGAATAGGCGTAGGTTTTGTGATATAAGATTTGTGCTTTGTAATTGTAAACTCTTTGGAGTTTACAAGGCTCATTATTGTCTATAAATTGCAGCAAATTGAAGAGAGTTCTATCAAATCTTATTGTAGGTTGCGAAGAAGAATTGTTGAAGGAAAAATAAGCATATCAAGCAAGGATTGATAAACAATTATTGTAATCTTGTTGTAAGGTTAAATAATACAAGCACTATTGATTCTGGTGGTGGAGTTTTTTCCCAAAAGGGTTTCTCCATGGTATATGCTATGCCACTTCTATCTTCTAGTCTTATTCTTCTATAATCTTTTGTCTACTTCTACAAATGGTAAAATGAATCTAAATAGATAATCATCCACAAAGAAATTATAACAAAGAACACTTATTAAGATCTACAATCTCATAGTTTTACAAAGTATTAAGCTACATAATTACCTCCATTTCCAACATTTGGTAGTAGAGCTAATGGTTGGGTAGAGCTTGGGACGCCTTTCTCTTAAAAGTTTGAAGGTTTTTTGGCTGTAGTGGGAGCTTTTACTATTGTGTTATTGTTGATTTTGGAAAATAAGTTTGTTACAATGAGTTTTAATTCTCGTTTAGATATTGAAAGATTCAATGGATCTAATTATGAGATGTGGAAACTAAAAATGGAGGATCTCCTTGAAGAGAGAGATCAATGGTTAGCTGTTGGTAATGAGGCAAAGTCACCTACAACGATGTCAGATTATGATTGGGCTAAGCTTGATAAGAAGGCAAGAGGGACACATTACCTATTTTTCACTCTCGCTCAAGGTAGAGCTGAATAAGTTTCAGCTTTTGTAGGCACAGAATTTTTTCCAAATTTTGCTGATTAAGTGTTCGTTGAATCATCAATGATGTCATCTTACAAAGGTATCATAAGATTGTTGTGCAAATGTTTAAAACAGAAAATTAAAGAAAATTGCACTTTTATTCATTTCGTGAAAATGCTGAATCTCACACAAGCCGCGAGAGTAACTGAGATTGTTTCTGACAATCAAAAAATGAATACTAAATCTAAGCGCAGGCCACACTGCTGTAAATAGCATGAGCGTAAAAAAGAAAGCAATTCATCATTGCCTGTTACGGCGAATCACTTCGTTGGTGCTTTTGGTCGTCGAGCCTTCAAGCAGTTGCAGCCTCGCTTCATCGCTCCGCATACCTGCAAAATCATTTAAGGAAATAATGTTAGAGTTGTACTCTAAGCAATAGTGAATTACTTTCTGTCTTACGTTTATGCTACAGACAGAAATGTAATTTGCGTTAAACCGAGCATTCATCAAATGATTGCAAGAAATCAGCAGAAAGACATAATACAATGGAAGCTTTCAGCTTCTTTTATTTTGCTAACATGTTTGTTTCAGTGTGCAGGAGCAGGTTTTTCATATTCGAATTCATTTCAGCTGATATGTGGAGTAAAACGGGCTCCCACAAGGGTTGAGCCCGGCATATCAGGTATTCAATTACAGAGCCAGAAAGGAATACAGAACAGTAATATCAAATGATTAAAACAGTCTAAATCAGCATATTCGAAATGATTGAGCAGTTACAATTTCCAGAAAATCAAAGGAATAGCAAAGTATCATGGCAGATAACAGATTAATTTCAGCGTTATGAAGATAATTTCCATATTCAGCAATTACAATGACAAGAACAATGCTGTTTTGATGTTTTGGTAAAGCATTTACAGTTGAGTCATTTTTAAGGTAACAGAGGAAATAAGCTTCATATAACACTTTCTCATTGTGAAATAGAATGCCAAATTAGTTGATGAAAAGAGGCAGCAAATTCTGTTTTGAATCAGCATTTGATAATAAAATATACAGATATACATTATCTTCTACCAAACAGAAACAATCTAATGTTTCAAGCTAATGTTATACTCTGGCACATATTGCTGAGTGCGTTTATAAAATACAGCTATGATTCGAGGCTTGAGAGCAAGAAGAAGACTTGCTTGCTACCGGCAATAGCATGAGGATTATAGATGGAACATGGTGGTAAACAAAGAGAAACTGATTATTATCACAGAGATGGAAATGATTAAATGTCATGGATATATCAAGAAGAGAGAGGGAACAAAATTCATATGATGAGATATATTATCTAGGTCTAGTATCATTCATGGCGGACTGGGGGTGAATTTCATTCATAGCAGTTTCTGTTTAGTGATAGGGTTTTTTAAGAATACAGTTTGTATTGTCACTTATATCAGGTTTCCCTTTGTGTCGAATAGTAATGAAAGAAAAACAGATATTGTCTCATAGCCATTTCCAGAATAGTGATTATGACAGCCATGGCAGTAAATGGAAATATACAATTATCATGATCAAACTCAGCTATCATCAACGAATAAATACAATACATTTTTTATATGCCAGTTCGTGGAAAGTGCATAAATTCAGATCTAAGCATAATGTTTCAGCTTTTATGCATTGAGCAAAAACAGAAATATCTAATGCTGCACCCAGTTGCATTGAGTCAAAGACAGAAATATCTGATGCTTATGCAATATAACAGTCAGATGTATTGTAATATATGGCCATTTCCAGCTCACAGCCAATTAAAACAGTGCTCATGGTGCCCATCGATTTGAAGGGAGAAATAACAGAATTTGCTCAGTTCAACAAAAGAAACGAAGATATCAAAAATGTCTCAAGCCATGGACAGTGATATACAGAAATTTCTGCGCCCAGAATGGAAATATGATGGTTTCTTATGCTCAGATATTGTAATGAAACTCAGACACAGGAAGGTGAATTTTCTTCAAAGGTCATACATCAAGAGTCATTAAATAAGCATGAGTTTGAGCCATGATTTTTACTATCAACGTAATATATCAAAAAACGAATGCTACAGAAAATGCAATGGAAAGGCTAATTACCCAGATAACTTTTTAAACTGGAGAATGCATTAGCTTCATTTTTTATGAATTTTTGAAGTTATAAACACAGAAAAACACAAAAACAGAATATTCTTTGTAGTTCCCAGAAATCAGAAAGGAAGGTTTACTGTCATGCGCTTGGAGAGAAGTTTTGCATACACCCAGATGGGGTTCTTACTGAGGAGAAGTTTATGCTTAGTTTATCAACTCTGAGAGAGCTTTCAAAGCTTGCTAACCAGAATACAAAAGGGTAACTGTAGGTTCGTTGTTTTCAAAGGTTGATCAGTGATATGGCGCCGCCTTTTCATTAAAAAATACATACTCAAAGTCCAGAAATCACTAGATTGAGCTTAGCCGCAGCCAAAGACAGAAAATCTGGTGTTTATGTCCACTATTAAGCTGAGGTATTGTGTTAAAATTCAATGACAGAGGTATGAAGCTTACCACGTTTTTTGTTGAGATTTCATTTCTATACTGGCTCTCTTCAGAGTATTCTTCCAGCATCGACTTCAAATTTTAACAGAAAACAGAGGCGGATGGCAAAATGTTAGAATATCATCATGGCCGCGCCCATAAGATAGCAAAATCTCATGTAAATGCCCAGAAAGAGCTCGAAATTGTGGCGAATGGTTTTTATCTTACCTGTTACGCCCAAAATCTGTCAAAAGATCATGGAAATCGACAGTAAATTGCAGAAGTCGAGCTTGAAACCCTAGTGGAGCCGCGGCCAGTTTCCTTCGAGAAGGTTCTCTCAAAAAGTCAATGTGATAATGATGGATTTTAGGGTTCGATATTCTTTTTGACCCTAAAACATGCTTTTGAGATTCGACAATGATTTTATTAAATCATGATGTTTTATTCATTTTTTATGCCAAGTTTCTTTATCATCATATGGTCGGCTTTGTTCGAATTATTGCTGATGAGTATGGCCGAATATATGCTATGTGGTCGCCCTATTATCATGAAAGAAATGATATGTGTATTTTTATTAAAAGAATGATAGTCGATCGACCTCTAAATTGCATCATAATATTTGTAATTTGCATTATTCAATGAATAATTAATTTGTTAAATGATATACGATAGATCATTTAATAAATTAGTTATTTTAAACATGCAAACTATAGATATTTTAATACAATTTAAAGATATTATATCAGGCAAGGTTAACTGAGGGTGTTGGATATTTTTATCATGCACATGTAATAGAAGTGGAGTTTCAGTTCTTATGGGCGAAGTTGATAAAAACGAGGCAGTTTTGCATGCTTTGAGTCACTTTTTCAGGGAGTTGCAGTTCAGTTGGAATAATGCATGTATCAGTTACGACTTGGCAGTGAATTTGAGCTTAATTGAACTCATTTTTACTTAAGTTTGGCCACTTTTTCAGGAGATTTTCATTTGTGCTCGGATTTCACATTGTAATCGTCATCTTTTCACCTTCTGATGACTGGCAGTTCCTTTTGCATGCCTTTTTGGAAAGGTTTTTGTATATATTGAAAAACTTAACTGTTTTTCAAGTTAGTTCTTGTTTTCTGCCTTTGCCTTCAGCAAAGAAGTGTAACTTGCCTTAGCAAAGAAGACTATCTTGACTATCTTAACTCAGCATTTATTTACAGATTAATACAGTAGCAGGTTATTACAGGTTAATCAAGATTCATTAATTTGCAGAGCTTTCCTTTTACCTTTCAGTACACTAAAGTGTTTGCCTTCAGAATCTCAAGTGTCATGCTGTGTGAATTTGATAAGGAATTTATCGTGTTTAATCTCAGAAACCTTTATTTTCCCATCTCATTTCATATGTGCTGGTATACAATCAAGTTTGATTCCACAGGTTGTATGTTGTGCATTTGGCTTACTTTACTATTTTAGTTGTGAAAACATTCTTTTCCTTCGAAGATAGTAATACAGTCAAGCCTTCATATAAATTATTTATGTGGTTAAACTGTTCAGATTTAGTTGTGCGAATAGGATTATTGAAGTGTAATTGTGAAACAGGTTGCATGCAATACCATCATTTAGGTGCATCACCGAGGTTTTAATTTGAGTTCATGCATTCAGTTTAGTCCCTTTTACCCTTTCCTCAGAAAATCATTCAAGTACCTAATTGATCATCATATAGGAAGCCGGCCTAGAATCCGGAGGTTCTATTTTCGCCATAGGATTACCCACAGCCTGAAAATAGTTCCCATGTTTCAACAGATTGCTAGATTTAAATAATCGAGCGTTCGGGTGCAATCGATTTGATAACGACCATAAGATTATGTCTTGTTGATGTTGTTCTCTTGAATTTTTTAGAAGAAACTACTGCATATAAGTTGTGGAAGAGAATCGGTGATATCTATTAAACCAAAATTCTTACTAATAAGTTGTATCTGAAAAGAAATTTGTATTCTTTAAAGATGAAAGATGGTGATTCTATTGCAAATCATTTGAATGCTTTTAATTTGATTCTAATTCAGTTAGCATCTGTAGTTGTAAAGCTAGAAGATGAAGATAAATGCATTTTGTTACTTTGTTCTTTACCAGAATCTTGGGAAAATCTAATTGTTGCTATCAGTGGTAATGGTGCAGATCCGAAGATGGACAATATAATTCCTACTCTCCTATCAGTGGAGATGAGGAGGAAGTCTAAAAAAAAAATCCAAGATGCCTTGTTTGTTAAAGGTGGGCCTGAGAAAAAGGAACCTAAGGGAGACAAGGAAGGGAAGGGTAAGTCTGAAGAACGGAGTAAGGTAAAGTGTTGGAATTGTGGGAAACCGAGACATGTGAAGAAGGATTGTAAGAAAAAGAAAAAGAAAAAGAGTTTTGATTCTTCTACAGAGGAATCCTTGGATGACGGTAATCATGCATTGATCATTTCATGTAAAAATGTTAGTGATTACTCTTTGTTTGATATTAAAGAGTGATCTTCATGAAGAGGATGGTAGTCATTATGCCATGTGTATCTCGTACCACGATTCAGTGGGAGTTGTTGGCAGTGATGTGGATGCATCATTGGTAAGGTTATCTTCATATGATTGGGGATATGTTTTTTCTTGGTTTAGAGTGGTTGCTATTATGTCATGATTTACTCTTGATATGCGTTTAGAGTTTGGCATGGTACTTGTTCTCTCGAGACTAGGATGCTTATGTGTGTTATGATGCATGTGATCTTCTTGGAGGAGATGGTTAGATCATGTTGTCATGTTTATGTTCTTGATTCATGATTGGATCTTTGAAACTTATCTTGTATAGTTCTCTTATGTATTGGGTGCATTAATAATTTGCTTGATTACTTCATGATAGTTCTATGTTGCATTTGGAGTTTGGCATGGATTGGTTGGTTACAGGTCCTCATGGATACTTGGAGAAATAAGTGAGGCTTGAGTTATCTTATGGTAAGAGATATATGTTGGAATGGTTACTTGTAAGAAAATATTTTTTCAACAATAAAGACCGAGAAGCCTACACCTTGGTTGGACGTGAGTTCAACACACTCGACAGTTTCACATGCCTCCAAAGAGGCAGTTTGGTTACAAAGACTTGGGAAAAGTATTGGTTTTAATTGCAAGCGAGTTAAACTTGAATGTGATAGTTAGAGTGCTATTTGTTTAGCCAAAAAAATCCTATGTATCATGCTCGTACCAAGCATGTTGATGCTCAGTATCACTTTTCACGAGAATTGGTTGAGAGTGGGAAGGTATTAATTGAGAAAGTTGACACTTTGATTAATGCCACAAACTATCTTATGAAACCAGTTCCTACAGATAAGTTCTCTTGGTTTTGAGTATTAATCATTTGCTTGGAGCTTCCTGATTATGCAGGTTGCATTTGAAGTTGGCATGGATTTTAGTTGGTGCAGGAAGGCCATAGGCCTTGAGTCCTGTACTTGATTTATAATAATGATTCCTTGTTTAGAATAATTGTAATGTATAATGTCAAGTGGGAGAATGTTGGGAATAGGATACCATTTAATTGCAATCCTAAACATATTTCATGTATCTCCTAAGTCCTTGGAAAGTGTTCCCCAACACTAGGATTAGAAAGAGATTAAATTCGAATGAAATGAACATGTAAATTGAAATTGTAATTAATTCTAAATGATAGGAACATGTGGGGATGCCCAAGAAGAGATCCTACAAAATAGGAGCACATGGGGCACCCACATGGAAGGTGGAACCCACCTTGAGTTAAGTTAATTGTTTGGAGAAAGATAACACTTCAGTAATGCATGTAAATATCCTAGAAGTTAGGGATTGATGTTTACATGCATGGAGTTCAGTTCAATTATAGTTCAGTTATCTTTAGTTGCATGTAGTTAGTTTCAGTTGAATGTAGTTGACTTCAGTTGACTTGGAATGCATGACTAATGACTTGAGTTGCATGACAGATAATAGGTGATACATTCAGTTAAGTGGGGATGATCAATCATGCATCATGTTTGCATGAATTGATGGAGAGATATGTTTCAGTTAACAAAGATTCAATTGGACCCACCTTGGGTGCCCACGTTGGCATCTTAGAGTTAACACTTTTGCATGAGAAGATATTTTATAAGGCTGAGTTAAGTGGGCCCATTCTTGGGTGCCAAATTTGAGGAGAAGCTTACAAGATATCTTCATAATCAACGTTGAGTTAGGACTTCGGTTTTGGATGCCCAAATTGATGAAAGACTTGGTTTGACATTGTTTTTCATGGACGAACTCTACTTGCAAAGAATAGGCATAGGTTTTGTGAGATAAGCTTTGTGCTTTGTAATTGTAAACTCTTTGGAGTTTACAAGGCTCATTATTGTCTATAAATTGCATCAAGTTGAAGAGAGTTCTATCAAATTTTATTACAGGTTGTGAAGAAGAATTGTTGAAGGAAAAAAAAGAATCTCAAGCAAGGATTGAGAAAGAATTATTGTAATCTTGTTCTAAGGTTAAATAATACAAGTACTATTGATTCTGGTGGTGGAGTTTTTTCCCGAAGGGTTTCTCCACAGTATATGTTGTGTCACTTCTATCTTCTAGTCTTATTCTTCTACAATCTTCTATCTACTTCTACAAATGGTAAAATGAATCTAAACAGATAATCATCCACAAAGAAATTTTAACAAAGAACACTTATTAAGATCTACAATCTCATATTTTTACAAAGTATTACACTACATAATTACCTCCATTTTCAATAGCAATTGGTAGTCAATGCCTTAGCCAATTTTTTCAGTTTTTACAGATCATGCACACACAATGATGAACATGGTTAGCATGTCAACAACGATGGTCAAGGCAGTAGACAATGGTGGTGAATGGGAAATGAGAAAAGTTGAAAATTTATAAAAAAAAATGGCTATTTGGAAAAGAAAGGCGCCCTTGTTAGCCAGGGGCACTCAATATCTCATGCCTTAGATTTTTTTTGTGTTTTTAAAAAAAACGTGCAATTTGACTCTTCAACCCAGATCAAATCCAGTCAAATGTAGTCAAAAACAATTTTTAGGGTTTGGAAAGCTAGAGGTCATCATGAGATATGTTGAGGATCTTCAACGAATCCATCATCTAGTTTAGAGGATTTGTTGGACGTTGAGAATTGCAAATTGAATGGAGGTGAAAAACATGAAAAACAAAGAAAGTCAAAGTAAAAATTGAAATTCCTCAAAAATATTCTAATTCTAGAGATATTGGGCACCTTTTTTTAAGGAGGGCACCTTTACTGCCATGCCTTAGAATATTTTTCATTCGTTCAAAAAATCTATCAAAATGTCTTCGTCAGCTTAGTTTTGGCTTTCGTAGAATTAGTTAGATGTCGTAATGGAGGCCGATATGAGGTATCATTCTCCTCAGATTTGATCAGGCTTGCCATTTTGACTGAATTTCAGTCTCAGTTCACAAATTGGTGAAAAATGATGCCCGAATATGGGGTACTAGATTCCAGACACACAAACCAAAAAAAATGAAAATCTAAAAAAAAATTCCAAGTCTTGAAGACCTAGGCACCATATTTCAAGGAGGGCACCATTTTCCTTGACGCTTAGAATATTGTTCACTTCATCTATGTTTTCTTTAGGTTGGACTCTGTCAACAACTTCTGGGTATACAATCATGATCAAACATCATTAGATGTCGGAACGAAGTCGATGATCACTTCAATAGTGGTAAAAAATGAGATTTCCATGGTCAAACAGTGAATATTAGTCAACAGTGCCAATTTGACGGATCATCAAAGTCATAGCAGGCTTCAACAGAGGCAAAACCAAGCGAAATTTGAAAATTTTGAAAAATAAACTATCTCTGGTGAAGTTCGGTGCCTTATTTCAAGGAAGGCACCCAAGTCATCTTCACTTAGAATTTTTTTCAAAAATGACTTAATATATGCATGCTTTTTTCTGCCCTATTTTTTAGGAATTCTCTATGTTGATGCAAATGAAATTAGATATTTTCGCATGTAGGCTCCAAAATAATAGGGTTTTGCATGAAAACGCCTTTTACTTCCAAAACCTATTTAAGAAAGCTTTGAACAGTCATTTTTCATAATTAATAGGTTGGATTGCAGAGGAAGAAATATAAAATTTTCTTCTCATCAAAATTTGGGGGCTCAAACAAAGTGATTTTTCAGCATTCTTCGTGGATTTGAGATTGGGAAGCATATAAGCACACTTTTTCATGGTCTATTTTTCTAGGGCATCACTTTTCAGAAATAGGTGGTCAAAATTTTCAACTTTCATTGATCTGGGTCTACTTTTTCTTCACTCCTCTTGAAGATTGGAAAATTTTATAATTTTCAAGACAATCTACCTTTTCACACATGTCTAGGAAACCCTTTGATTTTTTAAAATCTGATGATCTAGGTCTCTTTATAGTGAGATTGTTTACAAAACCCAAACCTCAATTTTTCAGCCCTACTTTTTAGGGAATCTTGCATGTTCTTAAAAAATTAGCTTTTTCAAAATCTGACGATTTGGGTCTCTTCATAACGAAATTGTCTACAAAACCCAGACCTCAGTTTTTTTCAAAAAAATTTGCCTTTTTCTAAAGAAAAATCAGCGATCTATTTTTAGGTCTTGTGTAGAACTTGTCCGAACATAGGTGTGTTCATAGTCAAAATTCAAGATTTTCAACATGTAGTACTCTTCAACATAAATCAAGACCAAATCAATGTTGCTCCACGATTTCCTGAGAACATTCAAAATTGACTTGCATCATGTACATCAAGTGTTTGATTTGCATGCTTTGGAAGGCGCAGGAAACACTGCAGTCAAAAATCTTGATCATTCTAGTTTTCTTGCAATAGCTTCTATCCCCATCTTGGTGCAAAGTCTTGAATTCATAATTGCTTGTGTCAAGCATTACAATCCAACTTCATGAGAAGTCATATCAGTAGATGGGCATATGATTTGCAGCCTCAAGCCAAAAGATATTGAAAAGTGTTTTACAATACCACCATGGATGAAAAAATTGATCATATCTATTGAAGAATGTGAAAAAGTGTGGTATGCGCAAAAAGAAAAGTGTCAGAAAAGAATGGCTCAGAAGTGGCTGAAAGAGAAGCATAATACTTTGCCAAGGAATGTTGGGCATAGTGAGTTCAAGGATGAATTTTTAGTCATGATTACTTTGCTTAACTGAGTCATAGGTCAAGAAAAGGAAAATAAATTTCAGCCTTGGATGTTTTACATCATCTCCTAAATTGTGGACAAAACAAAATACTATGACTAGCCAACATTGATCAGTGATTGTCTCCACCGTCGGATGACAAAGTTATTCAAGTCCCATGAATTCCACATGATATCCTACCTCGTATATCTGATGGTCTTTCAAGGCAAGTTTAGAGGTTTGACTGTCATTGGAACCTTGGGTGTTCAACATGTGTATGATCATTACCCATAATTAGAGTTTTTAGAATCTGAACGGTGTTACAAGCGGGTGAATGATCTATTCTTGATGCATGCAGTGTGAGATCTTGATAATGAGTTGCATCTATGGATTTCAGTAGATGCCAAATTGGCAATGATGGAGTGTGTTGATTGGTTTATTCAATTATCCACATTCTCCTACATAAGAGTATATGGATTCTCAGGTGATCCAGTCATGCTTCCTAGCTATCCAATGTATGAGGTCGTGTTCATGGAATTTTTGAGGAAAGTACACAAAGTGCACACATTTTTGCATAACAAATGAAAGCCTACCTTCAGCTTCCCATTTGAGATGAGTATATATAGATGTAGATTGGTAGTTGATGCTAAGTTGATGAGTGATGAAATGTCAAAGTTTGGTATCAAGCTTTTCAAGTAGAGACTTTCATATGATCCTCGTGGTGTCTTCACAACTCATCTTGGTCAGAACATGCACATGTGCCCAAAATTGAATATTTTTGGACTAATTGTGATGATGTGTTCAAAGTGCGCAAGCGCAACTACTCCAAACTTACTCTTCGATAGATGGCTGATTTCTTATCAAAAGATGTGCAAGGAATTTTAGATGATGATGGGGAAGTTTTACTTCCCATGTATGCTCGAGATCAGGTTGATCAACGACCACTTCCATAATTTGATTGGTTCACCAAAGAGGGTACCTCAATTGAGGAAAGAACAAGTCTAATTGTCAAGAATAGCAGGATCTTTCTAAACAGTAAGAAGACATGGAAGGTAGCCATTCCAGTTGTAGATCCGCCGATAGTTCAGTCATTTCTACCTTCTACTAAATCAAGACCAATATAAAAAGCTATGAGTAATCCTCTAGAAGATACAAAGATTATCAGAATGATGAAGGGCTTAAAGGAAAGGTGAATGAACAGGAACAATCAACAGATGCACCAAAAGTTCCAGTTGAATTAGCACCTCGAGTTGAAGCAGAGCCTTCATCTCCTATTCTTTCATTGTCACCAAGGCCTTCTCCCATTTATATAAATCTAGAAGGTGATTCACCAATTCACAATGTATCAACACCGAGTGATCCATCAAGAGTTTCTAGAACTGAAACCAATCCTCCTAGAGAAATTAGTAGAGACTCCTTGTCTTGGCTTGAAAACTTGAGAGGTAGGAAGAGGAGGAAGCCTTCTTATCAATTGAACTTTGTAGAACTTGATAGCATCTACCAAGACACAACATAGAAGAAATTTAAGAAGCAAGTTCATATGGGGAAGAATCCTAAAGGCAAGATTATCCTTGAGTTTTCCACACCTCCTGAAGACAAGAATGTTGACGAGGTTGAAATTGACGACCTCAAAGTTGTCAAGGCCAATCTCAGAAGATAAGGCAGCCCTCAAGGCTGAGATTCAAAAGCTATGGAAGTATGTTTCCAATATCCTTCATGGTACTTCATAGGCTACTTTGTTGCTTCCACAAGTTCTGGAGTCACCTACATATCAACATCAGTTGTGTCAGTTGGTCATCTATGGTAAACATATGAGAGATTGGATAAAAGAGTTTGTCACCAGGGGCAGATTTATTCTTGTAGAGATGTACCAATTGAGGTACAATGCCCATGATCTTTGCTTAGGGATTTAGGAGTTTGAGCAGAATATAGTAGAAAGGAAACCAAGAGATGAGATAGTCATTTTTGACTTGAGGATGGCTTATGATTCAGTAATTACAGAGGAATGCAAGAAGAATCTTTTTTCTTGGAAAGAACAACTCTTCAAAGTAAAAACCTATAAAGGGATATCTATAGAATTGGATGGATATAGACAAAAGGTTGTTAATACTCTCAAGTTCGTAAGTACATTTGTGTCTCAAATCCCTTGTCAATATCGACATGAAGATGGCACTTACTTTGATCTTGGTGAAGTACAAATAGAGTTTTAGAACCTTGTCTGTGGAAATTTTAATGGCGATCTTGTTGCTTGAAAGATTAATCATGTTGCCACAATGTTAGCAAAATTTGATGAAGCAGTTGAAAAGAGGAAAGAATTGCTAATTTTGATCGCAAATGATGAGGATATGTTGGAAAAATAGTACTTCATTATGGATAGTATCAATATTCCTGATGAGGAGGTAGTTAACAACTTTTTGGAGGATATGATTTCCCAAGTTACCAATGAGTGAACTATTAGTTGAAGCATGCAAAGATTTCCAAGAATAGAATTCAAGTAAAAGCAACAGTTAACTCGATATCTTTTCCAAGTTCAACTTGCTATTCTCATTCATCCATATCTATTCCTTGAAAATATCAATGTATAGTTGGAAGTTTTGCAATTAACTGATGTTAGAAGTTAGTTATTAGTTATCTTATGATTTTTTTTAGAAATAAAGCTTGCATGTTGGCAAGACTAGTTGTTAAAAATAAGGAGATTTTAGGGTTCCCTACTCCTTGTTTGTGTATAAATAAGGGCATAATTTCCCATTTATTTTTAACCATTGTTGTGATAAAAAAATTGCTCAGCCTACTTTTCCTGCAACTTTGTTATTCAGTGTCTGTTCACTTTTGTTTCAAGTGTACTTTGGTTTGATCACATATCTTATGCCTATTTTGCTACAATTTGTTGCCCCATAAGTGTTTTGTTGTTATAAAATTGAGGAAGGAAATCTCATGCCTACCTTTCTCTAATCTACTATCTCAAATCTATTTCAGCATTTTTTCTTTTGTTTTGCTTTCACAATCTTTATTTCAGCTTACATCTAATAATTACAATGAGTCTGCAGGTGTGTTCTGGAAGCAAGTTTATTTAAGCTTTTGTGTCAAATAAATCATTCCTTATTTACTTCTAATTCTTGGGCTTTGAATTTACTTGACTTATTAGAAGCGTTATTAGAATAGGCTTAGTTGTAGTTTGAAGTTACGAAACCAAAGAAAATCTCAACTACAATGCAAAGTGTTTTATAACCTTGAGCTCTCAGCTGAGAAATAAAAAGATTGGTAGTAGTTTAGTATTTATTTTTTAAGAATAATTAGCAAAGAGGGAGCTTCCCATCCTAATTTGAAGAGTAGTCTAATTGTGCATAGCTTCCCATTTCCAATCCACATTCCAGAGGTGTGAATTGAAACGCCAACAACATAAAAATCCTACAAAAGGAGAAATATGAAATAAATTAATAAGAGGAATATGTCTAATGAAACATGTGAGAAAGGATATGAGAAATGGATACAAGGAAAATAAAAAATAGAAAAGAGAAAAGAGAAATTAAAAGAATGAAGGTAATGATATATTTTCAAGAGTCATGGATGTAGGATACAAAGGAAATAATACCACAAGGAATGCATGCATGAGGATGATTAAAACTCTGACTCCAAAAGTAACATAGTATAAAGGTTCAAAGTGTAGGGATTAGAAGTATCCCCATATGTAAGGATGAGAAGGTTTGATATCACGACAAGGATAAAGGAAAATGTAGGGTTTGAAGGAAAGGCATAATAAGAAGGGAAATTATGGAACTCTATGGAAACATATGAAAATAACTAAAACATATCTAAACTTAGAATACTTCTAGGTCCTGCAACTTCCAATAACTTATAGGGATATAGAGGATGAAAAGGAAGAATACTTGTACAAAATTAACCAAAGGAGACCCATTAGGATTATTTTAGATAAATTATAAATGATGGGTAAAATGAGGCCAAGTACACAAAATGGGTTTATGACCAAGAAAAATGGACTTTGCAAATTTTGGTGCCAATACTACACATGCTTGTAAAGAGGTTAAGCACGCTTGAGCTGGAGTAGTACTGGGATGGGTGACTTGTCGAGAAGGCCCAGTGCTTCACCTTTGTGAGCATCACCTAGATGCAATGAGTGCTAAGTGGACCATTCATTATCATGAGAGATGGGTTCTTTTGAACCACTAATCATGAAACATGGGTCAATCAGTTTGACTCGTAAAACTAAACGGTTGAATCCTGATAGCAATATCATAATTTGACACGTTGTGGAAAATACCTCCTACTTATCAATTGATGAGCTAAAGGGCCTCTATAATGAATGGTTCATAAGGCACAACACTTGTTGAAGGCTTTGCAAATGGGGTTGCAAGCTAAGTGGGCTTAACCTTGGGGGAAACTCCATGGTTAAGCGTGCTTGAGATGGGGTAGTATCGGGATGGGTGACCTCTAGGGAAGGCCCAGTGCTTCACCTCTATGAGCATCACTTAGATGCAATGAGTGCTAAGTGGATCATTCATTATCATGAGAGATGGGTTCTTGTGAACCACTACTCATGAAACATGGGTCAATGAGTTTGACTCCTAAACTACATTAGTTGAATCTTGATAGCAATATCATAATTTGACAGTTGTGGAAAATACCTCCTACTTATCAATTGATGAGATAAAGGGCCTCTATAATGAAGGGTTCATAAGGCACAACACTTGTTGAAGGCTTTGCAAATGGGGTTGCAAGCTAAGTGGGCTTAACCTTGGGGGAAACTCCATGGTTAAGCGTGCTTGAGATGGGGTAGTATCGGGATGGGTGACCTCTAGGGAAGGCCCAGTGCTTCACCTCTATGAGCATCACTTATATG
Source organism: Sequoia sempervirens (assembly GCA_007258455.2). Lineage (NCBI taxonomy): Eukaryota > Viridiplantae > Streptophyta > Pinopsida > Cupressales > Cupressaceae > Sequoia > Sequoia sempervirens. The sequence continues at coordinate 240,022,864 of VDFB02256132.1, read as the reverse complement.
CAATGAGTGCTAAGTGGACCATTCATTATCATGAGATATGGGTTCTTGTGAACCACTACTCATGAAACATGGGTCAATGAGTTTGACTCATAAAACTACATGGTTGAATCCTGATAGCAATATTATAATTTGACATGTTGTGGAAAATACCTCCTACTTATCAATTGATGAGATAAAGGGCCTCTATAATGAAGGGTTCATAAGGCACAACACTTGTTGAAGGCTTTGAAAATGGGGTTGCAAGCTAAGTGGCCTTAACCTTGGGGGAAACTCCATGGTTAAGTGTGCTTGAGCTGGGGTAGTACTGGGATGGGTGACCTCCCGGGAAGTCCCAATGTTTCACCTCTATGAGCATCACCTAGATGTAATGAGTGTTGAGTGGACCATTCATTATCATGAGAGATGGGTTCTTGTGAACCACTACTCATGGAACATGGGTCAATGAGTTTGACTCGTAAAACTACATAGTTGAATCCTGATAGCAATATCATAATTTGACACTCTATGGAAAATACCTCTTACTTAACAAGTAGTATGGTTACAAAGGATATGCTAAATATTTGGTTCTAATTGTGGGGTAGTTCAAATCAAGAGTGACAATTAGAGTGCTATTTTTTTGGCTAGGAATCCTGTGTACCATTCTCATATAAAGTATGTTGATATGTGAAGTGCTGAAAATTGTCACCCTTGATAATTTCACACTAGTTTTTGCTCCCCCTAAATTGTTGAGCCTAATTGGACCCTTAATTTCCTAAATTATGCATTCTATAGCCCATTTTTACCACTATTTGAGTGATTATAAGCATTGAAAAAATGCATCTAATTAATATTTTTCCTCTAACACTTAATATCTTGGAAAATAGGGCCAAGACCCATTCACCCTAGGGATTATGGGTTCCCCTATTTTATTAGGGACCAATTGTGGATATGTTGGTGTTGACATTTTAACAATCAAATTGCAATTGTTGACTATCAGGATTTCATTTTCAAGAAATTAGAGAAATGCCTATAAATACCTAGTTATTGCATCATTTGAAATATAACAAAGAGCTATCTAGAAAACTATTAGAAAACTTATGATAAAGAGCACTATCAAGCAAGTCAAGAGAGAGATTTTATAGCTTTATTGCAACAATTCAAGATCCTAACATCATGTCAAATCCTTTGTGAGTTTATGTGTGTTCATGTTATCATTGTTTTATGAAGGCTAACACTTTTGTAGGTCTCCAAAGTATTCAAATATTCAAGAAAGCAAGATCCAAGACCTTGAGGTGATGTGTATAGACTTTAGTCCTTCAAGGAATCCATTGAAGGGTGGTGAGTTGCAACACTTTGTGATTGCATCATTCTGTTCTATCATTTATCCATTTTATCATTGACATTTCCATTGTGGAAGTGGAAACACTAACATGGGGTTTGACTAAGGCAAGCCCCTAAATGATACAACATCTCCTCTCTTTGTCAATGTGCAGATTTTAAATTTGAAGCTCAGACTGAAGGAAGCTTGAAGATTAATTATTCATTTTTGCAATTGAAGCCCTACACCTTGTCTACTCATAAAAAATCACCTCCAAAATTATCCAACTCTACAACTGAGAATCAAAAGCTTAGATCTGTTATTAGAGGACCTCAAAAGTAGAGCATAAGAGGCATATAAGGACCCATATGACCTAGGGTGACTCTGTCCTCATACAATGATCAAAACCAACTTTTATGGATAGGTACATAGTCCTCTACACTTCCCAAATCTACCTGCAAGTTACTATTTTAGTCCGTTAATTGTCAGATTATTGCATTTCTCATATTAGGGCACATAATTTAATTAGGTTAATCATATAAAATCAATTCCAATCTATTCCAAGACCCTAAAAGATGTAGATCTGGATCTGTTTAGCTCACCTTCATTGAAAGTCAATATAAACACCTTGTGATCTCCATCTTAATGAAATAATAGAAAAACACCTGAAACAACAAAAAATTGACATTAGACCTATGGTTCCTATTTTCTTTATTTCATTTGGTGAACTTGGCCTGTTAACATTACATAACTTCTAAAATTGCATTCTAGATCTAAGTTTTGCATTGCATTGTTTTACATTTCTCATTTAGGGTTTCACTTTTGCATCATAAAAGCACATAAAAAGTTAATTAGATAAGATCTACATTGAAAATTATATTTATAATTATCCTTTGCATTGTTACACATTTACATTTGCATCACATTGTCTTAATTTGAGAAAATTCTAGAAAAATACTTAGTTGGAGACCTATTTGCACATAGAATCAAAACCTTTAGACAACATAATAAACATTCAAATTTTTAATTTTTCAGAAACCCCTATCAAGGACTCAGACACCCTTGGGTGCCTCTGTCCTTGTACACTTGCATTAAAAAACATTTTCACACTTCTATATCTATGTGCCTTCAGTCTATTTGTGCTTCCATAACTCTGATTTGACATTCTTAATTGCATGTATTTAGGCATCTTTCATTTAGCTAAAAAAGTTAAAAATATTGCATTGTTTTGTTTCAAAATTGCATCAAAATCATCATTCTCATATTTAGGCATCTTACAACTAGTCAATCTTTACATTTTAGATTATAAAATTGCATTTAAAATTGTCATTTATTGTTCACATATTATTACACACTTGCATTCACATAAATTAAGAAAAAATTAGAAAAATATTCATTGTCAAATATGTCTTCAACGAGACCCAAAATCCTTAAACAAAATCACACACAATCAAACTTTGAATTTATGGAAAACCTACCCAGGACATAGACGCCCTTGGGTGCCTCTATCCCCTTCCTCTTTTTGGCTCAAAATTTATATGATAGAATCTTCTCAAGTTTCTCTGTCCAAACTTGTTGTTTGTATTCCAAAAACTTGTTGGACAATAGTCTAAAACTTTGAAAATCATCATCATGATGGCTCAATTTTTGGCTCAAATGTTTTTTTGAAATCCTTGGTTGATGTTTCAAGTTGTGTGTTTGGTGATGACCCTAATTCCAATGGGAACATTCACGATCCTTCACCTCCCAATGCATGTCCGTGTGATGTAGATATCTTGATACAAAATGAGGAGAGCATGAATAAATTCATACATAATTCTTTGCTCAACCTTGAGAGTAATGCAACCTTTTATGCCTTAATGCAATGGCCTAATCACCCATATCAACAATCAACACCTCCTACCATACTACCACTTGAAATGTTCACCCTCTTACACCTGGAAAATTAATTGCAAGGCATACCTCAACCAATGCACATGGAGACACATATCAATAAAAATCACAAGGAAAACACATCAACCAACCTCCCATCATATGAGCATAAAGTTACATGCACACCCATTCACTTGGAACAAAGTTATGGGCGAGGATTTAGAATCTTAAGAAATCAAGGATGTGACATAAAGAATGAACATGAAGTCCATCCCCTCTTGGAACAAACACCATTGGAAGACACTAAAGGAGTAGGTTACCAATATTCTCCACCTTTACATCAAACATTTGTCCCACCAACCAAGAAATACAAATTTCATGGTCCTATTAAGAAGTTATAATTGTTTCATCCTATATCTAAGACTTAATAGGACTTAGACACACTTCTCAAACTAGGATACATTACATTACCACCCATCCATGACCGAGAAAATAAGAAAGGAAAGAGTACAAATACATCTTAATGTGCATATCATAGAATAATTGGACATCTTATTGATGAATGTCATGTTTTAGAGAGGAAATTAAGAGAATTTGATCCTTATGGGGATCAAATTGAATGTATAATAGATTAACATTCATTTGCTTTGCTATTTTCCACGTGGTAGTTGTAGTATCACACAATACTCACTACCGTCCATGAAAGTATAAAATTAGCTTTATACAATCATCTTTTATTTTGTAAGGAGAAACATATCATAATCCATTTGGATCCTTTGTCCTTACACTCGAGGGGAAAGGGGTTAGGTAGCCTTGTTTTGGGGGTATTCCTTCTTGGGATCCCTTTATTTATCCTTAAAACGTTAGTGTAGCAAGTAAACTAACATTTTAAGGGGGGGCATGTAGTCCCCCGCTCATTGTTTGCATAAGAAATGGTCCCTTCTTAGTGATGATAGCAAACATCTCCTAAGAAGTGTGACCTTGTCAGCCAAAGTGTGGCTTTCTTTATCTATGTGAGTGTCTCTTTGGTGGTGATATTAGGCTTGATATCCCTTAAGAGTGTGACCTTTCTTGGCATATGGTGTTCCCTTTATGGTAATACCATGGTTAGTATGCCTTAAGGTGTGAGTTTCTATTCCACAAATTTTCCTCTCTTAGTGGTGATGTAATGTTGACATTCCCTAAGGTGTGACCTTTCATGTATTGAGAAAAGCATCGTTGTTGTTTTTGTAAATCACCTTTTGTGGTGGTGTTGTTATAACACCCCTTGAGGTTTTAGTCTTACCCTCTCATCATTTATGCACCCCTTGAGGTGAGTTTTGTTTGTCCCTTGAGATGTTAAACTTTATGGAGCCCTTGAGATGAGTTTTGTTCATACCTCGAGACGTTAAACTTTGTGCACCCCCTAAGGTGAGTTTTGTTTGTCCCTCAAGACGTTAAACTTTGTGTCCCCCCTAAGGTGAGTTTTGTTTGTCCCTTGAGACGTTACACTTTGTGCACCCCTTGAGGTGATTTTTGTTCATCCCCTAAGATGTTAAACTTTGTGCAACTCCTAAGGTGAGTTTTGTTCATCCCACATAACGTTAAAATTTGTGCACCCCTTGAGGTGAATTTTATGTGATCCCTGAAGTGAGATGTTGCAAGATAGTTCATAGATTCAACATCATGGAGCTTGTTGGGTCATGAACTTGAGCACCCCTTTTTAACATGGCCACCTAGCATAACACAAATTTCTTGCCAGTGGAGCCATGTATTTCATGAGTGATGTGGCATAACACAACTTGGTACTCCTCATGGGAGAATTTATTTATTTGATGGATGACATTTGGTATTTGAGATAATTTAAGACTAAGGCCTCTTTTCCTTACCGATTTGACCCCTTTTAGTACTAACCTTGTGTTTGTTGTGTGTATTCTTCATGTTTATATTGTGTTTTTAGTTCATCATCATTTTTTATGTTCTATTAGGCCATGTGTTTTTGTGTATGCTTTGTGTTTTTTGACATGTTTGTTTTTGTATGTTGTCTTGCTACATTTCATGCATGTGCGTTCCTTTGTGCTTATGTTGGTTTTCCATGGGATCTTGGATCTTGGGGGCTTGTGCACTCCCTCTAGATTCATTGTCATCCTATCTCTTCAACATTGGGACAATTAGACCCCTCTTGACTTATATTTTCTACTTTAGAGTGAGTTTGAGCGTAAATTCATACTCTCACTAAAGTGGGGGCTAAATGTAGAGTAAAAATTTGTCGCTCTTGTAAATTTCACACTAGATTTTACTCCCCCCTAAATTGTTGAGCCTAATTGGGCCCCTAATTTCCTAAATTATGCTTCCTATATCCATTTGTACCACTTTTCAAGTAATTGAAAAAATTGAACAAATGCATCTAATTAATATTTTTCCCTCGACACTTAATGCCTTGGAAAATAGGGCTAGGAACCATTCACCCTAGGGTGTATGGGTCCCCCTATTTTGCTGGGGACCAATATTAGAAATTTTGGTGTCGACATTTTAACATTCAAAATTCAAATTATAAATGTGGGCTACCAGGATTTAATTTTTTTGAAATTAGAGAAATGCTTATAAATACCTAGTTATTGCAATTTGAAATCTAACAAAGAGCTATCTAGAAAACTATTGTTGAACATATGATCAAGAGAACTATGAAGCAAGTCAAGAGCAACATTTCAAAGATTTATTGCAGCAATTCAAGATCCTAAAATCATGTCAAATCCTATGTGTGACCGATGAACGTAGTATAGGCTAACTACACTTGATCCATGAGGATTCAAAGCATATTTAAGCCACTATGCATCAATCCCAATAAGATCATTCAATGCAAACTAAATTAAGAATCCATTAAAACTAACATATTAAAATACGAAAGCTTCAAAAACACCCATTCTAATCCATTGAAACTTATCCGATTGGGGAAGTGGTGTTGCATTGATGTGGAATGACGACCCTTTCCCAATCTCATGGACAAATGTTGAGGATTCATAGGGTATACATAGGTTATATATAAGTTATTGGCATAATATTATTTTTATTAAATTTTATTCTATATATATGTCAAAAAATAAAAAGTTAATGTTAGTTTCCTTGTTAGGAGGTTAGCATAAATTAGTATATTGTTATTGTATTTGTTATTCGTTATTTGGTTTCTATCTCCGTTGAGATTTTGGAAGATATACCAAATAATGCAAATATGACATATTATATGCCTATATAATAATGTATTTTCCTCCTATGAGCATTTTTTTTTTAGGAAAAGGTGGCAAGACCACAAATTTATTGAAATAAAAGAAGTTTACATATGTCCGAAAGATGCAGATGAGAAACAAAATCTGCAGAGCTCTAAAGCCAAAAGAGTATCAAGATAACCTATTACAGATAAGGAAAACTCAGACAAGAGAAACAAGGAAAACTATGAGCATATTGGAAATACAATTTTATAGCTTTTACTTGAGAGAATAATGTTGTTGCTTAATTTTTTTCTCTGACTGCAAAGATTATTGTCTCATTTGGTAGAATCTAATCTTTGTTTGCTGCTTCTTATTATTTTCTTGTGATTCCATATTAGTTGGTATCGAGCATTCTCTGATCCATAGGTTTGGACTTATCATTCAAATCCATTTTATAAAAAAAAAAAATCAATTTGAAGATCTCAACAATAGCAGATGATTTTTAAATCTTTTGCACTCATTTCAGGAGAGTTAATCATCCAAAAGGCAACTAGAGGTGTTTGCTTAAAAGTAAGCACTTTTCTTTTAATTTTTTTTGTGCATTTGCTTTGAAAACTCGTGCTGTTCTTTCATTAACAAAATTTTATGTGTAATATTTTGTTAAATGGTTTGTGGATCTCGAAGCCCCTTTTTGAGAGCTTTCCGAAACATTTTACAGATTTGAATTTCGTTGTGTTTTGAGAAAATTATGACAATTTTAAAACTGCTACTATAGCTGCTAAATCCAAACGCATAAGCAGTTTTGTTGGTGGTTTTGAGTCAAAAAATGTGGTTTTGTTCTTTTGAGCATGTATTTGCTTTAAAAAATATGGTATTTAATCTCCCCTTTTCTATTAAAGTTTATTTTATTGAGTTCTCTCAAATGTTTTCAAAGTATTTATATTAAATTGATTTGAGAGAGTATTAATTCCATATCTTGCAAACTGTGAGACATTTGATCTTGAAAATTTTCCATGTTGTGTCTAGTGGAGTCTCAAATATCCTTGCAAATTGGTTTTATTCCAGCACTCATAGAGCTTTCAATTTAATTATTTTCATCCAATTCTGGTAGAGTGTTGGTCCATAGTGTTTATTTATTTATATTGTTGGGAGGTGTAAAGTGCTTTACTGGCTTTAACTCACAATAATATGGCCAAGCAAGTTGTTGAACTTGCCAGTGTGATAAGCATATTGACTGATAAAGTCAATGATATTGCAATTCATCGGCTACCTGATCTGAATAACCAACAACCTCCTAGTCCTGAAAGACATCGACCTCCAGCCAAATGTGAAGTCAAGATCTATGATGGGTTCTGATATTCTGATGTGCTCTACATGTGGATTCTTGACATGGAGACATGGTTCAAGTACAATGATATTGTTGATGATGACAAAGTTCCTTTTGCAAAGTTGAAGCTCTCTGGTGTCGCTAAGGTTTTAATCATTGAGCGACAATATGCTCAAGAGCCTATTACCACATGGAATCAACTTGTCACAACCTTAAAGGATACATTCTATCCTTCCAACTATGAGCAAGATTTGCACATCAAGTGGCTTCGCCTGCGACAAGGATGAAAAATGTCAATGCAGGATTATATCTACCAATTCAATCTACTAAGGATACTCCTCTGCATGCAAGATCTAGGTGTTACTCTAATCTTAAAGTTCAAGAGTAGATTACAAGAGAATTTGTTTAGGGAATTGAAATATACTACTCTAGAAACACTTGATGCTGCATTCAACCAAGCACAACTGGTAGAAGAAAAGCTTGCTACCCAATCTCATGCATCTCGACTTTCATATTCTGCAGTTCCTCTAAAGGCTTTGAGTTCTCGACCACAAAAAAAAATTCTAAAGAGAAAAATTCTTCTCCTTCCTCTTCTTTTTCTCCTTCTTTTGATACAAAAAAATATAAATTTTGTAGTTATTGTAAAAAGAAGGGACATGAAAAATTTGAATGTTTTAAGTTGAAGAAGACTCTAATTGTACAGTCTCATGATGAGGAAAATAAAAATGTTCCCATTGAGACTTCTGGTGATGATAAGACATATGACGAGTTGAAGAGTAGACTTAATAAAGTCACCTTGATAAGCCATCATTCTACTTCAGGGGGACATGACAATTTGTTTGTCACTCGTGCTCACCTAACACATGATTTTTTTGTGGATTGTATCATCAACAATGGATCAAAGAAAAAAATGATTGCAACGTCCATTGTTGACAAACTTCATTTGTCAATGGATCCACATCCTCATCCATATTCACTTGGATGGAAGGATAATGGTTCATCCTCTCAGATCATACACACATGCATTGTGTCTTTTGCATTTGGTCCTAAATTCATTGATAAGGTCACCTTTGATGTGACCACCATGGATTGTTGTGGTTTTTTTCTCGGAAAACCCTATCAGTATGATAGGAAAGATCATTATGATGCCTTTAAAAATACATGTACACTACAAAAAGATAATAAAGAATACTTAATAAAATGTACTAAGAGCACCACAAATCTATTACTCAGTTGCAAATAGGCACGTGAAGCAATCAATCAAGCACAAGAGCTTGCACTAATTTTCATAAGGCCACAATCTGATAATTGTAAAGCAAAAGTAATCTTGTCTAAGCCACATGCTACTCTTGAAAAATTGTTGCAAGAATATTCACATGTGTTTGAGGAGCCTAAGACACTTCCCCCGGAATGAGCAATCAATCACACTATTGAAATTGTTCATGTTGCATCTCTTCCTAATGCCCCATTGTATCGATAGTCAATTATTCAAAGTGATGAGATAAAAAGACAAATTCAAGATTTATTTTCCAAAGGTTTCATTAAACCAAGTACATCCCCTTGTGCTTCACCAATTTTTCTTGTGCTTAAGAAGGATGGAACTTGGCATCTTTGTATTGATTTTTGAGCACTAAACAAGATCACCATCAAAAATCAATATCCACTTCCATGCATTGATGACCTTTTGGATCAACTTCAAGGTGCCAAAAATTTCTCCAAGGTTAATATGAAAAGTGGGTATCATCAGGTCAAAGTTCAAGCAAAGGACACATGGAAGACAACTTTTAAGACTAAAATGGGTCTTTTTGAGTGGCTTGTGATGCCATTTGGCCTTACCAATGCTCCTACCACTTTCATGAGATTGATGCATGAGGTATTTCAGGATTGTTTGGATTTTTTTTTTTATCATCTACTTAGATGATATTCTTATCTTTTCTCACAATTGGAAAGTCCGTCTTCAGCATTTGGAACATGTTCATACACTTCAACAGAACAGTTTGTATGCCAACTTTCCAAGTGTTGTTTTGGTCAAACATCTATCTCCTATCTTGGGTTTGTCATTGATGCACATGGAATTCATGTCGATCCTGCAAAAGTGGAAGTTCTTCTCAAGTGGCCTACTCCAAATCTCATTGAATTGAGGGGTTTTCTTGGTCTTTCCAACTTCTACCATAAGTTCATCCTACATTACTCATATATTGTTGCACCTTTGCACCAATTGACAAAGACCAATGTTGCATTCAAGTGGAGAGAAATTCACTCACATGCTTTCAACACATTGAAAGAAAAATTATGTTTAACACCTATTCTTGTTCTACCAAATCTCTCATAGCCCTTTGAGATTGAGACAGATGCTTCACAGTATGCACTTGGAGCTGTTTTGAAGCAAAATGGTCATCCTGTGGCCTATCATTTAAAAAAAAATTCTGCTGCTAAAAGGAACTACTCCACATATGATAAGGAATTATATGCATTAGTCCAAGCCATAAAGTATTGGAGACATTATATTTTGGGGAAAGAAACAGTTGTTCACACCGATCACTTGCCTCTATAGTTCCTTCAGTCTCAAAACAAAATTGAAGAATCTCGACATATGAAGTAGGCTTCATATCTACAAAAATTTCACTTGGTCATCAAGTATAAGAAGGGTAACACCAACAATGTTGCAAATTGTTTAAGTCGTCCTCCTACAACACATGTTTGAACTATTGTTTCCACTTCTCATTTGGGATTTCAGACATGGTCTTCTTAGTATGCTCAAGATCCTGATTTTGGTGTTTCCTACACAAGTCTTTAGAATCCTTCAACTTCCAATTTGACACCTTTTCAAGATTTCCATATCAAGGAAGGGTTACTTCACAAGTTGGATAAACTTTGTGTCCCTCGAGATCATCAAAATTCTCTTCTCAAGGAGGTACATTCTACTCTTTATGGTGGTCAATTTGGTAAATAAAAAACACTTCACCATTTGCAGCGGTTCTTCTATTGGCCTCATATGCAGCGAGATGTTCTACATTTCCTCAAGTGATGTGAAATTTGTTGTTGCTCCAAACCAACCAATAGAAAAATGGGCTTAAATGTTCCTTTGCCTATTCCATCATGTCCTTGGGAGAGCATTTCCATGGATTTGGTTAGTGACTTTCCATTAACTGTTTTCCACCATGATTGTGTTTTTTGGTTGTTGATCGATTCAACAAGATGGCTAAGTTCATCTCATTCCGCAAGACAAGTTCAACACATGACTTAGCCCAACTCTTCTTTGACTTTGTTTGGAGATCTTTTGGTTTACCAACAAGCATTGTTTCTAATTGTGACTCACATTTTGTGGGCCATTTCTAGCGATCTTTGTGGAAGATTTTGGGAGTTTCCATTAAATTTTCCACTTCTTTTCATCCTTAGTCAGATGGTCAGACCGAAGTTGTGAATCAAAATCTTATACAGAGTTTGAGGATTTATCACCACCATTCTCTTTCCAAGTGGGATTTGAGCCTAACCCACATAGAGCATGCATACAATTGGGCAATTCACTCATCTACAGGTCACTCACCTTTTGAGGTATGTCTTGGTTTTCATCCTTTGGCTCCATATGAGTTGCCCTTATCTTTTCCATCTCAAGCCACTATGCATATTCAAAAAGAGAAAGATAAGGCCCAAGCCTTCATTCAACATTTGTAGAATCTTCAGTCCAAAGTAGTTTAGATTCTCCAGAAGACTCAAGAAAAGAAAAAACAACTTATGGATCGTCATTGTGTCCCTCATACTTTTCAATTTGGGGATAAAGTTTGGTTATACTTGGACAAACGTCGTTTCCAGGAAAAATCACATAGTAAGGTCAAGCCACTCCATTATGGGACTTACATCATTCTTTATAAGGTATCTGATAATGCTTGATCTTCCAACTTAGTTGGGCATCCATGATGTTGTCAATGTTGATCTTCTCAAACACTACCATGAGTCAACACTAGAAACGAAGCCCCGTGTCAGCCATCTTGCAGATGTTGTTCTTGATATTCAGCTTTCACTTGATTCTGATAGAGTTTTTGATACAAAGACTCATTAGACACGCCATGGTTCCACCACTTCCTACCTTGTTGGAAAACAAGGCCAACTTCTGCATCAAGCCTGTTGGATCTCTCACCATCAGCTATCTTAGGATTTTCCTTCTCTCCTGAAAACATTGGAGTCCAATGTTGTTATTGTTGGGAGGAATGTTGAGGATTCATAGGGTATACATAGGTTATAAATAAGTTATTAGCATAGTATTATTTTTATAAGTTTTTATCCTATGTAAATGTCAAACAATAAAAAGTAAAAAGTAAAAATTTAATGTTAGTTTCCTAGTTGTTAAGAGGTTAGCATAAATTAGAATATTGTTATTGTATTTGTTATTCGTTGTTTGGTTTCCATATCCCATTGAGATTTTGGAATATATACCAAATAATGAAAATATGACATATTATATGCCTATATAATAATGTATTTTCCTCCTTCTACGAGCATATTGGAAATACAAGTTTTCAGCTTTTACTTGCAGAGAATAAAGTCGTTGCTTGAATTTGTTCTCTGACTACAAAGATTATTGTCTCATTTGGTAAAATGTAATCTTTGTTTGTTGCTTCTTATTATTTTCTTGTGATTTCATATCAATAAATGAGCTTGTTTCGATCGGTTCTATTGAAGAGAATCGACAAAACCAATGATAGATGTGTATGAAAGCATGATTTAAAATCTAAATTAACATGATGAAAGCTATTCTAACATGATATATGCAAGATGATTGATATAGGTGTATGCAAAGCTATTCTAAATGGAGTTTAAGCATCAAAAACCTAATTAAAAAATATGCTAAATGGATGTACCTATGTTACCATGGAAGCCATTAATGGAAGCTAAGTTAATACGATGCAAGAAATTAACCTAAAATGCCTTCTAAAACATGAAATATGAGTGCAAGATGAGAGTGATTTTAACAACATAATTTTTCTCTTAAAAGATGGATTCATTTGTCTCCAAATACTGACCTATTTATAGGAGGACAAATGAGAAATGAAGGGCTAATATTGAAAAAGTTAATCAACGGTCAATATGGAAGGAAGATGGAGGCATGGATCATGGATTCCGATCAAGGGTTGAGGATGCAAGTTGATATTTAATCAAGGGCTTACATTCATCCAAACAAACACACTTTCAAAACTTGCACAAGAAGTCTTGTTGAAAGTTTGTTTCAAAAAGGAATATTCCCTTTTTCAAATGAGTGAAGAAAGAGAATATTCTCATGGGTGAGGAAAATTAGATATTTGGTTATTTAAGACCAAATTTAATTGTGCAAAGGAATATTCCATGGGAATATTCCCTTTTTGGAGGAATGTGCAAACGAGAAATATTCCCTTGCAAGTGAGAGGATTAGATTAATTAGTAATTTGATAATTAACTAAAGATTCAATTATGCAAATTTAGGGGTTTAAATGATATTCATTAAATAAATGATTTAATGAAAGGGGGAAAGTGATATGATAGTTAATTAAATAACTTAGGGTTATTTAATTAAATAAGAGGACTTAGGAATTAAATTAAATAATTTGATTTATTCAATTTAATAGGACGAAATGTTAGCATGAAGCGGGTGAATTAACCTAATTAGGTCAATTAGATTAATAGATGAAAATGACATAATTAATTAAATAGCTAGGCTAATTTAATTAATTAAGCGAAAAGAGGATGGGTTTCAGGACAAAGCGATGTTAGTATATCTGATTCGAGTGCATGATATCATTCAAGACATTTGTAAGTGTACATTTTTCCCCTCTTTGAAGTGAGGTACCTATTACATTGGTTCAAAGATTGACGCTTTTCAAATTAAAATTGATGCTCAGATCAATTTTATTTTATTTTTTGATTTTTGGATGCCCCACTATTTCCCCAACAAAAGGAATAAGTTGGTTCCCTACCCCCTTGAGAAATCAGGGGAAAAGTTTGAATTTTGGGTTGATTTCTTGACAAAGGTTAAATATAGGTTCAAGTGCGAAAATAGGCCCCGAGATGCCAAAAAATGGCCTCATAAATGCAAAAAACAGCTCAAAATAGGTTGCATAGGTTGGAAATAGGTAAAATAGGTCAAAACCCTAGCTTTTGGCTCAAATTAGGGCAAAAAACCCTACTTTTTAGGCTTAAATAGGTGATGAAGGGTCACTTTCAATTCATTTGTGCATTCAACCCTTAGAGATTTGCTGCCTTTTGAGCTCCGACCTCCTAACAAAATGGCACAACGAGTGCTTCCTCTTCACCTTTCAGAGTGGGTTCGAGAGTACTAGTGGCGAGCAGACGCAGGAACCCAAGTATGAGACTCAAAACTTGTCTCGATTTTTGCATTTAGGTTCATTTAATAGGGGGACAAAATTAGGTTTCTAGGCACGTCACTATATAGCGATGCAATTGATGCATCAGAAGTGTCGTTCTTGATTTTATAGCAATGCACCTTTCGTCTAGTGGTGCACCACCATTTTTTGGTTGGGCGACACATTTGATTAGGGAGTCACTAGGTTAATATAGCGACGCACAGGCTATTTAGGTTCAACATCACTCGAAAGTGGTGGGTGACACATAGCTTTTAGTGATGCACCCCAAATTTTTAATAGAGTGACACATACAAATGTCAATTCACTATTGAGTGTAGCGATGCACGTCACTAATTTGGTGACACACCCCTGAAATGGATACAACGACGCACCCTTAAAGGAGTGACGTTATTGATTTTAGCGGTGCTTTTGATATTTTGGATGCAAAGTCTCAAATTTTGATCAGTTTTTTGACTTTTTTAACAAATTGATGTTGTGTGTGCAATGCGTGTAGGAGGATCCTCCCCATTGATGTCGTGAGAGAACCGTTATGACATTCTAGCAGCGGCACGAGATTTTGATGACTTGGAGGTAGAGCAGTTGGGGATGTTGGGGTTAGGCTTCATCGCTTTCTTGGCTGAGGTCTGGATGCATTTGGCCATGATGGCATCGCTTATTAAGAGGTGGCATAGCGAGACCTCTTCGTTTCACCTGCCCATTGGTGAGGCCACCGTTACATTGAGGATGTGTGGCAAATATTACGATTGTCAATTCACAGCGAGCGTGTCATATATGACACAAATGTGTCTCTCCCTTTTATATAGATGACATATTGTTCAGGTGAGCTCTCAGATTGACCTTGATCTATATCGCGATCGAGTGCCCATTTTTAGATTGTTCGTAGTTGCACTGATCTTTGGAGTGATTGCCCCAGACCGACATGACATAGGTTTCAATCTTGGATGGGGATTTTTATGGGAGGGCATGATTAGGAGGACCGTTATGTACGCATGGGGTCCAATTCTTCTTGCTTCATTGTACCACAACATGTATGAGGCCATCTACCGTGAGGGAAAGAGCATAGGGGTAGGTGTTACACTGCTCCACATCTAGGCATATGAGCATATTGCAATTTTGAGGCCCTTGGTGGTTTTAACAAACATTCACGAGGATGAGCCTGTAGTCTTTAGATACAGAGTTTTGATGACATTACAACACACCATGCCGTCAGGTCTAGCTTATTGGCATTGTGTCATTGATGACATGATCATGTTCAAATGGAGGCTATGGTTGCAACATCTAACATGGTATGGTGATCATCAACATCTGTATTTTTCTTGGCATACCCAATGTTTGCAGGGGAGAGAGCATACAATGATAGAGTGATACCTCCTAGACTATGTTGCTCAAAAATTTGGGGAGGTATGTGATGTACCGACTGATGATTGCACTGCAATGTTTTCCAAATCCCAAAGGGAGGTGCAATGGGGATCACAAATTGACCCCACAGTGGTGATCAATGACTTTAGATAGCTTGTTGCCTAGCCATGGGCTTATGATCAGGGCATAACTGATACAAGCATAATGCCATGATATGATGCATGGTTTAGGCAACCTACTTGCCTGATAGATTGAACAGGGGGATACCCTAGAGGCAGGGTTAGAGGCCAAGGTGGTGGAAGGGACGGAGGTAGGGATGGGGGTCAAGGCAGAGGGTAGGATCAGGATCAGGATAGGGCCCAAGTGTCAGGTGATGGGCACCAGCAGTAGCTAGATCAGGGTCACCAGGACCTAGGGCATCAGGATGGGCATGATGGACAGGTTTTGAGTGCACCATCACCTCCTCCACCCATACAACCAGATGCTTAGGTGCAGGAACATGTATAGGCTCTCATTACCGAGAGAGACTAGTTACAGGAAAAGAGGGATTAGTTGTAGCAACAACTACAGGACATGATAACACAAAGAGACCATGAGGTTCAATTGTGGGAACAACTGGACTTACAGATGGCCCAAGAGATTGGCCAGAGGCAATAGCTTGAGGCAGTGATGGTTGCATCACAGGGATGGACTATATCTGCTCGGTTATATAGAGAGGCAGTTACTGAGGCAAATTACTACCATATGCATTATCATAGAGATGTTCCCTAGGTGATGAGACATCCTAATTTTTCATAGCGGAGTAGGGCACCACTTAGAGTTGAGGATCAACAATCAATTAGGGGTGAGTCAAGCAGCCACTAGGGGTAGCCGCTTTTGTAGACACTTTTTGATTTTTTGCTCGATTTTATATAGATATACATTCATGGGCTCATTTTTGATAGCCTCATGGATATTGTACTTTTTCTTTGATATTCATACATTGATTCAGATTTGTATCATGAAAGTCATAATTTTTTGATATATATATGAGATGATCTAGATTCGATATGATGTGCCTTTTATTTCACGCTTTATGAATGTATGGATGCATATGATGTGATGTGATGTTATATGATTATGCATTATGATTATGTATGGATGCAATGTAATGCAATGGATGTGTTATATTCTTTTTCAGTACCTTTCTATGATATGTTATGGGATGGATGCTATGATATGTTTATGATATACATATGATATGCAAGATGTATGGATGGGTGCATTTCTTTTTCGTGTACTTTTCTTATGTGATTTATGATGTCATGATGATGCATACGGATGTATATAGAGATAATGCAGATGTTCATGCTTATTATATGATAATGCAATGTATGCTTATGCCTATAATATTGAGATGCTTAAAATAACTAATCTATGTTATTCTAAACAACTTAAATGATGATGTAATGGATTATGTTTTCCTTGATTATGATATGATGTGATATGTATGCATGCTGGTGATTTTGTGGATGTAGAATGGATGCATGATTACTTTTTTGTTGACTGTCATGATACCAAGTTAGCGTGGAAAAAATATAGAACAAATAAGATGACTTGACCATTGATTTTGAAGATTGATTCAATAAGTCCAACAAGTCCATGAGCCACCGAGACTTTATTAGAGATGGTGATGAGAGAGATGATGATTTTCTCATATCTTGGGATTGGGATTTTCTGTCATTCCTTATTTTTGATATAACACATAGACACAATGCATCAATGTATTAATAACTAGGATGGTGCTATATCTAGTGTAACAGACTTTGAATTTGCAAACAGATAGGATAGTTCTTGTTCACACCTTGATATACAGAAACCTCGTTGGAATGTAGTTTTGAAGTTTATAATATATTAGACCAAAGCATACACAATAGTCAATAACCTACTCCAAACAACCTCCCTACACACAACTAAGCAAGTATGCTCCAAGATTATTTTACAAGAATACCCAAAAGCACAATAAACGAAAGCTAATGATCGATGCCCCATTCCTTTCTCTCTAAATGGTTTTGATAGACATCATTGAGAGGTCCTCAAAATGGGTCAATAAGATAAATCAGAAGAAAAAATCAAAGACAAACAGTTAGTATTATCTATATCTAGATTGCTAGTTTAGTATAGCTAAGGTGATTTCTGATGTTGATGTCCATCGCAAGAAGGATGCATCTTAGGACATGTTATCAAATGTTTTGATTATGATGAAGTGTGGGATAACTTGTTCATACAAACTCCACTAACTTGTTTACCTATGATCTAGACTTTAGATTTTGACACTTAGGTTTTCACTTTACAACTTGTTACACTTGCTTTCTATTTGTTTCACCAAAGGTTGAAGATGATGATCAATTTATTATGGGTGAAATTTTACTGTGGGTGAAAGCGAAATGGGATGGATGGTTTTGGATTTTTTAGAATATTTCAATGTTTTTGGTATTTTGAAAATATTTTGAGGATGTTTTTGGTCTTTTTAAGAGTTTATGTGAATATTTGAGGTTGTTTATGGTATTCTCTAAGATATTTGATGTTGTTTAGGTCTTTTGAATGCTTTCTAATGTTTTGGGCTTTTCAATTTTCAAATGATTTTGGATTTTCCTAAGTTTTTGAATGTTTAGGGGTTTTTCGAGATTTTGCAAATGTTTAAGGCTTTTTTGATATTTGAATGTTTAGGGATTTTCTAATATTTGAATGTTTATGGATTTTTTAAGCTTTTTGACAAAGAACCTAACCTAAAAGACTATCCTAGGGGCCTTGGGGGATGATTAAAGATTAGCCTTGCCTACGTTATACACGCAAAGACAACGTAGTTTGACTGACTTGACTTATTAATGATGAGAGATGAACATTTGATGGATTGTTAGTTTATTATTTCAGAATCCTAAAGGACTGACCTAGGGTGTCTCAGGGGCACATCAATGATGGCCTTTCCTACGTTCAAGCTTAGAGACCCATAGTTCGACATGGTTCTATTTTTGGATTATTGATGTTTTGACCTTTTTAGGGATTTTGATGTTATTTGGATGTTTTGGATTTTAGTTGTATAAGATTTTGATGTTTTTGGATTTTGATGATTTTGCAAGTGTTTTTGGATTTTGATAATGTTTTGTGAATGTTTTTTGGATTCTCAATGAGATTTCCAATAACCTTAAGATTTACAAGAACCCAATCCAATTCATAATGAATTCCCCCTAGCATTATGCAATAGACTACCTCGATATAGGTAGGATATGCTGACCTTAGGAATATTCCAAGTAGTACTAAAGGGGATGTGATACTTCACAATATCAAGCTATGATACATACGTGGATGGGTGATGGAATAAATAGGATGAATGATGTGATGGATGGATGCGATGCAAAGATTGATAATATAAAGGGCCAAAGATAGATGAAGGTGCTTTATTTATGCGAGGCACTTGTTTGCCATGTTTTCACCAAGGTACTCTCCCAAAGCACCACTAAAGTAGTTTTCACTAGAGGACAATTTTTTTTTATTGTTTTCAATCATTTTTCTTTTTTTTTGGATTTTTGATCATTTTTTAATTTTTTTTGTATTTTTTAGATTTACACCCTTCAAGCTTAGGCATAAATTTTTTAAAGATGCAGACTATTGGTTGGTTCCGACAAGGGTTCATCTTTAGGTGTTGACAATTGATATGCTCCTGATCCATAGCTTGTTGTGACGATAAATGGGCCTAGCCAATTAGGCTCAAAATTTCCTTTACTATCCTGATCTAGAAGATTTTTATGATTCTGCTTTAGAACAAGATCTCCTACTTGGAAAGACTGACTCTTGATATTTTTATATAACTTTGTTTTAGTCAGTTTTGATATACTTGTAAGTGATTAAGGGAATCAAGATGACGCTCATCCAAGAATTCTAGCTCATTTAGCCGACATACTCTGCACTCTTCATCATTGATCAAGTTTTGTAGTAACACTCGTAGTGAAGGCATCTCAACCTCGATAGGTAGGATGGCTTCTGATCCATAGACCAAAGAGAACGAGGTTGCACCTGTAGGCGTGCAGATACTGGTTTGATAGGCCTAGAGGGTGGGATTTAACTACAGATGCCAGTCACGACCAATTTCATTGACCATTTTCTTTAGGATTTTTAGAATGGTCTTGTTTGTAGCCTCAACTTGATCGTACCCTGGGGTAATACGGGGTAGAGAATCGATGTTGGATGTTGAATATCTGGCATAGCTCTTTCACATCTTGATTCTTGAAGGGTTTTCCATTGTTTGAGATAAGGGCTTATGGAACACTATAGCGGTAGATAAGATAATTTAGGATAAACTTGGCAATTTTCTTCCCCATTATGTAGGTCATTGGAATGGCTTCAACCCACTTTGTAAAGTATTTAGTTGTTGTTATGATAAACTTGTGGCCATTAGATGAGGTGGGAGTAATTTTTCCTATGAGGTCAAGCCACCACTAAAAGAAAGGTCAAGGTGTGACCATTGGTTGTAACTCCTGAGTTGGAGCATGAATAAGATCTTCATGCTATTGACACTGGACACACTTCTGCACATACTAATGGGCTTCTCTTTCCATGGTTGGACAGTAGTACCTTGCCCTCAATATTTTCTTAGCTAAAGTCATACCACTAGAATGGGAACCACATATGTCATTGGGTAAAAACACAAACCTGTGTCACACTTTATAAAGGAATCAACCAACAACAAAAAAAATTCTGAACTTCGACCACATAAAAGTGGTCTTTATGTTTTGAATTTCAAAATGGTGTAAACTAATGAAATGTAGAACTTTTGATGTAGTTTATTCCTGTAATTTTTTAAAATTTTAAAAAAATTGTTTTCATTATGTTTTTATCAATTTAAGGACAAATTTTGGAATGTTGAAAATTTTAGAAAAGAGTGACTTCACGGGCTGTCAAGAAATAAGTTGAAAAAAATTTCATTTCTCCCTATATTTTTTTTCCAAATAGGTAACTTCAATATCTTGTGCATGGAAAAAAAAATTCACATTTTGACGTATATTTTTCTCGTAATAATGTTTTAAAGTCAAACATGTCAGAATTTAACATTTTTCACAAACTGTAAACTAATTTCAATTTTTTTAATCATTTCCAAAAAACAAAATATACCCTTTTGAAGTAGAATCTCTCCTCTTGTGCCCCATATAAGATTTAAAACATTTTAATAAGTTTTACTATCTTTTTTTTAATATCTAATCAACCTCTTTTTTTTAATTTTTAAAACCTACTTGCATTACTTTAAAAATAAAATATATTAAAACTAATCAAAATATTATAAAAATTATATAGTTGGATTCTACACTTCGAGCTCTACAAAAGGGTATTTTTATTTTTTGCAGAAAGATCAATCTGACTAGAGAAATACTCTGTCAAAGATGAATGTTTCAAAAAATTCTAAAAAATGATGAGTTGGCTGCCATGTAGGATGCCAACTCATCATTCTCGGCTGAATGCTTTTCGGCCAAGCACGTTTCAGCTGAAACCCTCTCGACCGAGAATGACATGGCCGAGAGGGTTTCGGTTGAAACTTTACCGGTTGGTAATGACTCGGCCGAAACTTGTCGATATAAAAAAAAAAAAAAAAACTTTTAATTTTTCAAGTTAAGAAAATTAAAAAAAATAAAAAATACTTTGATTATTTCAACAAGGAAAGAGCTATTTTCCTTTATTTTGACATTTTAGAAGGTTTATAATTTTGAAAACTTAGAAGACTTATTTTGACAAAAGAAAACACATTTGGACAATAGGAGAGCTATTTTTGAAGGTATGTATTGATGTTCAACTTATTTAATTGATTATGTCTTTATTTTCATGAAAGCATTTGAAGTTTGTTTTCACTATTTTTTTATTTATTAAAATATTAACATCAAAGAAATATTTGTAAAAAATTTAAAATAAAAGTTATATATCTATAATATTTAACTATTATCATTTATTTGTTATCATTCACAAGTGTGACATGTACATATTAGATAATTTGATAATTATTTTTATATATACATTTAAAATTAACATACTTATGTTTAGTAAAATTTACATAAAAAACATAAAAAATATCATTATCAAGAAGTTTACTTTTTATTTATTTATTTAATCTAATTATGTATATAGTTTTAAGTGTCTCTTATGTAAAATTATATATGTATAAAGAATTATATAGAAAAGAGATTATTTTATTTATATTATTTATTGAACAATTATTATATTTATTTAAAAAGTGTTTTCAAACATGAATTTGCATTTGTTGTTTTCATTATTTAAATTCTTAGATTTCATTATTAATGATCACCAATTCTATGTTCTTCCATTCTTGTTCTTACATGTCCTCCTTAAATACCTATGTTTTATTAAATTTACCTTTGTCTTTACTTTTATTTCCAACTTGGACTTATCTTTTATACATGTATATATATTATTAAATTAAATATTTTATGTTTTGCATGTTTATGTTTATTAGAATTTTGTTTAAATATTTTATGTTTATGTTTTGCATCTATTTATGTTGTACAAGTTTTTTAAAATATTTATGCTATATTAATTGTACATGTTTCATTGAAAGCTCATGTGTGTACAAATTTGTATGCAAGTGAATTAAAATTTGAGTGCGATTTGTGATAGAAAATCCAAGGATTAGATCGAGGAAGTATGATCGAACATGAGTAAGACAAAGAAAGAGAAAATCGGATGAAGGAACATCTATTGAACAACAACCCATGAAAAATATTGATGATCAAGGTGACGTATAGGTACAAGAACAAACTGAACCTAGTAATATAATTTTTTTGGACTATGGTATGGAAAATCTGATAGAGATGGATGAGGATTCTTTTTTAAATAATATTTCATCTAAAGATATGCTATCTGAAAGCACATTAAAATTACACTCTAAAAAAATATGGGATGAATTTTTTGAAAAAAAATCTCTAATTGGAAGAGCACAGTTAGTTGCAAAGTTATTTAGACGAAAATAAATGACCCCTATTTTAGAGTTGTTAGGGGTTGATAATAGGAAAAGGTCATCAAATTTAAAACAAACAATTGTTGAAAACTTGCAACAAGCATTGGAATGTATTGAAAAGAAGAGTCGATCTAGTGATTTAAGTGTTGCACGTAGAGCGTTGATGATTGCAATTTCTAGTAAGAAATTATCACATAGAAGACAAGTTCAAGCAATTTTTGAATTACTAAATGTTTCTAGGAGAACTGTTCAAAGGTATATTGAAAAGAGAAATCAAATAGATAGAAAATTTGAGAAAAATTGGGTAAATATTTGTAGGGTTCCCCGAAAAGATAGAATTTTAGAAGATGTAAAGAAACAGGTGGTTGAATATTGGACCACCCACTCTCATGTTTTTTCCAATAGAAGGGATACTATACAAATAATAGGTGATGATGGTACAAAAATTTCTCATCCAAAGCATTTTATAGATACAACACAAAGTGAACTTTTTGAAGCATTTAAACAAGAATTTTCAAATGTGAAGATTTGTCAAAGGATGTTTGAAACACTACGACCATCATTTGTATGTATAAATAAAGTATGTGAAACTTGTTGTTGTTGAAATCATGTTGAATTTGATCTACACCTACAATCATATAGAAAAACTATGGCAAAAATTGATCAAAATTTAGCCATCCCTGGAAGCACAACACAATTTGTGAAGTCTCTCCTATGCGAAAAATCAGAAGATTTAGATGAATTCAATGTTTAGTGTATAAAAAATGTATGTAATGATTGTGGAGATTTGAAGAATCTTTTACATGTTGACAATAATGATTTAATGCAAGTTACTTGGAAGAGATTTGAATATGAGACATACTTAACGAAGTCAGGAGTTGAGGCCAAAAAAATTGTTCTCAAAGAAAGTGGATTGCCTTACAATGAATTCATGAGTAAATTTCGCAATATCATATATCCACATATCCAACATTGTCATGGTGCAAGATGGAAAGCTAAGCAATTTTATGATTCAAAGAATTGCTTTCCACTAGGTTGTATTCTCTCTATTGTATATTTCTCTGAGAACTATACATTTAGTCCTCAAACTGAGATCCAAAGTCAATATTATCATTCAGAGCAAGTTGCAATTTTTGTGCAAGTTTGCTTCAGGCACGCAAAGGTAGCAGTCAATGGAAAACAAAGTAGCAAAGATGATCGAATTATCATCAAAGAGGTTCACTTTTATATCAGTGATGATGCAAATCATGATAGAAGCTATGTAGCTCATTGTTTCAAAATGTTTTTTGAAGACCTAAGACTATGTGGCATAAATCAAGAACAACACTAGATATGTTCTGATGGATGTGCCGGTAAGTACATTATTTTTTAAATTTATATATATTTACTTTTAACTTTGAGACTTAAATTGTTTAATTGCTTATATATAATTACTTTTTTGAAACTAATTTGGTTTGAGTGTTTAATTATTTGTAACTTCACATGACAATTTAAGTCTACAAAAGATTTTGTTTGTTTAAGCAGTCAACATGCTAGATGCAACACCAAATTTTTGTGGAATTTTTATGAGAGTGGACATGGAAAAGGAGGGCACGATGGAGCAGGAGCATGTGTGAAGCGTGCACTTCGTCAACATGAACTTGCTGGTATGTAACTTTCACCATATATGTATGGAATCTAGCTTGATATTTTTTAAAAGATTAGATATAAGTTCCTTGAAAGTAATAAGTGAAAAATTGTGCCAACTTGTGTGTACTTGTAGGTAATGCCATACGAAATGCAAATGAAATTGTTGAATGGTGCAAAAGTCATTTTTTCGCTCACGATTCAACATACAACACAGTATATTTGGGAAGTTACACGTACATCTAGTCAAAATTTGTTAAAAATTTGAATTTCAAAGTTCACTTGTATGTATACATGATTTCAAATTGAATTTTCAAGTTTGAATTTAAACAGATATTGATTGATCAAATCCTTATAATTGTCAAGCAATTCATGGTATTAGAAGTCTGCATCAAATCATGACAATAGGGAGTAGTAGGCCTTATGCAATTTATGTGAGAGAAAAATCATGTTTTTGTGTTGATTGCATTGTGGACACTGCAAATATTGATAAATGTGAGAATATTAGAGATGGGTATGTTTCACAATGGGAAATGAAACAATTAATATCAATGCCTCCTTTTGCTGAAGATGACAATGTCGATGTCTATGATCCACTATATTCAACTGATTACGAATGTGTATATGAGTTAGTTGTTACAGGTATGGATATTGATTTTAATTTAGTTAAAATCAAGATTTAAATATATATTCTATATGTTTAAGTAAGTTTCAAGCATGATTATATATATAAAAATTTAAATATATATATTAAATTTATATATATTTATAATTTATTTATGAATCTACTTTATGTATATACATGGTGTGTGTACACAGGAGATATTTTTTTTGTAGTTGCAGATCCTGAAAATGCGGAAGGTGTAGATTAATATCTACTAAGATGTACACAACCAAAAAGCAAATTGGTGGAATCAATGACAGATGGTGATGGACAAGAGTATCCCTTTGGATCAGTCGTTATTGAAGGCACATATTATCAACAAATAAAGATAGATAAAAATGGTATTATATTTGTTGATTATAGGCCAAGACAAAAGGTTCTACATTACAGTCACTTAGTTTTGGCAACAAAAATAAATTTAGAAACTTTACCTAAAAGAGGACGTGCCAAACAAAAGTGGAGGTTTCCTATTGAAGATCATGAA
This sequence comes from Sequoia sempervirens, assembly GCA_007258455.2. Classification (NCBI taxonomy): domain Eukaryota; kingdom Viridiplantae; phylum Streptophyta; class Pinopsida; order Cupressales; family Cupressaceae; genus Sequoia; species Sequoia sempervirens. Next base: position 239,997,697 of record VDFB02256132.1, on the reverse strand, counting down.
AAGATTTTAGAGATAATTAAAGATAGAGAGGATCCAATTTTATGTACTAGGAGCTTTAAGTTATTTTTTGGATATATACATATGTATGTGTATGACTGGATATATATAATTTATATTTATATTGATTGCACATGTGACATGATTTAGAACATGGGTTTTAAATTCAAAGGATTGGTCATTTATTTTTGGAAAATTGTATTTAAATAAATTTGTTCCATGTGGAATTCTTAGTTTAGTTCAATCTAATCTTTGATATTTAATCATAATTTACATTTGAAACTCCACTTAAATGTGTATACATACATGTTAGATTGAATATATGCTTGATACAAAACCTAGTGAATTTAAAAATGCTTTCATTTAAACATTAATGCCTAAATTCCTTTTGAATCATGTCTATTTCCAATTGCATTTTTATGTTGGTCATGAATTTTTTTTAAGTTCACTCAAGAATCTTCAATTTCATTTGTTGAATCTTAGATTGAATATATATATATATATATAATGCACAATTTACTTGATTTACCTAGAACTTGACTAAATTAAAAAGTTCACATTTTGCATAAATTCCTTTAAATCATCTAGATTCCTTGATTGTATTTTTATGTTTGACATAGAATTGTTAAACTTTCACTTTCAAATAGATTTGAATAAATATTTTTTCAACTCCACTTATATATATGAGCTAGATTGAATATACACATGCGTGCAATTTGTACAAAACCTAGTTTATGTTCCAATTTTGCATTTAAATTTATGTTTCATGGAATTATTAATTTCATGAATCTTTCATTTCATTTGAACATTCAACTCCAAAAGTATATTATAGAGTTGATTTGGTGTTTGAGTGACCTGAAGAATCTAGACATACATGTTGTCTCTAGAACTTGAAATTTATTTAAATTATATGTTAATTTAATGTGACATTCAATAATTTTAAATGATCATCTGGATTTTTCATGTATCCTAATCATCACATCCTAATTATTATTTTCATCAGGTAAGCATCCCCCATCCTAATCATCAAGTTAAGATCATGCCTTATTAGGTAATAGTTCCCATTGAACTATAATCATCCTAGAATCATCCCTTCAGACCTAATCATTCATTAAATCATGTTCTAGGGACCAAGTATCCTTAATCTGGACTATCATCCATTTCAAATCCAATCTCCTAATAAAAAATCAAGGTCCCTTAAAATTTGATTTCATTTGTACATTCAACTAGACACTTGAGTATATCTCATCATCTAGTGAACAAGAATTCTTTGCATGCACATTCAAATGAACACATGTGTTAGATTATATGGAATTCTTAAGTTCATGTATATAGCATGATATACATGCACAATTTATGTATTTAACCTAGAGTTTGAAACTTTACAAATGAACATTTAGAGCTAAGAATTCAAGTTAACATCTATTCCCACTTGCATTTTTATGTTCCACTTTTAAATATAGAAAATTAATCTTGAAATTTTATTATTTTGAAAGTTTATGACGAATCACTCCTTGCAAGGAGAGTTCAAAAATCATCATACATATTTGCATCCTTTGAGCATATCAATATCTTAAGATTATTTAAAAAAAAAAAAATTTAATTTTCATGTCCATTGATAGTTTAATTTGACATGCATCCCTCAATCTTTGACTTGAAAAAAAACAAAGATATCAACATAAGTTCGTATTCCCATATCGATAACAAAATGAGTTCATGTATGTATAATTACATGTGCACATGTCCATCTTTTTAAATTTACAAATAGCTCAACCATTAGATAGTCAAACATTTTGATTTCTCGATGTAAATAGATTTGTACAAGTGCATTTGAACAAAACATATATATAATAAATTTAAATAAAGGTACTCTTGAGTTCACTTGCTAAATAAATAAAACCATATGTACAAATTAATAATGCACGATATATTTATAGATATAACAAGTGTTCAAACCATAATAATGCACGTATATAACAAACCTATTCAAACCATAAAACATAAATGTATGAATGTGATGTAAATTATAACAAGTATATGTACCATAAAACATAAGTGTATGTAAATGTTCAATATCTATAAATCATAAAAAGTGTCTCCAGCATAATAATCTGATCTCAAACATGTAATAAGATGTGAAATAGATCTCAAAGAGAAGGATGTCTGGTATGAATAGAATCATCAGATCTCTAGTCTGATCTTTCCCTTGATCTCTCCCTCGACCTCTCCCTCGATCCACGACCCGATAGCTCCCTCGATCCATGGACCAATCCCTCTGCTGATCCAGGATGTGTGGATCCATGGCCCGATCCAAGATCTCTCGATTTGTGGCTTGAGCCTTGTCCCAACCCCTGCATGTGTTCAAGTATACACGTGTTTAAATTTAATTTTTAATTGCATGTTATATATATACATGTACACATATATGTAAAATTATCTAAAACTACAATACATACAAGTTCAATGTGTTCAAACTTACATCAATTTTAATTTATTTTTTAATTAAATTTAAATGCACCTCAGCTGCATACTCTGCAGGACCGCCATCATGCGCCAAATTTCCAAAGTCCGACAAATCACCATACTGCTTAAAATTTCCAAGTACACAATTTCAATAAAGAAATAAACAACTAGACTTTAAAATGCATTACATGTATACATATAATTTTTTAGAACACAATTTTATATGTATAAAATATATTCAAGTACCTGGCGTGCCTAATTGATGGCTCTACCAATATCACTAAGATCACGAAAATGTAAAGACATCATAACCTGGAGATTTGTAGCATGTACAACTGTATTAGTACCAAAAAGAAGCTGACTGTATGTCCCATGGACAACATCAGGTGTCGTGCAAGTAGCCTCAACGTGACCTGTAACATCCTGACAATGACATGTACAAGCTAAAGGATCAATGGAAACATGATGCGTATGGGAACCTGTAGGATGATGTGGAATATCCTCTACATTTTCCACCCCATGGCTTGTATGTGTACCAAGATATCGTTGTCTAATAAATTCTTGTACCTGCTCAAGAGGGATCCCATGGTCCTCACTGATAACCTGATATGTTGCCACTAAATCCAAAACTGAGACTCTACACATATTACGCAGATTCGTGTGGGTCATCTGCTCGATATCTAAAAGAGTAGGAAGATCGACATAAATAAATGGATCATACGATGCAGATGTAGCCTCTATGGGAGGAAGGCTAATCCACAGGCGTAATAAGTATCTACCAACTCGATCAGATGAAATATGATCAATCTACGTCGTAATAGAGGCAATGTTATAAAAAATCTGCATCTAAGTGGAGCATGTTGTTGCCTCCCCTGCTGCTACCAATTCCAAACATTTTGGTAAAACCAAAAGGTTTGGGACAACTAATGCCCTCTTTTCCACAAGTAGTGGTAAATCTGCATGTCTAAACTATGGTTTGTCAAAAAAATGGCCTTTACCTTGGCTGGCATGCTCAGGATAAGATGTGTAGTCCACCTCTATATGTAAATGAAATTCTGCATATAACTATTTGACAAAATATTGTGGCAACTCATCATTGTGAGGTCATTTATGATGCGTTGCCAACCATCTAGGGTATATGAATGGCGCAACAAGAAGATCTACACACCTCGTAACCACATATCCTCTAATTTTATTTTTTCCTCTATAAAATGGGAACATGGATAACACATTTTCACCTAAAACTAATTTGGCAACTTCTTTATGTTTCACTGTTCCAGTAACACTTCTGGAAAGAGACAAATAAAACTGCTCGATGTTGATTTCATCATAAGGATTGTATTATCAAATTGTCTTGATCATTTTATAAATCTCCTGTCTAATAGTGACTAATCTACCTCGATTAGCCAAATTGGGGGAGTTGTGAATTGTTTGCTCTAAACATTTTAGAGCATTGTCTAATCTAGCAATACTATCCTGAAATAAATTTGATCTAGTTTGAGCATCTTGCTTAGAACGAGGGGAATGATGAGATCCCTCATCGACCATGATATATATATCTGTATATGTAAATAGATAGAGATCTGCATATCATTAAAACAAAAGATAAATGTGATGTTAAAAACAAATTTATATTGATTTTTTTTCAAAACTAAAACAAATATATATTTAAATTAAACAAAATTTTCAAGTTTCAAAACTAAAACATATACATATGTACATATGTATGCATATACATGCGTATGTGTGTATATACATGTACATATTTATGTACATGTATATATACATACATGTACATGTGCATGAATACATATGTATGTATATATATATATATACATAAATATGTATGCATAAATATATATATGTACATGCACATGTACTCAAGTACATACATATATTTATACATACATACTCAAGTACATACATACATACACATGTATTCATACACATGTACATACATACATACATACACATAAATGCATACATGCATACATACACACATACATGTATGTATATATATGCATACATACATGCATACACACATACACATACTAGAAATTTGGGGTTTTCAATTTTGAGAACTTATAATGTTGGGAATAACAATGATAATGAGTTGATGATAACAGTCATAATGTTATGGTTCATATAGATCATCATGTTGGTGGATGATAGTTTCCCATATTTCTAATGAAGTTGCATTGGATGTTTTATGTTTCTTTGAAAGTGACTGATAAAAACACAGGATAAAATGTAAAGGATGCTTGAAACACAATAACACTACATGCCATTTGTGGAAATTTTTTTGAGCTTGACTCTTGTATTTTAAGAAGAGTCAATGGAATTTTAATGCATGTTAATTGTTCTATAGTTTGTGGGAAAACTGTGAACAAAAGTTGAGAAATGGTACCTGTTACCTAATTTTCACCCACAGGCTCAATCAGGCAGGATAAATCAAGTGACAGAGGTTCGAGAAGGCCAAATGGAGCATTTGCACAAGGGAAAAAATCATGAATCTGATGCTAGGTCACAGGGAACTCAGTTGGGAAGCCTGCCTTGTTCAAGTTCGGCATGAAAATCCTCTAAGGAGAGAGTCGCCAAGACCTTAAGAATGTCTCGCTGACTAAAAGGGCTCTCACTGAATGAAGGCATCATCTGGAGGAAATGGTCGCATCGGGGAAATAAAATCATCTCGGGTGAATGTCTGGCCGACGGGCCAATGTTTCGGCGATAGTAATGAAGCTCGACAGAAGTCTCCCCGATAACAAGTGTTTTTCCGAGGGAATGACGCATTCGGTATAGGGTTGTGCCCTTGGCAAATGGTCTTACCGATATGGTATCTCTCCCCGACAAGAAGGATGAACTCTCGGTGAAGGGAAGCGTCTTCGACAAAAGGTCTTGTCGAATGCAAGAGGTCACGCTGATGGTAGTTCACCAGGGAGCTCTCGGCTTAAGTTTTTCCTTCGGAAAAATGTCTTCCCGAAGGGATGGGCTCTCGGCAAAGGTTGGTGCCTTCGCCAGAATGTCTCGCCGAATGCAAGAGGTCTCCCCAACATATTTGACATTGGTGTAGTTTCCAGCCATCAGGGTAATGTCTTGCCAACATGGCGTGGTCTCAGCGACGGAAGCGGGTATCGGTATGACTAGTGGACCTTGCTATGAAGTCTTCCTGACTTTCCAGAGTCTTGCCGAAAGAAATGTAGAGCTCAGTAGAATGGAGTGCGTTCGGGGTGACCTCAATCAACTCCTGCCGAAGATGAGGGGGTCTCGAGGTAACGTTCTGCCTTCGGTAAAATGTCTCACCGACACTCAGGAGTCTTGCCGACAGAAGGAGCTCGCCGAAAGATTTAGGGGCTCGGTAAAACTTCTCACTGACCCAATAGGGTCTCACCGAAAGAAAATAAGCCCAGGGAGAATAAAGTGATATCGCCACAAGGTCTTCCCGACTGACGGAAGTCTCCCCGACCATGAAATGGGCTCGCCGATAGTATATTGCCTGCGGCATGAGCTCTCACCGACTGTCACATGTTTTACCGATGGTTGCAGGAGGATATAATCGCATCGGGGAGACACGATTAGTGTCTCACTGACATGCGATTCTGTGGAGGGAGTTTTTGACCACCCAAGGAATCTATGTGGCATCTGATCAACCAATGAGAGATCTGAAAGCGAGCTATGGAAGTCTGACCAGGATGAAGAACATCAATGGAATGAAAAGCAACGTGTATCTGTTATGAGCTCAGGAGCATTCAAAGCGCTTGGCCGAAGAGGTTCAAGAAGGACACGAGGATCAGAAATGAATGCAGTAGCTGCGAAAGATCTGAGGGCTTCTCCGGGGAATGACTCTTCACCGACGTGGACATGTAGGGTGCAGCATTAAATTCAATCAAAAGATCTAAGGAGAGATCTATCCCAAGGATTGATATTTTGTAAACCCTAAGGGGCCGACACATTTTGATATATAAGGCATTTTTTCCTTTTTGTAAAGAGTACAAATTATACACTTTGAAGAGTTAGTGATTTTTTCAATCCTTTCTCAACTAATGTATGTTTTGTAACTCAACTAGAATCTGGAATAAAACACAGAGTTTACCTCAGAAGCCAGTGTTAATGTTTGTATTACTCTCAGTTTTGTATTTCTTTAGATTATGCAAGTTCTCAATTGTGTTTTCCTAAAATCTGTATTCATACCTTAAAGTTGTGAATTCATTTTTCCTTCTTAAGATATGTATGTAGAGCAAGCCTGTTAAGAATAGTGCATAAGTCTAAAGGGGTCATGCTGAATAAGTAAAATACTAACTATTAGCTTCTCAGTGTATGTTCATCTTGTTTTCTTTTCATGATTTATTATCAACTCGGTGTATCACCATAGTTTAGTTTCATTCATGTACTCCTTCTCCCTTTTCCCTTTACTAAATCGTTAGTTTAGGTGATACCTAAAGGAAGCCGGCCTTCTCCGGAGGTTCATTTCAATTTTAGGTGACCCACAGCCTTGAACTGATCCCATGTTTCACTAGAAAGCTCAGTCTCCATCATTGTGTGTAGGGTGCATTTCTAGGTGACAACAGTTTCTGGCACGCCCGGTGGGACAAAAATTAGATTGAACTGCTGGTTTAGTATGCAACCAGTGAGTCCCAGACTTTATAGAAGTCATTTGCCATACTTGGCGACTCCATAAAGAGGAAGAACTCCAGAAATCAACGCTTTCTACAGTTTATGAGAAGAGTTCAAACAAGGAGCAGCTCAGGTCCTTTTGAATATCTGCAATTGTCACCACTAAGAAGACAAGGCAGAGCAACAGAAAGGCAAGGAACAACAATTATCTATTCTAGAAGAACTCAATCCACTCCTCCATCTGTGGGATCACACATTCCTGTTCCGTCTTTGGTTTCATCTAGAGTACTAGTAAATCCACCTCAGCCACCTCCAATGGCCGCTCCAAGGAATCAACCCTTTGTTGCTTTTAATGGAGGGAGCCCCTTAAATTTGGCACAACACAATGACATTCCAATGGCAGCCTTGAAGAGTCTGCCAACTTTCATAGGGGAAGACCAAACTACCCCGATTGAACACATGCAAGATGTGGCTTCGTTATGCGGAGTCCATCACATAACCCAAGAGGATGTTGTAGTGAGACTGCTAGCTGCTTCGTTGAAAGGAAGAGATGTGCAATGGTATAGGAGCATAGCAGTCAGTTCAATTGCAACTTGGGACGAATTTGGAGACAAGTTGCATAAACAATTTCAGGACAGGTCTAATAACTTGTCTCTATTGGAACAATTAACTACAATTAAGAGGGATCCACAAGAGCAGATGAATGATTTCAATTTCAGATTCCAAAGAACCTGGGATAGAATCCCTGCAACGGTGAGGCCACCTCTGGAATACACATTTTTATACTTTTTGAGGGCTCTAAACAGCGATATAGCTGTCATGATATAGTCAATGGGATGAGTGTCTTTGCCAGATGCTTTTGAAATAGCAATCAAAGCTGAGAACAACTTAATACAAGCTGGTAAACTCGCTCCTAGGCCTCCAATGCCTATATTTCCAGAGATTCATGCAAACATCCCTTTGCAAATACCTCCTTTTACACCTCTACTAGTTGTACCAACGCTGCCAGCTACTGTTCCATCCGTTGATAAAAAAGAAAGTGTTGCTTCAGGCTCATCACATGAGTTACAAGAGATAAAAAGTCTTTTACAGACTTTTGGTAACAAGTTGGTGAACTTGGAAAAACAACAGTCCTATTCTAGGCCTTATCAGCAGCAGAATTAGGCCTCAAGTCAGCCTTTTCAAGGTCAACAACATCAATTCCAGGGGAATAGACAGTAGTATCAAGGTAATTACCAAGGAACAAGACAAAATATTGCTACAATACCTTTTCAGGCCTATAATCCAACTCCAATTAGTGCTGTCAAAGAGCTTGTTCCTGTTCAAAACAATTTGGCTGCGGATTATGAATGGTGTTATTCGTGTAATCAGCCACATAATCAAGCTACGTGCTCTAATGGTGTGATCAACCAAGCTCTTATGGTGCAAAATGTTGTAGGTGCGCAAGATTTTCCTAAGGAGGGGTATCCATAATAGTAGGATCAACCTGGAGATGATTCAACTCTCCTGAATTGGTAGAGATAATTTTTTTTTGGAGTGAACCAGGGTGACACATCTGTTGCTGCTAATACTAGAGCCAAGAAGAGGGCTTTCGAGATTGAACAAGCAACGAATAAAAATAAGGGAGTTGCTAGTCCATCAAATCAGCAAGTACCATGCACTTTGCAGCAAGGTTATGACACTAGTAAGGAGCAGCCTTTACATGCTTCATCTGCAAGTCAAGTGCAACCTGACCATGCTGTTGTAAAGACGCAGCCAAAGGTAAATATATCTGCACCTTTCAACATTGTTGAAAGTATGAAAAAAATGAATGTTTCAATTTCGATGTGGGATTCTTTAGCAATCCCTGGTCAAATCAATTTGTTACAGTCAACCTTATCAAATCCAGTTAGTTCGAATCCTCCAAATGAAGTCTCTTTAGGCCAAAAAAAGTTAGTTTTAACCAATGCACCTTTGGATAGTACCACACAGCAAAGTAATGGTGTCAAGCCCCCTCCTTTCTATGTTTCCTTAATAGTGGGGAATAAATTGGTTTACAATTGCATGGTTGATAGCGGGGCTAGCAGTTCAGTAATGCCAAAAAAAGATTGCAGACCAGCTAGGTTTACAATACCAACCATTAGAAAAGGGAGTACTTCGATTGGATGGGATGGCAGTAAACACTATAGGTGTTATTAAAAATCTGAATCTCACACTACATGCCTATCCCAATTTTTCAATCCCGCAAGATGTGTTTGTCATAGATTTGCCTCCATTTTTTGCTCTATGCCTGTATAGAGACTTCACGGCTAAAATTGGAGGGTATTTATCTTCAGATTGGTCCCATATGCTTTTTAAGACCAGGTATGGTACGAAGGTAACTATAACTTCTGAGTCCCTTGCCAAGGATCACATTGAACCTTATGTGCCATCTTCTATAAATGTTAATTCTATTGTTTTAGAGGATACTGAACTTGCTGCAGCACAAGAGTTACAAGTTGTGAGTGTACCTGAGGTACTCCTGAATGAATGGGCAGCTGAGAACGTGATTGATAATCCAAATGAGCTTATTCAGGATGTTGGTCTGGGCAATTATGTATTGCATGAAGCTGGGACAAACATGCCAAATCTTGAAAGAAGTGTCGAAAGTCAGTTTGAGCAGCATAATGAATTATGGGAGATGCATTTTGATGGTTCTAGAAGCAAAAATGGAGTTGGAGGAGGTGCAATGCTTGAATCTCCATGGGGTGATAAGTATTATTCTGCTTTCTTTTTTGCTTTCGCATGCTCTAATAACACTACTGAGTATGAGGGCCTTGTTCAAGGCCTTGAGTGGGCAAGGAAGAGAGGAATAGCCCACTTGAAAGTATATGGGGACAGTGAGTTAATTGTCAATCAAATAAGAGGCCTAAATGTTGTGAAAAATGACACACTAAAGTCTTATAGGAATAGAGTGTGGAACATGCTTGAGGATTTTGATGCCTTTAACTTAGTGTCTATTCCAAGGAATTAGAACAAGCATGCTGATAGGCTTGCACCCATTGGGGCATAGTTTGATATTCCAAGTGACATTAGAAAAGAGAAAGTACAGCAGTATATGAAGGTTGTAGTCAGACCATCAATTCCTGATAACAACATTCACTGGCAAGTTTTTGATAGTGATGAACAAATCCTTTCTTTCTTGCTCGAAGAAGATCAGTTCTCCATGGTGAATCAAGAAAAACTTAAGCAACAATATGATGATCAGGTCATATAGCTGAAGACAAATAAGTTACCCAAAGGTTTGGTTACCTTAGAGTCAATTTTCAGTACTGACGATCAGCTTAAAAAGGGTAAAGCTGGCTTGCAAATCAAAGAAGAACATTATGAAGAACTGAAGATTTTCAAAGGTAAACTTCTTAAGATAGGAAAAATTTGTTCAGTTGAGGATAAACAAGCTTTTGTTGCTTTATGCCAAGAATTGCATGATGTCTTTGCTTGGGAATACTCAGATTTGAAAGGGTTTGATCCCCATATTTCTCAACACACAATTGAGTTAGAACCTAATGCTAAGCCAGTAAGGCAGAAACAAAGGCCCTTGAATCCTAAGCTTGAGCCCTTAATGATTAAAGAGCTGACCAAATTAGTTGAGGGGGGTATCGTCTTTCCTATTAAACATACTTCATGGGTTTCTAACCTTGTGCCGGTTAGGAAGAAAAATGGTGAAATAAGAATTTGTGTAGACTCTAGGGATCTTAACCGATCATCTTTGAAAGATCACTACCCGCTGCCCTCCATGGAACAAATCTTGCAAGTAGTTGCTGGTTCTGAGAGATTTTCCTTGTTAGATGGTTTTTCGGGCTATAATCAAGTGCTGGTTAAAGAGGAAGATCAATTCAAAACAACTTTTACAACTAAGTGGGGCACCATGGCATACAAAAGGATGCCTTTTGGTTTGTCTAATGCTGGTGCCACGTTTCAGAGGGCCATGGACATGGCGTTTCAAAGTTTGATTAATAAGATTATGCTGATTTATTTAGATGATATAACCGTATATTCAAAAACTGCAGATGAACATTTGTCACATCTCAAACAAGTTTTCAAAAATGCAGAGAGTTTGGTATCTCTCTCAATCTGAAAAAGAGCATCTTTGTTGTTCATGAAGGGAAATTATTAGGCCATATAGTATCAAAGGACGGAATTACTATTGACCCTGAAAGAGTTAAAGCCATACTTGAATTGCCATTACCTAGTCACAAGAAGGGTCTGCAGAGCTTTTTGGGGCGAATCAACTTTATGAGAAGGTTCATCCCAGATGTCGCAAACCTGTTACAGCCTTTGACAGCTATGTTAAAGAAGAATGCAGTTTTCAGTTGGACTGGAGAAACAAAACGTAGTTTTGAAGAAATCAAGGAAAATTTGGCATCAGCTCCGACACTGGCAAATCTGGATTTCTCTAAAGACTTCTTTTTGTATGCTTTTGGTAGCCGTAGTTCAATCTCTGCTATGCTGGTTCAGAAAAATAGTGATAACTTAGAACAACCCATAGCTTTCTTTAGCCAAGTACTTACTGATTATGAAGAGAGATATACTTTTGTTGAGAAACATGTTCTCACTGTGATCAGAAGCCTAAAGAAGTTTAAGCCTCTAGTGTCAAACAATAAGATTCATATTCTGGTGGCGCACTCAAGTGTGAAGGAGTTTCTGTTGAACAAAGATTTGAATGAAAAAAGAGCAGGGTGGGTCACTAAGGTCATGGAATATGATGTGGATATCAAGATTACCAAATTGGTTAGAGGTAAAGGTCTCTATGAACAGCTTGCTACAAGGTCAATCAGTGAAAATGAATCACAAAAGGACACTGTTTTTGCTAATACAAATGAGTCTCAAAATGCTCAAGCTGATGTGCCTGTGATAACAATTAATTGGGTTCAAGAAATGACCCAATTTTTACAAACTGGTGAGTGTCCATTAGGTTTGAACAGAGCCAAAAGAAGATACTTTAGACTGCAATCCATACCATATGTGCTGGTAAATAATGTTCTTTTTAAAAGGGATCTAAATGGTGTTTTGTTAAGGTGTATTCATAGTGATCAGATTGAAAAGGTACTTCATGAGTTTCACGATGGAGCTGCGGGGGGTCATTTTGCTCCAAAGACAACTGCTTGGAAAATCATGAGAGCTGGTTACTACTGGCCCAACTTATTTAACGATGCATATGCTTGGTCAAGAAAGTGTATCAAATGTGCCTTATTTGCAGGAAAAGAAAAACTGCCCGCTATGCCTCTACATCCAATTCAAGTGGAGAAACCCTTCATGAGATGGGGGATCGACTTTATTGGGCTGATTAATCCACCATCCAGTACTAGTCACAAGTGGGTGCTCACTACCACAGACTATTTCACATGATGGATAGAAGCAATAGCTTTGAAAGAAGCAAAAGAGTCTTTAGTTTTGAGCTTTTATGAGGATATAGTCACCAGATTTGGAGTTCCTGACTCTATCATATCTGATAATGATCTTGCATTCATGGGATTAATATTAACTGATTGGGCTGTTAAGCAAGGCATTCATTTAAATACATCCTCAAATTATTACCCTTAGGGTAATGGCTTAGCTGAAAGCACAAATAAGAATCTCATCAGGATTATCAAAATAACAATGGAGGATAATCAAAGGACCTGGCACATTAGATTAAAGTATGCACTTTGGGAATACAAAGTGACTCCTAAGAATTCTATTGGTAATTCACCATACATGTTATTCTATGGCAAGGAGGCCAGGTTACCTCTATCTGTAGAGCTTCCAACTCTAGACATTATTCACCAGTTGGAGATGTTTGAGGAACATGACCCAATGTCCATGAGATATGCAGAGCTCATGGAGCTCGAAGAATCAAGGGACAAAGCAATGAAGGTTTTGGAGTATCATCAGCTCCAAACAAAGAAGACATATGACAAGAAGGCTACATAAAAGGTTTTCAAGGTGGGAGATCTCGTACTGAAATGGGATGTTTTGAAAAGTAGGCCAGGCCATCACACCAAATTTGATAACATGTGGACAAGTCCGTTTATTATTAGAGACTGTAAGGAGCACAATGCTTACCAACTGGCCACAACAGAAGGGGAAGTGCTTCCTATCCCAGTTAATGGGATACACCTCAAGCCTTGTTTTCAAGTTTGATGGAGTTCCTCTATTGTACATATTAGTTTAGGTTTATGTTTTCAATAAGTGCTTCTGCACTTCAGTTTAGATGTTTTTCCTTTTCCTAAGTGGTCTTTTAGCATAGTAAATATTTCCTTTTTGGTTTCTCTTGTTTCTTGAGGTTTGGACAATCTGTTATGACCTATAAGTTACGGGGCATGTTTGAGCTATGTGCAAAGTTGATGTTTTAATTTTTTTGAGCTTCCTAATGACTCCATGCCCAATGGACAAGTTTTGGCTACTAGTTTTCCATGTTTAGCAGGCAAACATCCAGCAAAGGTCACCAGAAATGTTACCTAATTTTCACCCACAGGCTCAATCAGGTAGGATAAATCAAGTGACAGAGGTTCGAGAAGGCCAAATGGAGCATTCGCACAAGGGAAAAAATCATGAATCTGATGCTAGGTCACAGGGAACTCAGTTGGGAAGCCTGCCTTGTTCAAGTTCGACATGAAAATCCTCTAAGGAGAGAGTCACCAAGACCTTAAGAATGTCTCGCCGACTAAAAGGGCTCTTATTGAATGAAGGCATCATCCGGAGGAAATGGTCATGTCAGGGAAATAAAATCATCTCGGGCGAATGTCTGGCCGATGGGCCAATGTTTCGGTGACAGTAATGAAGCTCAGCAGAAGTCTCCCCGATAACAAGTGTTTTGCCGAGGGAATGACGCATTCGGTATAGGGTTGTGCCCTTGGCAAATGGTCTTACCGATATGGTGATCTCTCCCCGACAAGAAGGATGAACTCTCGGCGAAGGGAAGCGTCTTCGACAAAAGGTCTTGCCGAATGCAAGAGGTCACGCCGACGGTAGTTCACCGGGGAGCTCTCGGCTTAAGTTTTTCCTTCGGCAAGATGTCTTCTCGAAGGGATGGGCTCTCGGCGAAGTTTGGTGCCTTCGCCAGAATTTCTTGCCGAATGCAGGAGGTCTCCCCGACATATTTGACATTGGTGTAGTTTCCAGTCGTCGGGGTAATGTCTTGCCGACATGGCGTGGTCTCAATGACGAAAGCAGGTATCGATATGACTAGTGGACCTCGCTATGAAGTCTTCCCGACTTGCCAGAGTCTTGCCAAAAGAAATGTAGAGCTCGGTAGAATGGAGTGCGTTCGGGGTGACCTCAATCAACTCCTGCCGAAGATGAGGGGGTCTCAGGGTAACGTTCTACCTTCAGTAAAACGTCTCATTGACACTCGAGAGTCTTGTCGATAGAAGGAGCTCGCCAAAAGATTTAGGGGCTCGAAAAAACTTCTCACCGACTCGATAGGGTCTCATCGAAAGAAAATAAGCCCAGGGAGAATAAAGTGATATCGCCACAAGGTCTTCCCGACTGACGGAAGTCTCCCTAACCATGAAATGAGCTTGCTGATAGTATATTGCCTGCGGCATGAGCTCTCACCAACTATCACATGTTTTGCCGATGGTTGCAGGAGGATATAATCGCATCGGGGAGACACGATTAGTGTCTCACCGACATGTGATTCTGTGGAGGGAGCTTTTGACCACTTGAGGAATCTATGTGGCATCTAATCAACCAATGAGAAATCTGAAAGTGAGCTGTGGCAGTCTGACCAGGATGAAGAACATCAACAGAATGAAAAGCAACGTGTATTTGTTATGAGCTCAGGAGCATTCAAAGCGCTCGACCAAAGAGGTTCAAGGAGGACACGAGGATCAGAAATGAATGCGGTAGCTGTGAAAGATCTGAGGGCTTCTCCAAGGAATGACTCTTCACCGACGTGGACACGCAGGGTGCAGCATTAAATTCAATCAAAAGATCTAAGGAGAGATCTATCCCAAGGACTGATATTTTGTAAACCCTAAGGGGCCGACACATTTTGATATATAAGGCATTTTTTCCTTTCCTGTAAAGAGTACGGATTATACACTTTGAAGAGTTAGTGATTTTTTTCAATCCTTTCTCAACTAATGTATGTTTTGTAACTGAACTGGAATCTGGAATAAAACACAGAGTTTACCTCAGAAGCCAGTGTTAATGTTTGTATTACTCTCAGTTCTGTATTTCTTTAGATTATGCAAGTTCTCAACTATGTTTTCCTAAAATCTGTATTCATACCTTAAAGCTGTGAATTCATTTTTCCTTCTTAAGATATGTATGTAGAGCAAGCCTGTTAAGAATAGTGCATAAGTCTAAAGGGGTCATGTTGAATAAGTAAAATACTAACTATTAGCTTCTTAGTGTATGTTCAACTTGTTTTATTTTCATGATTTATTATCAACTCGGTGTATCACCATAGTTTAGTTTCATTCATGTACTCCTTCTCCCTTTTCCCTTTACTAAATCGTTAGTTTAGGTGATACCCAAAGGAAGCCGGCCTTCTCCGGAGGTTCATTTCAATTTTAGGTGACCCACAGCCTTGAAATGATCCCATGTTTCACTAGAAAGCTCAGTCTCCATCACTGTGCGTAGGGTGCATTTCTAGGTGACAACAGTACCAATTTCTGTCAATTTGTTAGGACTAAACTATGGAAATAATTCATTAGCAGCTATCAAGAAATGATTTGAATGCATTCATGTTTTGTAATTCATTAAAATCCTTTCCTAATAGAGAAAAGAGATTTATGAGCAATCTATCATTTTATCCAAAATTTGTTGTCTAGATGATACTTACCCTACACTAATTAATAGTATAACTGGCTAGTTGAGTATCCTTTAGGAGTGCACAACATCAGTTAAATTCAATTCCATCATCTAAGGAAATAGTGTGTGACATGAATTGTATTTCCTTGTTGAAGATAGCAGGAATTTGTGAATAAAAGATGTTCTTGGGATGCATCTGTTTTTCATTGTCCTTATGTTTTCAATAGAGCTATTTTTAAAACTTAAGTATTGCTCTGCATCAACAAATGGATGTTTTTAAAATTTTATACTAGTCCTTCTTTGATCTCGATTTCTTTATGTTTATGCTTAGATCAGGAAACTAGATGATTCAGAGTTCAAGAACCCATTTTCTTGATCATAAATAAGGGTAGGTGATGTTTTATCCTTGCACAATTTTTGAATTTTTGAATTTGTACATATTGTGGAGTTTGATGTTCAGTAACACCTTCTTGTTATGATATTTATAGTTGTTCCATGTATTTTGAATCATGTGCTTCTTCATCTTATTTCAGTAGGATAGGTTTTCCATGTATTTTGGGTCATGTGCTTCATCTTATTTCAGTAGGATAGGTTTCTTAGTGAATCCACTTAGGGAACATATTAAAATAATCATGTCATTTTTATTAGGTAAAAGAGTATATGTCTCAAAAAGAAGTATTTCTCAGAGTAGAAAGATAACTCCTAAATAACTCCTCTACAACTCTAGAAAAAATAACTCCTAAACAACACCCTGAGTAGAAAGATAATGCATCACATGTGCAAGGAGAGCCGCATATCCCATTAGAGTTACATAGCCCAACAATGCCACATAGCCCATTAGAGTTATATATCCCATCAAAGCCACATAGCCCAATGCCAAGTGAAGATGAGGAAATTTTTATTCAACTCTCAAAGCCAAATCTTACCAAGTATGTGCTATTCAACAATATATTGAAGACTTGAATCTCATGGCACACATAATGTGCAAAATTGTAGATAGTGTAAGAAGATTGACTAGTACTCACTTCCTCGGTCTAGCATATCCAACAATTTGTTGAAGGAGAAGGTCATATTGATCTCATCCAATTTTTTATTTCTCATGGGTGGCCTAATATAAATTTGTTGAAATGAAACATAATCTATGACTTAAATGGGTGAGGGAGGTAAGAAACCAATTATTTACCAATCAAATGTTCTCGAATGAGGTTCACATTGTCAAAATACATGCCTTAATGAACTATTGAAAGCAACCCTGTTAATGCATGGAGGAAACTGTGATATGGAGAAAATGGGTGAAAGAGGTCACGAGTAGTAAGAAGAGGTCACACAGGCATTGAGGAATGGGCGCCTTTGTATTGTAGCCATGTGCAGATACTTGGGCGCAACAAAAAGAATACTATAGAAACTTTAAGGTGTGTGGCTGGGTGGGAATGAACTAGTGAGTGCCATGTAGGGAGAAAGTTTGTAGATTATTGATTTGTGAAAAGAACAAAGAAAGTAGTCACAATAGGTGGATGGTGCCTCAAGCCAAGCAACTAACAACTATGAATAGGAAGACCAATAGCGAAGACCTCTACAAAATTATTGTGCACTGAAGATAAAATCCTTCACAACATGCACACAAAGAGGATGATTAAAGCCTACAATTATACAATGAAATAATCTTGCGTCAGATAGGCCGAATAGGCCATGAAATTCTTGAAACAAGGCCAAATTGTTGCAAAATACTATTCTCTACACAATAGGAAAAAATGGCCAAAACTAATACAAAATCTATCCTAACAAGTAGATGGGAAGAGGGAAAATTGGCCCTCTACTATTTTTTTTCTTTCCATTTTTTATAATTTTTTGAAAATAGGCCAGGTGCAAGTGTCATAAAATATGCTCAATGAATACCTAGAAATGATAGCCTACATGACTTTGGAATGCAATCTCCTTGAGGGGTGAAAAAAATAATACCTGCCCCTAATCCATGTTGGGTGAATGATCCATCAAAATAGATTTTCCATTGATCTGTTGTATGGACAAGGAACACTAATTCATCAGGGAATTCTGATATCAACGAGTTCTCTGCATAGATAGGTGCTTCTGCTAGTTGGTCTGCGATCACTTGTCCTTTGATTTCCTTGCGCTCCGTGTACTCTATCTCAAACTTAGTCAAGATCATTACCCATTTGGCCATTCACCTGGAGTAAGAGTTGCTTTTGATAACATGGATTTTAATGGGTCGATCTTTGCAATAAGATTGATTTGATGTGATAACATGTAATGTCTGAAATTTTGTGAAGCAGAAACTACCACTAAGCATGCTTTCTCAATGGATGAATAGTTCATTGCATATCCACCCAAGGTCTTGCTGATGTAATATATAGCTCTTTCTTTTCTATTTTCATCATGTTGTACTAGAAGATCGCCTAGTGCTACTGATGTTGCTGAGATATACAGGATCAATGGTTTGTTTGGTATCAGTGGCATGAGCACTGGAGGTGTCAATAGGTAGTCCTTGATCTATTGGAAAGCTTTATCACACTTCTCATCCCACTTGTAAGTTATTCCTTTATGGAGAAGATGCAAGAAAGGGTGGATTTTATCTTATAGTTGTGCTATGAACCTTATGATGGACTACAATCTTCCTTGTAGCCCTCTTAGCCATTTTAATGTTTGCGGTGGTTCCATGTCTAATATGGCTTTTACTTTTTTTGGATCAATTTCTATCCCTCTGTGACATGATGTAGCCAAGAAGCTTCCCTGATGTAACCCCAAAGACACACTTTTTTGGGTTTAGCCATACCTTCTACTCTCCAATCCTGTCGAAGATGGGTCCCAAGACTTCTATGTGCTCACTCCTTTCCTTTGACTTGGCCAAAATATCATCCACACAATCTTCAACTATTTTTTGGATCATGTCATGAAAGATGAGAGTCATTGCTCTTTGATAGGTTGCTCCTACATTCTTCAGCCCAAATGGCATCATGTTCCAACAATATGTTCCCCATGGACAA
>VDFB02256132.1:239699493-239978764 GCA_007258455.2 Sequoia sempervirens | reverse complement strand
GTGGGCTCGCCCAGGAGCTCGGGCGGGTCTGCTTGCGAGCTCGCCCGAGGGGCTCAGGTGGGCCTGCACGTGCCCGGGGGCGGGTACGCCTGCAACCGGGGAGGATCGATAAGGGGGAAAGAGAAAAGAAAGGATAAGGGAGGTGGAACTTGGGACAGGTAAAGGTAAGAGAAAGAGAAAAAGAGACGATGGGAGAGAAGTGTTGACAGAATTGGCATGCCATGGATGTAATATTTTGGCCGGTTGCAGACGCGGGAGAGGCGATCTGAGGTATTGAGGAGATGTATAGCGGCTATGACAATCGCAGTTCATCAGGCGTTAGCGGATGCATGACTAGTGCATATGCTATCATATCTGACGATTAAGGCCACAGGACCATGTTGACAATGTTGATAGAGCGTTGGGACTCAGGCACGTCGACATTTCATCTGCCGAATGGGGAGATGACGGTGACTCTAGAGGACGTATGGAGGATTCTGAGACTCCCCATAGCAGGGCTCCCAGTCTGCGAATACACGGTAGAGGATGAGGCACTAGAGGAGTCTGTGCATATGGTGTTTTGTGATGACGAACTACCAATTCAGCAACAGCAGTTGGACATGGACAGATGTTTGTCCTGCAGAGTTGATTAGTGAGATACAATTAGCTGACAGGAGAGGTCAGTTCCTGCCTCTGAGATTTGTGTGGGTGATTCAGCACATCATCAAGGGCCGAGATGGTCAGTTTGCATGGGAGACGTGTCTGTTGGCACAACTATACCGAGATATGCATGTTATATGCTACCAGGAGTCACTGAGTGTGACGCACGTCACACTGCTATAGGTGTGGGCCTGGGAGCATACCAAGGTTACCAGGTCGGACATGTTGAGAGCAGGATAGTAGGATGACCACGCAGTAGTGGCTTGGGGATGAGGGGCAAAGGCAGGAGCAATATTGCAATATCAAGAGATTAGAGATGTGGATGTCTGGAGGAGACAATTTGATGAGGTGCAGGCGGAGATGATAGTATGGTGTTTGTATATGCTGCGGTGATTCAGGTACTGGAGAGAGGATGAGGAGAGACACATGGACTACTTCTTCACCCGATGTTATATCATCGGGAAGGATTCTCGCGTAGTTGAGTTGAACAGGCCAGATCGGGTGATGAGACAATTTGGAGTGAGGTAGGATATTCTCGCAGGGCGAGTGACATTCCAACGATTGACACGAGAACGGCCATGGGGAATGAGTTGGATCTAGCGGTGGTGAGGGAGGAGTTGGAGACATTGCGATTGGTGGCATACTCCAGCAGGAGAGAGGGACTGAGAGATGTGGGGACGACGGATCGATATGGCCAGTGGTTTTGACAACATCCGCCTCTACGAATTACACCAGCGATGCCTATTGAGGAGGCACTAGGGTTTGGGTCAGAGGATGAGAGATGATTGAGGGCTGAGAGAGAGGGACAGGGTTCGTAGGGATAGTGAAGAGGAGGACATGAGAGAGCAGGAGGACGAGGAGGAGGATGGGAGGCAGTTGGAGCAGCCGAGGAGCCGGTGAGGGTAGGCAAGAGGAGGAGATGATGGTGGAGATCCTGGGGAGGAGATGGAGTAGAGGAGGGAGAGGAGGAGGCCAGGGCTACGACATAATAGGATAGGGGATAGGAGGCCTAGAGGGAGAGGAGACAAGAGGCTCAGGTAGCCACAAGAGGTCGGTCGTAGGAGAGACAGGAGGCACATGCATACACAGGAGAGCAGTAGCAACAAAGATAGGAGGAGGTCAAGGCCAGTGGAGAGTAGGAGAGGATGATGGGGGGGAGGAAGAGGGGAGCCATCGTGGTGATTGATGTGGATGAGGTGGATGCATCGACAGAGAGTGAGGGGTATGAGCTACAAGAGATGGACATTGATATGGAGGTACATGACATCCCGCAACTATCGACGGCACCTCCTAGAGGAGAGGATCCAGCAGAGGTACTACGAGGGGCCCTAGAGAGGCTGCGACTCAGAGAGTAGCGGTTATGGCAGTCAGAGGCTGAGTGGGGCAGATTAGAGGAAGAGATGAGTGGGTTACATGCATGATTTTCCCAGAGCGAGAGGGACTACTCAGATCTGGCCACGATGGTGACAAAGGTGGAGAGGAGGTTGCAGAGAGAGGGATGAGGCATGAGATGAGGTAGTCGACCTATAGGCAAAGGTAGAGAGGTTGTGAGTAGAAGTGGCCAGGGAGCATGAGGAGAGGGATGCAGCGAGATGGGAGAGAGACCGTTTGGTGGCTAAGGAGGCGATACAACAGGTTGTTGGAGCAGGGACAGGGCAGGGGCCGACAGAGATTAGGAAAAGGACCACAAGAGATATAGAGGGTTTGCGGAGACAGATAGAGAGATTATGGAGAGAGAGAGTGGATCTGCATCGGGAGTGGGATGGGCTTAGGGACAAAGTGTACTATTTAGAGCAGACAGTTGGAGATATGAGATTGATGTAGCGGAGAGAGGAGGAGATGACGGTGCAGATACGTGTGCTACAAACAAAGAGAGATGTGGCACAGGAACAGGTATAGGCCACAAAGGCCGATAGGGATGTGGCCCAGGCACGTGCTCAGATGTTACAGAGTGAGATACATGTGGCAGAGGCACAGGTTCAGTCTCTTCAGAGAGAGAGGGATGCAGCGGTGTCACAGGTATCAGCTCTTTGGAGAGATCGAGATGCAGCCAAGTTGAGACTTCAAGCACTTCAGAGGGATAGGGATGCAGTGGTGGCTCAGACATAGGCCATGCATAGGGAGAGAGATGTCACAAAGGTGCAGATGCAGATGTTGCAGAGTGAGCAGGATACAGCACAGGCTCAACTACAAGCAACGTAGGTCGAGGTACAGGGATTGCAAACACAGTTACAGGTTGCAAAGGCTAAGAGGGACAGGGCCACAGAGCAAGTACAATAGCTAATATTAACATAGGAGGCCTGGGGGTAGGAGTGGAGGGCCATTAGTGGAGATCGAGATAGGTACAGGAATGAGCGGAATGTCGCTAGGTATCAGGTTGCGCAGAGGGATGATTTCATGCAGGAGGCGACCTATTGGAGGTGTGCCTATGAGCAGGCAGTTCCAGATCTGGCGTAGCGCATAGTGCACTACATCAGACAGGTACCTCAGATGCCAGCACCGTCCCAATCATTAGGGACACGTACCAGGGGGTATAGCGACTATCAGCAGACTCCCTCTCCTTATGGTGGGTACTAGGGGACTCCTACCCATGATTTCCAGAGGACCCCCACGCACAAAGGGCCAGTGCCTGAATCTCCTCAGAGATCAAACATGGGCAGCTCATAGTAGAGCAGTCAGAGAGCAAATGACAGGATACCAATTTTATTTTTTTTGATAGGTGCAGGATGGAGGTTCAGTACATGTCAGCAGAGATCAAATGTGATCTACATGTCTGGGTTTTGTACCTTATTTGATGATATACATGATGGATATATATTTGATTATGTTTGAGATATTATGATGAGATGGATATTGTATTATTTTGATTATGATATGTGATAGTACTTATTGAAACTATGTGTTATGTTGTATGTGATAGATGATTTAATTTATATACGCACATGTATATGATATTTTATGTTTATGTGGATGGATGATTTAGTTTATATATGCACATGTATATGAAATTTTATGTTTATGTGGATGGATGATTATGCATGCATTAATGTTTATAATGTAGGATGAGATGAATATTTGGTAGGAAATGTAATTAGGATGGATCTAACAATATGTTTTGCAGGTGGTAATGCATATATTTATATGAATGTTAATATGGACATGTATGGGTTAAATAAAATTAAGATGCTTAATCTAATCAATGTATGAAAAATAAAATATGTTGTATCTACAATGTAACATGCAATATAAATGAAACATGAATTCCTATAATGCAAACCTAAACATCAATAAGGACTTGCATGGGAATGTTAGTAGACAAAAGGTGTAACGTAGATGTGATACTGCACTTGTCAAGAACCATTGGTACCCTGAGAGGAAAACCAAGGGGAAAAAGAATCAAAAGTTTGCACAACCTAAATCGCGAGTCATGGGTTATGAACAAGGTTGAATGAAGGGTGCATGCAATGAAATGAAATGCAGTTAGGAATGCAATTTTCCATCTTCAAAGCATTGATTTTTGTTATAGCATAAGATACCAAATACCATGATATATGAGACCAAGGCGAGTTAGCATCAGATGCATGAAACAAACACAGCAAACAAGGTCATCCTAACACCCCAAAGTCGCAAGGAGCTTGGTCAGGCCAGGTATTAGAATAACCACAAACATAAAGGGATGTTCTCAATGTAACACAAGATTCTAGGGATCCTGGTGGGTACTACGTGGGAACGACCTAGCAGAAAGCAACAATAAATGATCAAGAGATGCTCCTGTGTTAATTCATCAAAACCCACCATAATATGATGGATCATGGCGGTTTTGATAAGTGAAATAGGGAGCTCAAACAATAAACAAAATCCAAAAGTATGAAAAGATCATAATCAAAGTTAAACGTCCTTTTCCATAGGATCACAAGGATGGATGGGTGATGATGTGGTATGTTAGGAAGGATGCATCCTATTGAGACCAATGGTGGATACTAAACTAAAATGACCCAGGTGACACAAGATATTTTTCATTAACCAGATCTCCTGACACTGGAGGATTTCATTTGTGAAGAACCAACTAGATAAGGGTACTCTTGACAACAAGACACAAGAGACCAGACAAAGGACCGACACACCCTACAGACCTAGGGGCTCAGGGGCTAATCAGAGATTAGCCTTGCCTATGTGAAAGCGCAGAGCCCTCGTAGTTCTAGAAAAGACCATGGATAAAGCGGAAAGAGGACTAATGGATATCGATGAGACAACAACAAAGAGGAGTAAAAGTAGATGAAAGAAAGAAGCCCCAGGGGCGGATCAAAAGATCGACCTTGCCTACGTGGAAGCGCAAGGGCAACGTAGTTTGAAAAAGAAAAATGACAACCGACCATGGATAAAAGAAAAAAGGGGATGATGAAGACAGGTGATGGATAACCATTATGGGATGGTCAAAATTCCCCAGGGGCAGATCAAATGATCAGCTTTGCCTACATGAAAGCGTAGGGGCAACGTAGTTCGACCAAGACCAAAGAGACTGACATGAGAGGATGAGGCTTAGGTGGAGACGAACACAATGGATGATCCTAGATGATGACACAAACTAACAAATGGAAAAACTGACAAAAAAATCCCAAACTAGGATAAAAAGCTTAGGATGATGGATAGCATATAATCGTCCAATGCTCAATAAAAAGATACCAAGCAGCCAAAGATGGAATGGGGGAGGATGTCAGGATAAAATGGATGGAGTCATAAAGTAATTAGGATGTGCGGTAGATCATGATTAAGCCCTCTATGGATGATGTCTGTTACTAGGTTTTCACCACCTGTACCTATCCAAGGTGCCACCAAAGGTGGTTTTCACCATAGGATGAATTTATTTCTCTTTACTATTTTTGAAAAAAAAAAAAAGAATTGATTTTTTTGTATTTTTACAAGTAGGGTTACCAAGCGGACTTAGGTGTAAAACCTCTTTAGATGCATGATATTGATAGGATCTTCTAGGGGTTCTCCTTCAAGGGTAGAAAGTCTGTATGCCCCAGATCCATATTTAGCGGTTATGATATAAGGACCCAACCAGTTTGCTTCAAATTTTCCTTTCTTATCGTGGTCCTGATGAGTATGCTGGTTCTTTTTAAGGACAAGATCACCAATCTGGAATTATTGAGGACGAACCTTCTTGTTGTAGTTATGCTTGAGGCAGTTTTGTTAAGCTTGTAGATGATCATAGGCTTTGATTCATCTTTCATCAAGTAACTCCAGCTGTGCAAGTTGTGCAACACGGGCATCCTCCTTGCTGATAAGGTTTTTTAGAGAAATCCTCAGTGATGGGAGCTCAACTTCGATTGACAGGATGGATTCGACACCATATACTAAAGAATAAGGGGTGTCGCCTATAGGGGTATGGATGGAGGTGTGATACGCCCAGAGGGTAGGATGAATATGGAGGTGCCAATCTCGACTAGTGTTATTGATAACCTTTTTGAGGATGTGGATGAGGGTCTTGTTGGTTGCTTCTACCTGACCATTACCCTGGGGGTAATAAGGCATTGACCAACGATGTTGGATATGAAAGGTGTCACAGAGGTGTTTCATGGCCTAGTTTTTAAAACGCTTTCCTTTATCTAAAAGGATGGTGGATGGAATACCATATCTGCAAAGAATATGGTAAAGGATGAATTTTGAAATTTGAGTGTCAGTGATTTGTGAGAGTGGCATTGCTTCCACCCACTTAGTGAAGTATTCAATGGCAATAATTATGAATGTGTGGCCTTCAAAAGATGGTGGGTAAATCTTTCCAATCAAGTCAAAACCCCATTGAGAGAAGGGCCACAGTGCTAGAAGAGGTTGAAGGTCTTGTACTGGAGCATGAATCAAATCTGCATGTTGTTGGCAGGGAATACATTTCTTCACGAATTCACAAGAATCATGTTCTAATGTAGGCCAATAATATCCAACTCGGAGAATCCTCTTGGCAAAGGCCATACCATTTGAATGGGCCCCACAAACACCACTATGTACCTTTGTTAGTGCAGTATGGGCTTCAGTCTCATCCGGACACCTAAGGAGGGTTCCATCATACCCACGAAGATAAAGTGAATCACCAACGAGAACATATCAGGTTGAACCTTGAATAAAGGATTTTTGTTGGTTTCGTGTGAGATCTAGGGGTAAAATATTATCATGCAGATAAGTATATATGTCTTGGTACCATGGGGAAGTGGGACCTACAATGTCACACACCATGTCAGTCTCAGGGATATCATATGCTGGGATTAAAAGTTGCTCCACAAGGAACTCGCACTCTGTTCAATCTTTAGGCATGTCAATCAAGGAGCCAATAGTAGCCATAGCATCAGCTGCTTTGTTCTGCACCCTAGGAATTTGGTCAAATTGTATGAAGGTGAAATATTTCTTGAAATCATCCACCATGCATTTATAGGGTAACAACTTATCATCTTTTGTTAGGAATTCATCATTAACTTCCTTAATGACCAATAATGAATCACCAAAGACTCTCAAGTGAGTTATGTTCCACTGCTTTGCAATTCAAAGACCTGTGAGGAGGGCTTCGTACTCAGCTATGTTGTTAGTACATGGGAATGCCAACATGAATGATTTTGGGATGTAGTCACCTTGAGGGGTAACAAACAGAATTCCTGCTCCCGATCCATTATGAGTATGAGCCATCAAAATACAATGTCCAAGCAGGTGCTTCTATTACTATGAAAACTTCTTCATCTGGAAATTCAGTGACTAGAGGGTAAGCATCCACTAGGGGTGCATCGGCCAACTGATAAGCTATGACTTGTCCTTTTATGGCTTTGTGATCCATGTACTCTATGTCAAATTCACTTAGGAGCATGACCCACTTAGCCATGCAACCAGTTAAAGTGGTTCTAGATAACAAATACTTTAGTGGATCAATTTTTTCTATTAATTTGATCGGATGGATGAGCATGTAATGTCAAAAAATTTGTGTACTGAAGACCAGTGCAAGGCAAGCTTTCTCCATGGGTGAATAATTTAATTCATAGCCAACCAATGTTTGACTGATGTAGTAGATTGCTCTTTCTTTTGAGGACTCATCATGTTGTGCCAATAATTCCCCCAGTGTGACTGAAGTGGCGGAGATGTAAAGCAGGAGGGGTTTCCCTGGAATAGGTGGCATCAGGATCGGTGGATGAGCCAAGTATTCTTTGATTTTATCAAAACCTATCTGACACTATTGGTTCCATTTGAAGGTGGATTCTTTTTTCAAAAGATGGGTGAATGACTGACACTTATCTGCAAGTTGGGCTATGAACCGACGGATGGATTGCAGCTTCCCTTGGAGGCTTCTTAATTGTTTCAGATTGCACGGGGGAGGCATATCCAAAATAGCTTTCACCTTGGTGGAATCAACCTCAATGCCTCTTCGGGAGACTATGAAACCCAACAATTTCCCTGATGTAACACCAAAGACACTTTTTTGGGTTCAGTCGTAACTTGTAATGTTCTAACTGCTCAAAGATCTTTTTCAGGATGGCAGGGTGCTCTGCTCTGGTTCTAGATTTTCCTAGCAAGTCATCAACATAATATTCCATGATAATATGGATGAGGTCATGGAATATGACAGTCATTGCCCTCTGATATGTTTCCCCCGCATTCTTGAGACCAAAGGGCATAACATTGTAGCAAAAAGTACCCCAAGGTGTTGTAAAAGCGGTCTTGTGTTGGTCTTTAGGTGCAATTCGGATCTGATTGTAACTAGAGAAGCCATCCATAAGAGACAACATCTCATGTCCTATAGTAAGGTTGACCAACATGTCAATATTGGGCAGTGGGAAGTCATCTTTTGGACAAGCTTTGTTAAGATCCCGGAAGTCTATGCAAATCTGAATGTCTGTTTGGTTTGGTAACAGGCACTACGTTGGAGATCCAATCAGAGTATTCAATGGGTCTAATAAAACCAGCATCCAGTAATTTCTCCAATTCTTTCATGACTAATAATGCTACCTATGGATGCATTTTTTGGAGCTTCTGTTTGACAGGCTTGGCATCTAGGCGAACATCCAGATGATGAACTACTAGAACAAGGTCTAAGCCTGGCATATCTGAGTACGACCAAGCAAAGTTAATGATTCCATCTTGGAGTAGTTGAACAATGACTGAATATTCTTGCTCTGATAGTGATTTGGCTACATAGGTGATCTTAGGGTTTTCAGCAGTACCCAGGTTAACTTCTTGATTTTCTTCAATTAGGATGGATGACCATGCAGATAATTTAGTTCCCATGAGGGGAAGATGAATGTCTCCATCCTCCAACGCCTCTTTGAGGTTTTCACTATCGGATGCGTCATTTATTTTTACTTTTTCCAGGTAAGGAAATGCCTTAGGGAGGTTTTCACTAGATGACCATTTTTTATTTTTCTTATTTTTATTTTTGGGACTATAGTGTTCATCTTCCCCCAATCCCATGAGGTTTACATATGTATCCAGGGAGACATTGGCAAGTGTGCTATCATGTAGGTCCCAATCAATGAGTTCGGGATGGCGAAGAGAAAGGTTGATGGTAAAGATGGATAAACAGTCAAACATGGATGATAGGTCTGTGTGATCAACATCATCGTACGCATGTATGATGGATTCTTCCTTGGGTATGTCTTCCAAGGGACCATCGCCCATAGTAACACTATTGGAGGTATTAGATGATGTTGCGGGGCCTTTCTTCTTTTTGTCATATTCAAGGCCTATATTCCACGAAAGCTTTGATACATCAATAGGTTGCAACCATCCCTATTCTTCCTTACCTAGGCCACCGCCTTGGTAGTTATGCTTTTCTGCGAACTTAGCTAACCAAGGGTATACTTCCTAAAATTATTCCTTTAGAGGAGGATTTGGTTGGGGTTCTTCATGGTATACCCACTGACTGAAATCCTCTTCTGGTGTATCTGTCTTTATACTAGGAGACCGGAAAGTGGTAGTGTGGATTTTTTTAGCACTAAAGGTGATGGTCTTATCTTCTTTTGGTGTAGACGGTGAAGGTTGGTCGTACGTGTGTGGTGACGGTGGCATGGTGGCCACATTTAGATTTGTATGGATTTCATATTCACCACACCCCTTGTCAATGATCTACACTTTGGTGACTGCGGGATTGGTGGCGGAAGATGGAGTGGCTATCGTGGTGGATGATGGATTGATGGATGATAACTAAGATGCCCCCATTTCAACCCTAGGACAATAATGTAAATGGGGAAATGATGCTTCTAAAGTGTGGCAGTATTCAAATGGTTGTGGGTCGGCATAAATGGTGATCTCTTATCCATTAACCGAGAACTTTAGGCATTGATGGTACGTGGAGGGGACAGTTTGCATGGCGTGGAGCCATGGGCGGCTGAGGAGGAGATTATACGGTAATTCAAAATCAAGGACATGACAGGTAGTGTATTGAACTACAGGTCCAACTTGGATAGGAAGACTGATAATCCCTTCAGAATTTTTTTCTGCATTATCATAAGCCTTGATCATGATGATTTGATTACTCAAATCTGCTTGAGTATACCCTACCTATTTTATGAACTTCATAGTGCACAGATTGAGGGCAGAGCCATTATCTACCAGGACCCTTTTTATTTTATGACGGGAAACCAGGACTTCAATGTGTAAGGGATGGTTGTGATTGGCATCAATATTTGGCATGTCATTCTGGCTGAAGTGTAGCGGGTAAGATAGAGCTAGGTGTCCTACTAAAGCTTGGAAGTGTGTGGGATCGATGTCGTTAGGTACGTGAGTTTCCTGTAAAGCTCTATTGAGTATTTCCTGATGCACAAGAGAAGACTTAAGTAGATCCAAGATTGAGATCTGAGCAGGGGTCTTTCCTAAGTGATCAAGAATGTTGTATTGAGAGTTTAAAGGATTTGGCTGGGCGGGTGTGGAGGCTATAGGGACAGTAATGCAGGATCATTAGGTAGCAATAGCACATTGGGGATCTTTAGCTTTAACATGTATCATGGACACATAGGGTTCTACCCACTCAATGTAATGGACAATGCCATCATAATTAAGGGGTACATTCTTATAGCTTATGTTATTTGTGTTGTTGTCTTGGGGATTGTTGTTGGAGGTGCTTGCGCCCTGATTATGGTTAGGGAAGGCATTTTGATAGATCTGTAATTGAGCATTGGATGATGAAGCTTGACTGGTGTCGACTTTGATATCTCCTCGATCAATAAGATCTTGGACATAGTTTTTGAGACCTTGACACTTATTCAAAGTGTGCCCTTTAATCTTATGGAATTCACAATATTCATTCTCCCTAAACTAGGTTGGTTTGAGCTTAGATTCATCAAGTGGTTTGGTGACAGGGTATGTGATCGGATAATTAACCTGTAACAACTTATTGAAGATGACACTCAAGGGTTCTCCTAATTGAGCATACTGGTGTTTTCTATTCCCTTGACTGTTTTGGTTCGACTGTTGAGGAGGACGAGATGTCCCCTGTGGAATGGATATGGCATTAGGTATAGATGGTTGTTGCTTTTGGGATGTATTGGTCACCTGGACATCTTTTGTGTCAATTAAACCATCATTCACTGTGTTCTTATTCTTGTTCCAAAATCATGACTTATCGACGGATGACCTTTCTTTGTCATGATTGTGTATCTTGATGTGCCCTTTGGCAATAAGGGCACGTTCGAGGATGGGTCCTTTTTCCACTATTTTAGTGAAAGTGGTGACATAGTGTAACCTAAAATTATGAACCATGTCGGGATGTGAGTTTTCCACAAAGAGGGTGACCATGTCTTTCTCCTTGAGAGGGGTTTTCATTCGGCTTACCAACGCACGCCACCTTTGGAGGTAGTTGATAAAGGTTTCAATGTCACGTTGCTTCTCCTTAAGAAGATCCAAGGTATCAGTGTCTTTTTCAAGATTGAAGGAGAAGTAAGAAACAAATTTTTTAGAAAGATCTACGAAGGATCTGATGGACCCCCGTTCCAGACCCATGAACCAATCCAAGGCGTATCCCATCAGGCTTCGTGGGAATAGACGCAAGAGGTAGTTGTCGTTGTGCATAACCTCCTGACACTAGGAGTAAAACTCTTGGAGGTGGGCTTTAGGATCCTTGTTTCCCTTGTATCTATCAAAGTTTGGTATCTCAAAGTGCTTCGGGAAGGGAATTAGTGATATGGATGGATCAAACAGATAGGGACATATATCTTCAAATTTGAAAGATTTTTTACCAGTCCCGACTTGGAGATCTTTCAAAGCAGCTTTGATTTCCAATAGATCTGCGTTGACCAGTGGCGTAGGAGTCGAGGCAGACAGGTTGGATGGATATGGGTGGTAGGATGACGAAGGATCCTATTGAGATAGCATTTGAAGGTTGACATATGGATTTTAATAGTGAGATGGTGATATCCCTTGCTGGTATGACGGGGGAGTTTTTTGGTACTGGGGTTGTTGCAAGGTATAGTATGGATTTGTTTGATAAGAATGTACGGAGGATGCTGAGGAGCTTGGATGTGGTGTTGTGGATTGGTCTGGTGGTACTGAAGGTATTGTTGTGATTGTTGGGAGGCCACATAGGATAGTTGTTGCTGAAAGTGTTGTTGGTTATGATAGTAATAGTGTTGGGGGGGTTGTTGTTGTGATGTTGGTTGTTGCACGAGCCGAGATGGGATGTTGTGTTGTGGTTGAACTTGTGGACGTAAAATGGATGCGAGGAACGGGGATATGGTCTGGGTGAGAGGTCGGGATGGATTGCCTTACAATTGGTGTGGTGGTTGTTGTGAATAAATTAAAGGATTATGCGAGGGTTGTTGTTGATGAGGCGATTGAGATAATGTAGAGGCATTTTGCAAAGGAGGTTGTTGAGTACCAATGGGAATATTTGGTTGGGATGTACCTTACAGAGGTAATTGAGGTGGTATGTTGGATTGGGGAGTCTATTGGGATGTGTATGAAGGTGGTGGTATATTTGTGGCCCCAAGAGGTGGATGCAATGTGGTAAAAAGGTTGCCCCCAGGGTTGACTGGAGGTTGATTTGAAAGGGGTGGTGTTGTCAGCATTAATGGCGAAGATTGCAGAACATTTTGTAGCATCTCGTAGGCGAAAGGATTATTGGGATAAGATACTTGAGGAGCCCCCATGACTGAGATTATGGCATGTGGGGGATTGTTAATGTGATAAAGAACGGCGTTGCTGAATTCAGGTTGATGCCAACCCTCCACTGGAGGAACATTGGGGATGTATGAACTACCAGGTGCATTTTGCAAACCTTGAGTATATTAGACGTGGAACTGCTATACTTGGATAGGTCGACACCTAATGGAGGTTTGACACCTTTTTCAATTAGGTGGTCCAAGATTTCTTCCACATGTTTTTCGAACAGGCGATCTGTCATTTGCACATTGGTGGGGTTAATAAAATGTTCCTCAAGTGTGAGTTTAGGTTGATTGACCATGTTCTCATCTCCTGGTGGCGATGTGTTTTGACCCTCATTGTTGGATTGTGATGATGTATCATTTTGGGGATCTCGAGGGATATTCATACCGTTATTGGGATCGTGTGAGACGTTTTTCGTGTTGTTGGGATCTTGAGAGTTTTTTGGTTGGGAATTTTGTGCTTGTTGCTCGACCATTTTCCTTATCTGTGACCGGGTCTGAACGGGCATGCAAGATGGTACAAGGATGATCAAGATGATGAAGGATTGACTTAATTGGATGATGGACTAACCAACAAGGATGTGACTTGATAGGATTGGATTGGATGATTGACAACAGATTTGATTTGATTAGATCAAATTGGATTGTTTTCTTTAATAGGCTTGGGGTAGATGATTGATAAAGGATTTTATTCGATAAACGATCGACGAGATCAAATTGGATTGATTGATGAAATGGTCAGTAAAATTGGATTAGACCGAATTGATTGATAAGATGATCGATGAGATAGGATTAGATTGGATTGATAAGCAATTGATAAGACTAGGATGGTGAAGGGATTCTAAACCAAGTTTAGAAATTGTCCTTGGTAACGTATGGTGTTGATTGATCGATTAAGAGATGGATGTATGATGACGACGTCGAATCCAACTTGAGATAGAAGTGCATTGATAGGGCCGATAAGGATGATCGACTTAGGATGGATAACAATCCTAAGCTGGTTTCGAAGGATGACGATCAAGCTCAGACACCTAGGTCAATTTGAATAAGTACTTCAAATGAAGTTTAGCGGAATGGGAGAATGATTTCCAAAATGAGAGAAACAACAATCCGAACAGATGAGTGACCTTTCGAGACAAGGAAACGGGAGCCTGACACGAGAGAACGATTATCGAGATGGATGGATGGAGTCCCAAATTAGGTAGATGACAACTCAGAATGGAGAAACGACAACCCGGAATAGAGGGACAAATATCAGGACGGTAGAATGGCTATCGGAACGAAAGAACGATTATGGGTGAGCGGCAGTCTTAAAGAATGAATGAATACTTGGATTGGATAAACAATGACTCTGAATGGATAAATGGATGTTCAATCAAGGAAATAAGCCTTCAGAATGGGGAGATGAATGGTCAGAATGGGTGAAAAGTCAATCAGAACAGCAAAATGGGTGATCAAAATGATGAAATGGGAGTTCAGAATAGGGTGACACAACTGACTGTTCAAGGGTTAGGTTTGTCCCTGGAGGTCAGGTACACCCCTACAAGAGGTCGAGTTCACCCCTAAAGGTCAAGTTCGCCTGTCTAACTGAAGGCTGACCAAATCTGACTGAAACAGACTGAAAAGAGGCTAGTTCAGAGGTTGGGTACACCTGTGCAAAAGTTCAAAGGTTGGTTCAAAAGGTTAGGTACACCTGTGCAAAAGTTCAAAGGTTAGGTACACCTGTGCAAAAGTTTAGGTACACCTATGAAGGTCAAGTTCACCTGCGAACTAGAGATAGATCAAAACTAACTGAAACAGGCTAAAAAGAGGCTAGTTCAAAGGTCGGGTACGCCTATGCAAAAGGTTAGGTACACCTGTGAAGGTCAAGTTTTCCTATGGACTAGAGATAGATCAAAACTTACTGAAACAGGCTAAAAAGAGGTTGGTTCAGAGGTCAGGTACACTTGTCCGAGAGGTCAGGTACACCTGTGAAGGTCAAGTTCGCCTGTGGACAAATTTGAACGTGTTTTTTGGACAAAAGACTAAGGCAAAGGACCCAAGACACAACAAACTGCATTCAAAGGATAAGGTTGACACGACTAAACAGAAAAGTACTGGTTTCGCACAAAGAAGAAAGTTCACACAACATGATCCTAAGTCTAGTAGAAATGGGTATGGCTAATAGAGTCTTCTAATCTAGGATGAACATGGTTGTTATGGAGTCCTCGATATACACTTGGTACGTGAGGCCCAAACTATGAACACCAACCCGTCACAAGCATGAGTCGGGAACCTTAGCGAGATACTAAAGCCTCGGACCAACTCTTCACGTCATCTCGATGCTTTGCCCATTACGACGAAGTTGGATTGAGGTACAGCTTTCGCTCTCTCCCCTTTATATACCCTACAGTACGTGTGGTTGGAATCATCCCTTGGGGTGATGAAATCCTTAAGTAGGTCTCGCTAAGAAAAGAAAAAGATGGTGAATCAAAGGACTTAGTAAGCTATGATTTCTCATTACCCAGGATTTCCAAATGGCGCAAGGGGATTGGATACGTCAATAGCTTACCAAAAACATGGCACACAAAGTAAATTAAATTCCCCTAATTAATCTATGTTCCTAAATTAGTAAAAAAAATGATAAACAACAACTGATAAAAGTTTCAAAATATATAATCCTGCAAGAAACTTGTTAGTGATTTCTTTTTTGTTTTCCTCCAAACGCTAATCAAATTCTTGCATAGACACAAACAACACACATTAGGGGGTCAAAAACAGTCAAAAACAGTGCTTAAATTTCACTTTTTTCCTTCTGGAAAAAGTTGTTTTTGGCCAAGTTCGCCTGTCTATTGGGTCAAGTTCGCCTGTGAAGGTCAAGTTTGTCTATCTGTTGGGTCGAGTTCGCCTGTGAAGGTTAGGTTCACCCCTGGAGATCAAGTACACCTGTCTGCCTAGTTAGGTTCGCCTGTGAAATTCAAATTCATCTGTCTGCCTGGTCAGGTTCACCTGTGGAGGTCAAGTTTGCATGTCTGTTAGGTCAGGTTCGTCTATGAAAGTCAGGTTCATCTTCTGCTGGGTCAAGTTCACCTGTCTGCTAGGTCAGGTTCGCCTGTCTATTGGTCGGGTTTTCCCCTCTACAACTTGCACTTGTAAATAGTGAAAAAATAGAAAATGTGAAAGAATAGGACCTGTTTGTGGGTCCCACCGGGCGTGCCAGAAATGTGATAAAGAATAAACGTGGTCCCAGAAATGAACAAAAACACAAAACAATGCAATAAACCACCTAAACACCTAACACCTCAAGATTGGGCCTTGAATAGAACGATAATACCTTGTTAAGTTGCTCCTTTAGTTGGCCCTTGGATCATTGACATGATGTATGTTCCTCTTGATGGAAAAAATATGTATGAATGAGATGCAATATGGATGGAAAATAGATGAGGATGCTATGTTATATAGAAGAAAATGAAAATTCTAGCTAAGTATGGCTCAAATAAAAAATTTGCAAGAGTTTGGTTAGCACAATGAACAACCCCCCAAATGAGAGAAAAAAGGGGGTATTTATAGAGGAAGTTGAATTCTCTAGAAATTCAATGGTTCAGATTCATCCAACAAGGTCAAAATGTAGGGCTATGGTGAGTTGAGGACTCACAAGCCCTCACATCTTGACATGTGGAATGTGAGATGGCTTAGGGATGGTGACGTGTAAATGAGGTGGAAGAAGGACAAGTACTTTGCAAGTACCTTAGAGAATGAGAAGATTTCCTCAAAAAAGAATTTCTTGTCCCCAAGTGGGAATGAAAGTGACTTTTGAGAAATTTTAGAATTCCTCAAAAATCTCCATGGGAAAAGGGAAAGTAGTTGGAGAAATAAATGTGAATTAAAAATTCACATACTTGCAAGAATCTCATGGACAAGACAAGGTTCCAAAAAGGGAAGTCTTTGTCCACATATGACTTGATGTGACAAGTCAAAAGATTCTAGAAGATGCATGGGAAGAGGAGATTCTAAGAGGAATAAATGTGAATTTAAAATTCACATGGGAAAGAGGGTCAATACCAAGAAAGGCAAATGAAA
Organism: Sequoia sempervirens; assembly: GCA_007258455.2. NCBI lineage: Eukaryota > Viridiplantae > Streptophyta > Pinopsida > Cupressales > Cupressaceae > Sequoia > Sequoia sempervirens. The sequence continues at coordinate 239,961,935 of VDFB02256132.1, read as the reverse complement.
AGGTTGACTAAAAAGGCATGCTAAATATGGCAAATGACTTTGATTGAGGTTGTGCAAACACATGATTAAGATAATTAACTAAAGATTAGAAGCAAGTGGCAAATGTTGGAGGATGTGACACATCCTAACCATAAATTAATTAAATTAATTATGATTAGAAGAAGGTTAGATGGCTAAGAGGAATTAGAGACCAACTTGCAAAAGTTGGAGGATGTGACAATGAGAGACAAAGTGAGGAATTAAAATTTAATTTAAATTCCAAGAGGTTACGTGACTAAATTAAATAAAGTGGTATATTTATTTAATTTAGAGAGCAAAGAAGGTAAAAGTATTTAATTATTAAATTAAATACTTTAGGAACCTTATGTAGAACATAAAATATTAATTAAATGAATGATTTAATTAATACTGGCAAAGAGGATGAAGTAGATGAGTAAAGGGATGAATAAGGAGACGACTTTGACCATATGGAAGTGATCAAATTTGGATGTCTACACATATCATTCAAATTTTAAATTTGAAAGAGGACAGGGCTTTAATACGCCATACCAAAAAAGCATGAAACAAATCACAATAATTCCCAATTCAAATAGTCATGAAAACCTTGAATACTTCACTTATTTTGGAGTGAGCAACATAAGAAAAAGAGTGACAAGCACATAATTGACCGACATAACAAGAAGAAGCAGCAGCACAAATTCTAGACTAGCAGCTTCCATATTGTTCCAGGTATTCCTCTGCATTGAGATTATTTATATAATTTATGCTCGTGAATGAGTTGGTCATGCACAAAAGATGTGATATTTTTTAAACTATTATTGTTCTTCATTCGTAAGCTTTATGTGTGGTTCCCAGATTATTGTGTGTGAGTATTGTTACCTATTTTTCACCACCAACTCAAAACAGGTAGAGCTGAATTGCATCCATCAAAGAAGGTACAACAATTTTCTGCTTAAGTATTCATTATGTTCCAGAACTTTGATTACTTATGAATTTCAAGTGTTATTATGCAAATCTCAGACAAAGGAACTCGTAAATTTACATAAAAGAATGTTGTTTTTATTCATATTGGAAATGTTGAATCCCACACAAGCCGTGGGAGTAACTCTTTTTTGGATTTTTTACAATCAAGTAAAGAAGGCATAAGCAATGGTACGTTATACAATTGGAAATAACGAAAGCATAGGGTAAAATATGATTCGTCATTTCCTAGAATGACGAATCGTTGACAGTTGAGGTTTTTAGTTGTGACGTCAGCTCTAACTCCATTACCAACTGCAGCTTCGTTTCCTCACTCCATGAACCTGCAAAATTGTAAAAGAGTGGCGTTAGAGTTATACTCTAAGAAATGATGAATAACATTCTACCTTATGCCTATGCTATCAATAGAAATATAAGATACATTCGATCAGGCATCCATCAGATGATTGAAAAAAATCAAGAGGAAAAACGTAATTCAATGGAGGCTTTCAGCTTCTTTTATTTTTGCTAACATGTTTGTTTCAGTGTGCAGGAATAGGTTCATCATTTCGAGATCATTTCGTCAGATATGTGGAGTAAAACGGGCTCCCACAAGGGTTGAGCCCGGCATATCAAAAGGATACACTCTCAGGTTACATACGAGAGTTCATTAATATTGTCAAAACAGTCATCAAACAAGCTACTGAAATAAAGAAATAGTCAAATAAGCGGCTTTATTTCAAACAGATTCAGGAAAAGCATCTTGAGCATACAGTATAACTTTGCTCTTCATATCAAGAAGGGATCAATCAATGTTGCACTCATTAATTTCATTTTTTGTTTATGCTCTACTTTATATTTTTCACATTACATCTAAATAAAGTGTTGAGCCTCTTTGCATTGAAGAGAAACAGAATATTCATGCACTTTGGAGTGCCTTTCATATTGTATATATTTGAAAGAGTTTATCTTTTTCAATCTAGTTCTTATTTTTTCTCCTTTGCACTCTGCAAAGCGAATGATTTGTAACTCAGCATCATTTCAGATTAATACATAGCAGGTTTTACAGGTTACCCTTGGTTTTAGCATGGAGTTTTTCCTTTTATCTTCTCAAAAGTGTCAGGTTTTGCCTTCAAGCTTTCAGGCAACATTCTTGTGCTTGATTTTGATCGAATTATATTGTGTCTCAGCATTGAAACCTTTATTTTTTTTGTCTCAATCATAAGTATATGTATGCATTCAGTTTAATTCATAGGTCATACACTGAGTTCGTAATTTAAGAGTATTTTCTTAATTGTGAGAACACTGTTCTTTTCCTTTGAAAGAAAATAGTTTTATGAGCCTCTGTATGAAGCATTTATATGAGTTCAAACTGTTTAGATTTTGATGTGCAAGTTAGATATATTGAGAATCAATTGTGAACTAAACTGCCTTTTAGGTCATCATTTTTAGATGCAAGCATCACCATAATTAAAGTTTCATAGTTCTGCAGTCGAGTTAGTTCTTTTTATCCCTTTTCCCAGCAATTTACCTGAGTATTAATTAGAAGCAATTCATAGGAACCAGCCTAGAATCTGGAGGTCTAATTCCTTATAGGATACCCACAGCCTGGAATTAGTTCCCATGTGTCAACAGATTGTTGAATTAATTATTCAAGCATACAGGTGCAATCTGAATTGACAACAAGTATGTTTATGTTGTACATGCCTTTAAGATATGAAATTTTTTAAGCTCTGACTTACTGTTTTCCATTTGTAAGCTTTATATTGGTCTTCATTACAACAATTATAGTCATAGGTTAGAATTTTTGTTTCCCTGCGGTTTATATTGGAATCATTACATTCATAGCTAAACAGTTGTATTTCCCTACGATAAAATGTAAGTGTGGTTCCCAATTTGTTGTTTGTGAGTATGTTCATGTTACACATGCCTTTAAGATATGAGATTTGTTAAGCTCTAACTTATTGTTTTCCATTTGTAAGCTTTATATTGTTCTTCATTACAACCATTATATTCATAGGTTACATCATTTGTTACCAATTGCGTCTCTCTACAGTTTATATTGCAATCATTACAATCATAGTTAAATAGTTGTGTTTCCCTGCGATAAAATGTAAGTGTGGTTCCCAGTTTGTTGTGCATGAGTATGTTTATGTTGTACATTCCTTTAAGATATGAGATCTTTTAAGCTATGACTTACTGTTTTACATTCCTAAGCTTTATATTATTCTTCATTATAGCCATTAGAGTCATAGGTTAGCAGTTGTGTTTCCCTACGGTTTATATTATAATCATTATAGTCGTAGTTAAACAGTTGTGTTTCCCTATGGTTTATATTACAATCACTACAATCATAGGTTAGCAATTGTGTTTTCATACGATTTATATTTTAATCATTACAATCATAGTTAAAATGTAAGTGTGGTTCCCAGTTTTTTGTGCATGAGTATGTCTATATTGTACATGCCTAAGAGATATCATATTTTTTAAACTCTAACTTAACTATTTTTCATTCCTTTTCATATATTTTTTCCCTCATTAGATTCGTATGTTATCAGGTGTGTTTCCCTTGTTTACAATGTAAGTGTAATTCCCAATTTGTTGTGTGTGAGTATGTGTATGCATGCCTATGAGATACAGTCATGGGTTATCAATTGCGTTTCCCTTGCATACAATGTAATTGTGGTTCCTAATGCCTAAGAATGCCTATTCTGTGCTTGTCACTCTTTTTCTTATGTCACTCACTCCAAAACAAGTGAAGTCTATATATATTTATTGCTATGCTTGTGAGTTGTTTACAGTATTTTTGAATGTCAATGCAACAAACTAAAAATAAAACACATACAAAAACTAATTAATCTTCTACCCAAGCACCATTGTCTTCATACGCAAAGAAAATTATCATTCAATATGAAAATGCCTTCCTATTATGGTTAGAAGAACTAAATATATGGTTTTTCCTTTTTTGGTTTTTGATTGTATTTATTTTGTGCGGATGACTAAGGGTAATGGAATGGTGACCTGTACTGCAACCAAAAAAAGAGCCATGATGCAATTTCCCTCCCACAAATGAGGGGCTAAATTTCCCCCAAAAGCATATCATGCAGACAGCAATCTTGTTGCACTCAGTGGAGAATTCTACACCTTGAATACCGTAGAATGAGGTTCCTACACCTCAAAGACCGTAGAAGGTAACAATGCAACAATGTTTGTGGTCATCAGAGGACATGATAGGGGCACTCTATGATGTAGAGGAAAATGACATGTCAATAAGGGGAGCTTCAAAAAAGTGGAAAATCACAACAATCGCGCTCTCTAAATGGCTAGGCAGACTAACAACAATGTCTAGAAAAGGTCCACCAACAATCCTCACTAAAGAGGAAGAACTTCTAATTGTGGAATGGTGCAAGGAAATGGTTATGGTTGTCCATGGCCTTAAGATTGTCAATCTTAAGGCAGAGGTTGCCCAAATTTGTGAAAATAGGCCAAACCCTTTCAAGAATAGGTTCCCAGGGAAGTCTTCGTGGACAGGTTTCAAGAATCGACATCCAGAACTTACATTGTGGACAGTTGAAGGAATAGACAAAGATAGGGCACTAAACCTTAGACATGTTGTTCTAGAATCTTTCTAAAAGATATTGTCTACAATGTATGAAGCACATCCATATGGTCCTCATCGCATTTGGAATTGCAAAGAAACCAGTATCCAAGCAAAGCTAAAATGATGCCATGAGAATGTTGGATAGAAAAGGTGGTAGGAACGTGTCATACATTATTCTAAAGAGTTGTGAATGGATAACCATTCTATGTTGTGTTAATGTTGTCGAGTAGAGCATTCCAAGATTTTAATTGTTTAAGGGGAAATAGAACTTAAATAATTACATTGTAAACTGAGAACCAGTTGCTTGCATGGCATCCCAACCACATGCATGGATGACAAAGGAGTTGTTTATGAAATGGTTGTCCCACTTTATGCAGTCAATTCCAGGTAGTATGTCATCCACCAATAGACAGTTGCTGATTTTTTATGAGCATGGAAACCATGTTGCGCTCACAACCATCCAACAAGTAAGAGATTTAGGTATATATTTACTAGCATTTCTAGCACACACCTCACATAAACTACAGTTGTTGGATGTGAGTGTATTTTCACCTTTCAAATCATACTTCAAATCAGAATGTGCAACATGGATGGCAAGGTTTCCAAACCTTGAAGTCTAGAGGACAAAACTTGCAAAGCTAGAAAACAAATCACTATTAAGAGCTTTGATAGTTGATAATATCAAAGCAATATTTAGAAGGATTGGAATATGGCCACTCAATCCGGATGCACTCGTGGATGAAATGCAAACTAGCGACACATTTGAGGTCAACATAGGCAAGGATGCTTTTGCAGTTCACAACATCCTTAGCCTTTCAGGAGTTGTTGTGTCAAGAGACAATGTTGCACAAACATTGTTGTCCACTCTTCTAGATGGGCAATTATAGCCTACAACAAAATCACAAGTAAAGGAACATATACAACATTCACCTAATAACAGTCTTGTTGATTCAGTTGCACAAGTGGTGGTTGATCAACAAACTCCTCCCATGTTGGACAGCCTAGTTGACCAATTGGATGATAGTTTGAGTCTTCTATCGCAATGTAGCCAACCATCCTAGTTGGTAGAGGTAGCAATGAATTGCAGCATTGAATTTCATGTCCAAGAACAGCGGGGTACTTTTAGTTTCCCATTGCCACCACCTGCAATTGACCTATCTGAAATTGTGCATTACTATGTTGCTTGTGGTACTTCAGATTTAGGAGGCAATGAAGATTTCACCAAGGACTCATGGGCAGTGGAATTTCAGGTGGAGGAGAACATTATCTCACAATTGGAGTAGACACAAGAAATAGAAACAGTTTTGCACATCAACAAATTTCTCAAGCTTCTTGTGCACACTGTCCATAAAAAAAAATCCAAAGGTGGTGGTTGTAGACACGTAAAATATACATGCATCTAATCTGGATTCACTAATTTCAATTCGTCATTAATCATCCCTCTACTAATCATTTTAATCGAATAACCTTTATCTAATTAAAACTCATCATATTTCCTCTTTTAATTAAATAAATCAATCTTTATTTAATTAAATCATATTTCCCATTCTAATTAGATAAATCAACTTTATCTAATTAAATATATCATTCTATTTTATTAAATCATATTCTTCTCTGTAATTAAATCAATCAATTTCATGTAATTAATCTCCTAAAGTTGTCTCTTTAATTAAATAAATGAATTTTATTTAATTAATCTTCTAAAGTCATCTCTTTAATTAAATAAATCAATTTTATTTAATTAATCTTCTAAAGTTCTCCATTTAACTGAATAGATCAAATTTATTTAATTAAATCTCTAATGTTCTTTATCTTTTCATTTAATTTAAATAAATCAAAATATTTAAGTTACATGTCACATTCAACTAATCTCCCTCTTAATTAATCAAATCATGATTAATGTTAATCCTAATCCATCCAATCCTCTAGCTTTTCAACTTGCACAATAAATCAATTTATTTGATTTATTATTTCGTCTATTTTCATTCAAAATGGCATCTTTATGGAATATGCTTCAATTTTGAAATCTCCCCCCAAAAGGGACTTGTCCTTCAACATAGCATTAACTCCTCTTACATTGTCTCTTACATGTCTCCAACTTGGCATTTTAGACACTTTCTTCTTCCTCAACAAGCCAACTTTCAAAATTTCAAAATCCACCTAATAGCATTTATCATGGACAATGACCAAAATGTGCACAACCTTCCTCCATTGACATGTTGACAAGTGGCATCTTGTCATTGGTTTGTCTTTTGTCCCACATTCTTCCATTCCTCTCATTTCTCCATCATTCTCTCCTATAAATAGAGCATCTATCTATTGATTTGGGATCCACAATCTTATGCACAAGTTCATTATTGTCATTTAAATTCATAGCATTCTCAAGGAATTCTCATCATTTGACTTATCAAGGGTTGGGGAAAGGCTACTTTTCACATCAAAGTAGCACCAATCCACTATGGGATAGGTATAAACATGCTTGCAATTAGTTTCTTTCATCTTTTGTTGTTTAGTTTCCATCCTTAAGTATGTTTGAACATATCATAGGAGCACTTAGTTTGCTTGTTTTAAACTAACCCATAACTGATGTGTTGAGTTTCAAGCTATTGTGCAGATTATGTGCTTACAGTGGTAATGGAATTCGGTTGAACAGACAGTCTCAGCTCTTGACGACAGATGACTACATGAATCTATTGTTGCATCAAGAGGAAACGAATAAAGAGGTTGAGGAAATAAAAGCCCAAAATAAATAAGAGAATGAGGAGAAAAAGGTAGCAAGAGATGTGGCGAGGTAATTGAAGGAGCAGGCCAAAATAGAGAGGGAGATACAACATAAAGAAAAAGAGCAGCAAAAAATACAGTAGAAGAAGGATAGAGACTCCAAAAAGGATCAAGAGAGGTTTTAGAGGGAACAGGACATAAAGGAAAAAAAGATTGAGGCGGTGCAGAGGGTTTTACAAAGAGAAAAGGCAGTTAAGCACCCTCGCTAATCCCTTGTCACAAAATAATATAGTATTCTGAGATTTTCTCAACATCGATATCCCTCACTTCTCCACTATAATGAATTATTCAACCCTCTCCCAATCTGAGTTCAAGTGCACTCAATTTCCAAGTCAGACTGCCAGTCAGGATGTACAAATATCAATTTGTATGAACTGTTCACCACCTCCCCCATCGCATGTCACTTGCACCCAATTTTCCATTCCAACTCCCAATCATGTAAGCAACACTCCACAACGACTAGAAGGGGACGAGAACATGGCCATTGATACCCCAAGCAACCAACCACCAATTCTCTATCACAGCAGCTCGTAATTGCTTTCCAATCATTGAAACAACATTGATATCTACAGATGCAGCCTTATTTTGATTTGATTCGCAATGTATGTTTTGGACAATTTATAATTTGTGATATCTATAGATGCAGCCTTATTTTTGACAGTTTTAAATTTATAAGATCTGCGGATGCAGCCATATTTTATTTTGATTTATAATTATTATGTTCAAATTGCAATGTGTGTTGTATTTATTCTTCTTATTTCCACCTATGTTCAATTGATAGTTTTTCATTTTCATTTTTTATTTTTGATTGCATATGACATGTGGCATGACACAATTTGGCCATGGTGTCAAAAAAATTAGTTTTTTTCCATACAACCAATACATGCACGGTCCCACGTCCACTTGGTGTGTGGTACAATGTCCAAAGTGGATCAGATCACCATGTTACCAAAACACAGCCTTCCACCCTTTCACTTCACTGGCTTGCATTAATCTCTCGCCACCCCTGCCAATTATTCTATAAACTCATGTTTAATGCACATCCCCTCCTATTACTTCCACGACATCCCATGCAAAATATGAGTCCTTATGCATTCAATGCTCCTAGTGCCTCACACAACTCACTCTTCTCAATTTTTCTTCACATACAAGCCAGAATGTGTTCACTTAAGGTCTCTGCAACTTCAATCTTGCCACCACTACATGCTACACTCAGAGTCTGATGTCCCTTCCAGCTTCTTTATATATATACATATGTGTACACATATACATATATGTATACATCATATATACATATACATATATGTACATATATCTATTTTGTTGTTCTTCAATTCAGTCATGCAACTATTTTAACATTTTTAGGTGTCATTGATAAATTTGGGGGTGTTTTCTTTTTCATAGGTTCTACTTCATCTATTCAGTCATGCAAATATGTACACACATATATATACATATACATATATATGAATATGTATGTATATGTTTATACAATTCTATTTTGTTGTTCTTCAATTCAGACATATAAATATTGTTGGTTTGTCCAATGTAAATAAAACAATACAAGTAAGCAATTGTAAATACATATACATATTTGTATACACATACATATTATAAGGATATGTATGCATGTATGTATAAGTCTATACTTTTTTATACATATCTATTTTGTTGTTGTGATTCAATTTAGTCATGCAACTATTGTAACTTTTTTAGGTGCCATGTATATATATGTTTACACAATTCTATTTTGTTCTTAAATTGATACATATAAATATTGTTGGTTTGTTCAGTGTAAGCAAAAGAATGCATGTAAGCAATTGTATATACATATATGTAATGTATACATATACACATATACATATACATATATACATATACATATACATATATCTATTTTGTTATTCTTTATTTCAATAAAATAAATATTTTAGGTTTTTTCGGTGCCATAGATAAATTTGGGGGTGTTTTCTTTTTCATAGGTTTTGTTTCATCAATTCAATCAGATAAATATATATACACATATATATACATATATGTGTGTATATATGTATACATATATATATATACAATTATGTGTGTATATATATATACATATATATATATACAATTATGTGTGTATATATATATACATATATATATATATATACAATTATATTTTGATGTTATTCAATTCAATCATATAAATATTGTTATTTCGTTCATGTGTCACTCCATGTGAACCATCCAAGATAGGATGTGCATGTTTCAGCACCTCTCCCATATCCAATAATCAGATGCATTTTTTTGAAAATATCAATATTGTTAAACTATGTTGCAGCAGTCATCCAATTCTCTTTGAATGGTAGACTACAACATAGTTGGACACAGATAGAATTTTGAAAACCACATCTGGCTATTGCTACCACCTCAAAGGAAGGTATAGTGTCATGTGAAAAATGATTGAACTGTTGTTGGCACTGCAATTACATGCCTATATGATGAAAAAATTATTAACAAGGATATGTTCATTGATAGGGTCGATTACTTTATGGGCTAAAGTCTTAAATTTTTGTCATTTTGTTTGTTAAGATGGACTAAAGTGTTATTCTTATGCTTATGTTTGGGATGATAGACACATGTGACATGGATGAATGGATTTTGGTAATTGTTGCATTTAGTAATAATTTAGGGAGACTTGATTTTCCCAATGCCTTTCTAATGGTAACCTATGTTGCACTTGTCCACACTTCCCTTTGAATTGTGAAGTGCTACATAGGAAAGCATGAAAGGACTTCGAATAACCAAGTCCCCTAAATACATGTTGTAACAAAGTAGAACTGCTGATTATTGTTCTATGGTAATACATGTCAATATATGCAATGAATTATTCCCAGTGTAGTGCCAATGCTTAGACAATGTGAAAGTGATTCATATACATAGATATATACATATACACAAATGTACACATATCTATGTATACATAGATATTTATCTATATATATGTGTATAGAGCAAGACTATTAAGCTATGACTATAATGAAGGACAAATAGAAGCAAAGGGATGAAAAATAGTAAGTCAGAGTTAAACAAATCTCATATCAGATAGGCATCAAAGTTTAACAAATCTCATATTTATTAGGCATGTACAGCATACACATAATCATGCACAGCAAACTAGGAACTACACTTAACATTGTATACAAGGGAAACACAACTGTTAACTAGGAATTTGTGTGGCATGTCGTGGAGGTAATAGGAAGGGATGCGCATCAAACATGACTGTACAGAAGAATTGGCAAGGGCAGTGGCCGATTAATGCGATCAAGTGGACAAAAAGGGTGGAAAACTATTACTCTTTAATGGTTCCATAGATAAATTTGGGGGTGGTTGAATTGTAGACCTTGATCTTGGAAGAGTGGTGTCACATTAAGGTTCTAAAATTACATTCATTATATGGGATGATGCAAGTAATAAGGAACCATCAAAACAATTTTAACTTCCATCCAATACTCATATAGCCAATACATAATTCTTGTTATAGGTCAAAATAGCAAAGTGTTCAAACAACCAACATTAGATGCAATGACTGAATTGATGAAGCGAAACCTATGAACAAGATAACATACCCAAATTTATCTATCACCTAAAAAATCTACAATAGTTTCATGACTAAATTGATGAAGCAGGACCTATGCAAAAGAGAACACCTCCAAATTTATCTAAGGCACCAAAAAAGCTACAATAGTTGCATGATTGAATTGATGAAGCAGGAGCTATGAAAAAGAGAATACCCCCAAATTTATCTAAGGCACCAAAAAAAGATACAATAGTTGCATGAATAAATTGAAGCATAAGCTATGAAAAAGATAAAACCCCCAAATTAACCAATGGCACCTAAAAAGGATACAATATTTGCATGACTGAATTGATGAAGCAGAACCTATGCAAAAGATAACAACTCCATATTTATCAATGGCACCAAAAAAAACTACAATAGTTGCATGACTAAATAGATGAAGCAGAAGCTATGAACAATATTATTTTATCTCATTTTCACCCTAATTCCTCCATTATCTAGAACTAGATCAAGCTTTATTTTCTTCTAAAAATTATATCCTATTATTTATTTTGATGAGAAGAATAGCCTAAAAATTATATCCTACTATTTATTTTCCTTAGATGAAATATCCTCATGCTATTGTCAAATTTTAGATCACTATCCTTTCTCCATTCCTAACCTCTCTTCATTGCAAATAATTTACGAGTCTATCCTTGATAGATTCACCACTCCTCAAATCAAGAGATGGATTTTTATATCTACAAATTTTATGAAAGTGTAAGGTAATGACATACTTTCCTAGCTATGTTGTACCCATTAATTGACTAGGGTGTTCAAATTGGATGTCCAGTTAAACCCATCCCCAATAGTCCTAAAATTCCTAAGATTGGATAATCTCCCAAATGCCTAAGGTGTGAAACCTAGAAGAATAGCCTAAAAATTATATCCTAAGGTGGGTAGTGTTAGTGATCCAAATCTACACCCCTTATGCTAAGCTGTAAAAGAACTCAGCAGGTTTGGATGTAACATGGGACTGCTTTCAGGTTGTGGAGTATGGGCTAGCTCCCCTTTTGATGATGTCACCTAAACTATTCCTTGCTAAGAAAAAGAGAGAAAGAAACATGAAAAGACAAACTAAACCCCTATGGTGATGCACCTAATGATTTCTCAGACCTATACAGCTGCTTTAACACACAATCTCATCAAAACTCAGCTTAACGCAACTCGGATATTTAACATATCAATGCATAAGTATTTTGTAAGGAGGCTTGGTTGTCTTAACATTTCTGAAGGAAAGGAAATCTTTCACAACTAAAAAAGACTATTTGAACCAATGCACAACTTACAACCTGCAGAAATACATGTTTATTATACCTAAAGGTGCTAAAATGAGACAAGCATTGAAGGAGTTATCAAAACTCACAATAACATTCATCAATCACCACACTGAACACAATGAGATAACTTCAAAGAAGGTAAAAATTGAATTTCATTAATGAAAATGGTGTCACATACTGCTATACATGTCTGGTATTGAGTCACAATGTTGTCCTCTGCCTGAAAAAATCTCCAAAGTAAGATACAATACCCTGCAACAAGAAAGAAAGAAAGAACTCCCTTCAATAACAAAGATTGAAGTTACTTAAGCAAAAATCAACTAACTCCTCACACACATTTCCATCTAGAAGGTTTTGGTCGGATGCAGTAGAAAAGGCCAAAAAGAACCTTCTAGAAACCCTCCAAACTATCTTCCACATGAAGCAAAATCAAGCCAAGTCAATAGTCACACTGAAAATGTTATAAAAATGCCTCCAAACAGCCCCTCATCCTCTAAAAACAGTCAAAACAACCTCTCACACATCCCCCATGTTTGTCAATCATCATTGGTCTCACACACATGTGTTCAACACATTTGACCCACACCTTTGTTGCTTTTTGAAAACAGAAAACTCTAATATGCATTCAAAATAATAACTTGATTAATTGATTCATAATACACCACTTAATCAAACTATTTTACATTTTAAAACAGAATGAAAAAAGGGCCCACCACCTCTTTGAATTACATTACATTTGCATTATAAATGACATAAAATAAAAGTGATTTACAAATCGCTTAGATAATGTCTTGCAATTGACAAAAATGCAAAATAATGATACATAAATGCTTGCAAAAGCATTAAGCAAAAAAACAAATTCTTCCAACGCATTTGATCAATTGTAAATCACCTTCATTTTTGCACTTCAAAGCCAAAAGTGACATGGCTCACTTGGTCAACCACCCTAATTTTCAAAGACAAATAAAAGGCCCAATATTCAGCCTATATGATCACAAAAGGATTCCAACATCCTTGGAAGGCACATTTTGAAGTCCTTACATGCTTCAAAGGCATCACATGTTTCAAACTTGGAGAACTTAGCATCTTTTTAAAACAAGGCATAAGTGTTCAACATGAAAATAAGGCAAAAGAAATGCCTAAGTCATGACTCCATCATTCAGCCCACATAACACATTAAAATGTGTTTCATTTTAGAAAAAAAAGGGAAAAAATCTCATCGGCCTCCACCATAGGGTTTCCAACACTAAACAAAAGATGAAAAAACAAAAGGAAACCCATCATTTGCAACGAGCCTTCTCTGGAATGTTCTACTGCCGCCATGGGTCTCTGAGGGCATCACTGGAAAACATTTTTCTGACTAGTTTTTTACATATTCTATCTGGAAACATAGAGGTAATTTATTCTTTTGACAAAATATGGCTTTTTCTTTATCTTTTGAAGGCCATTTCATGAGTAAAGGTCGCGGCTAAAAGCATTTTCCTGATTATTTTGTTGGTTCATTTCTTCACTGTGGTTGTTCATTCTTGTTTCAGCCGCCATTGTTGAAGTTTTGAAGCTCAAAAAGAAGCTCTCTGTAGAAATAAAAAGCTTTGCATATTACAAAAAAATGAGCAAAAAGCTTAGGTAAGCCTCCACTCGACCCAGGTCTTTATGATTTTTTAGCAAAAGAGCTCATTTCAAGCCTCCAACTTGAAAATAAAGCAAAAAAATTGTTTATTTTCTTTTGTATGAAGTTAAATAAAGAAACCCCCAATGTATTTTGTTGTTTGTGAGGAAAATTTGTACTTTTGGCCACGACCGTGAAGAATGAATTAGGGTTTCATATACTTTTGATTTGCTTCAAAAACTTCATGATAGCTTTTTGAATGGCTTTTGTATTTGCAATTTTTAGCTCAAACCCCAAGTGGGATTTTTATGTGTGAATAAAAAGCTAGATTTCTTGGCCGCGGTTGTAGAGAAATGAAATGGTTTTTTTCTTTTTTTTTGATTTGGCATTTGTCTTTTTGTAGAATGCTTCCATGAAAGACTTTGTTCAATTCCTCTGTATTTGAATTCAGAATAAACCCAGATGGGTTTTCTAGCTTTAAGAAGAAAATACTCTAGTTTATCTTTGTATTTCAATTCCATAATAAAAGCACAAGTGGGTTTCTTCATTTTGTGAAGAAAATGATTTCATACTCTGCATTCCACCAGAAACCCCAAGTGGGTTCTTTGATTTTTTTTAATAAACAACCAGATTTTACCTATAGAGAAATACCTGAAGAGAATTGTAGGATATGATATTTGGTATGCAACTTTTATCTCTCATTCTATCCAATAGCAAATGAATCCAACTTCAAATATTTGGTTGAATTCAATCCATTAATTGCAAAATCATGCACTAGAAGCCATTCACATGCTTGGTAATTGAATTAAATTTAGTTTCAGAACCAATATACTGAAATCATTCACATCCTTAAATTGGCCTGTATCTCAAATCAATTCATGAAAGCGGAATGCTAGTTAAGCTGGGTCTAGCCTTGGGCCATGTCCATTTTTTAGTATGGTCTATAGTTGTAGTCCATCCATGAAGACCGATTCCCAGTTATACTGGGCCTCACCCCAGAACTATCATAACCCCAATCATAGCCACCTCCAGAATATGATGCAAAGCCCCTTAAAGGCCCACCAATCCCACCTAGTGGAGGTACACCATCATCTAAATAATGATAACCACCATCTGGTGGACTGGCAGAGTCTATTGTAACCTATTGCCCAAGGATTTCATGTGACCTTCTAGAAACACGATCTTCCACTCCCTCCTCAGCAAATGTCACAAATCTAAATCCTCTATGGCCCGTCCTCCTTGGGTCCTTTGGAACATACACATCTATAACCAGACCAAAGTTACTAAAATATTGACGAAGATCTTCAGCATTGGCCTCTTGAAGAAGCTTTCCAACAAATATCTTCCTTCCCATGCCCCTTGGTGGACTAGAATAAGGTCCAGAACCATACCCTGCATGATGGTCATCTATGCCAAAGCAAGATCTTCCAAACATACTGCCTGGTCCATGTGGGGCCATGAACTTCCACTGCCATAACTACTACCATAATCATCTAGGAATCTTGAGCTTGGTTGATCATACAATGTAGTTGAACCTAATGCCCTATACCGTGTTGTGGCATTGATATAGGCATTGTACGCCCCATATCCACCAGATACTTGTTTTTCCCACTATTTTGAGCTTTCCTCCTTTGGTGTTGCTCGATCTACTACAATAGTAGACCCACCCAACTCATGTGTTTCTGACATAATCCCGTCAATAGACTCTGAGCTCTCAAAAGTAATAAAACCAATTCTACGATGTTTTCTTGAACCATGCTCCTTAGGCAGGTATAAATCTTCAATCTTTCCATATTCTTCAAAATTATTTTGAAACATTTCCTCTGTAACAGAGGGTGGAATTCTTGCAACAAATATGCATGCAATCTTCTTAAAAGGAGGTTTCATTTCCTCCTTAGGAGTTGCCACTTTTACTTCCAATGTTCGACCATGGAGAACATGATCACTATCAAGTGCTTTCTTAGCATCTTCAATTGAAGCAAATGTAGCATAACCAAACCCACGAGATCGACCAGTTGAACGATCCCGCATCACAATCACATCCTCCATATCACCATACTTGCTCATGTAATTTCTTAATCCCTCTGTGTTAACGTTCCAAGGAATGCCAAGCACCTTATTTCCCACTGCTTGATCCCTTTTGTGCAGTCTCCATTGAATGTGAATGGCTGATCATTTTGTTGGAATTTTGTTAGCTCCATTGGTGCACCACCTTGCATCACTTGATTGTTGTTGTCCTTTCCAAATGCTTTTAAATGTTCACATGTTGGCCTCCTTTATGAAGCACATTTTCTCTAAATAGTTGTTGTGATGACCATGCTTAGGGGCTGCTCCATTGGAAAACATTGTTGTTTGAAATGCATTGATATCATGATGTGATATGCTTTCATTTCATTCATTGCATTCTGAAATACATTTTCTTTTGGACCTTGTTGTCTTGTAGCATCAAAAGGTTGTTTCATACCTTTGTTGAGTGAATGATCATTGATTTGTTCAATGTGAACAATGTATAGTTCTTTGGGTTCATGTAGACTTCAATGTTTCTTAACACCATGTTCTTTTTCCTTACTCTGCATCTTGCTCCTGTCACACAGATTGTCATTGCTCATTGATTCTTGCTACCCTTTTAATGTAGATCATTGTTGCTGTCCCTCTATGAGATGTGGCATGTATTCTCCTTTAGGACTGCCCCAATCTTCATGATTTCCCCAACAATTGCTTGCTGCCCCACAAGTTTGTTACTTGGTCTTCACAACATTTAAGTCCTTTTGATCATGTGCAACAAACAAACACCATCTCCTCACTTTAATCTTAGTGGGTAGACACATATCACCTATGTTGGTGACCTGAAAGCTTACCATCATATGTGATGTGTGGTTGTCCAATTGGATTGAGGTGAGATGAGTTGGACAGTGTCTTTCATGCAACAATGCATGATTGTCTTTGTTCCTTCCTGCTGCCCCATATGCCTCATGATGGTTTCAGGCATGACTTGATTTCTCCTTCATTATTTTAAGAGATGCATAATTGAACTTGATGCATCTCTAAAATCATACTTATTTTGATAAAATGGATCTTGGATCCACTTAAGATGATTGAAAGACATGTCTAGCAAAATGTACCTTCCTTTTGACATGATGGCAGCTTATTGATTGATTCACTATGAAAAAATGAAGTATGAATTTCTTGACAGCTCACATTATGTGTTGCATCTTTTGAATCTAATAATGAAAGTTGATCAACTGGTGTGATTTCATATTGATTTAATGCATCAATAGCATGTTTATCATTGATTTGATCAAGTTGCTCAATTTCCTATCCCTCTTAAACATCAGAGGGAAACATGTTGAACTCTACCCTCGTGGAAGCCACATTTACCCCACATGTTGTAATCAGCTGAATTAAAACAGTAACAAAGACTTGTCCTAAATCTACACAAGGAATAAACAGTTAGATAAACAAATCATCTCATAGGTGTGTTTGATCATTCATTTCTTGTTTTCAAGGACACTTATGGTATGTTGCTATTTTAATGCTTGTAGACATTAGATTACACATTTATGGATGTTTTGCATATAATTTTGATCAGGGATCTTTCATTGCTCTAACAACACTGTTTTTATCCAATGCAGGAAACCTAGGAGCAGCGAGGAGGGTGTCAAACGGAAGCAGAGTAGTGGGAAGGATCGAGATGATGCGAGGCCAAGCCAATGAGATTCGTCATTCCACCAGGCAATAACGGGTCCCATTTCATGTTATATGCAATTTATTTTTTGTTATTTGTAGGCGTATAATCTTTTATTTATAAGCATTAGAATAGTTAGTCCCTTGGCTTGTGAGGGGCATTATATGCTCATGATTATCAATAAAGATTACATTTGCAATACATATTGGTTCTCTTTCTTATTTGTCCGTAATTGCAAAAACTGGAATAGATGCAATCTGTTTTGACAATCTCTTTTATGCACATTAATGAACTTAGCAAAATATGATGTATCTTTTAATGTTTGAATGAAAACACAAAAGAACAAACACTAAGTTACCCGATTTCAGCTGAAATCTAAAATCAAGTAACAAGTAGGACCTCCTTCTCTTTTGGTTTTGATACGTTACGATCAAACTGGTCCAGTCAGAATCGTCAAAAAGTCAATTTTTCTCTAGTGGCGCCTTTCTTTTCCAAACAGTTATTTTTTGCAAATTTTCAACTCTTCTCATTTCTCATTCACCACCTTCATCGATTGCATTGACCATCGTTGCTGACACGCTGACCGTGTTCACCGTTGTGCATACATGATCTACAAAAACTAAAAAATTGGCTAAGGCATTGACTGCCATGTGCCTCCCTTGAAATAAGACACCTTTTTTTTCTAGTGTTAGAATATTTTTCATAGTTTTCGCTATTGCTACAATAATTGCATGATTGAATTGATGAGGTAGAAGCCTATGAAAAGGATGACACCCCCAAATTAATCATTGGCACCTAAAACAGCTACAATAGTTGCATGACTGAATTGATGAAGCAGAAGCTATGAAAAAAATAACACCCCCAAATTAATCAATGGTACATAAAAAAGTTACAATAGTTGCATTACTGAATTGATGAAGCAGAACCTATGAAAACGCTAACACCCCCAAATTTATCATCGGCACCTAAAAAAGTAGAATAGTTGATGACTAAATTGATGAAGCAAAACCTATGAACAAGATAACACCCCTAAAATTATCTATGTTACCTAAAAAAGCTACAATAATTGCATGACTGAATTGATGAAACAAAACCTGTGCAAAAAAGAACACCCCCAAATTTATCTAAAGCACCAAAAAAAGCTACAATAGTTGCATGAGTGAATTGATGAATCATAACCTATGCAAAAGAGAACACCCCCAAATTTATCCAAGGCACCAAAAAAACCAACAATAGTTGTATGACTCAATTGATGAAGCAAAAGCTATGAAAAGGATAACACCCTCAAATCAATCAATGGCATCTAAAAAAGCTACAATAGTTGCATGACTGAATTGATGAAGCAGAAGCTATGAAAAAGATAACACCCCCAAACTAATCAATGGCACCTAAAATGGCTACAATAGTTGCATTACTAAATTGATGAAGCAGAACCTATGAAAACACTAACACCCCCAAATTTATCAATGGCACCTAAAAAGGGTAAAATAGTTGATGACTAAATTGATGAAGCAGAACCTATGAACAAGATAACACCCCCAAAATTATTTGTTACCCTAAAAAGCTAGAATAATTGCATGACTGAATTGATGAAGCAAAACCTATGCAAAAGATAACACCCCCAAATTTATCTAAGGCACCAAAAAAAGCTACAATAGTTGCATGACTGAATTGATGAATCATAACCTATGCAAAAGAGAACACCCCCAAATTTATCTAAGGCGCCAAAAAAACCAACAATAGTTGCATGACTAAATTGATGTAGTAGAACATATGAAAAAGATTAGCACCCGAGAATTTTTCAATGGCACCTAAAAAAGCTACAATAGTTGCATGACTGAATTGATGAAGCAGAACCTATGAAAAACCTAACACCCGTAAATTTATTTGTTACCTAAAAACTACAATAATTGCATGAGTGAATTAATGAATCATAACTTATGCAAAAGAGAACACCCCCAAATTTATCTAAAGCACCCAAAAAACCAACAACAATTGCATGACTAGATTGATGTAGCAGATCCTATGAAAATGATTAACACCCCCAATTTTATCAATGGCACCTAAAAAATGTAGAATAGTTGATGACTGAATTGATGAAGCGGAACCTATGAACAAGATAACACCTCCAAATTTATCTGTCACCCAAAAAAGCTACAATAGTTGTATGAGTGAATTGATGAATCATAACCTATGCAATAGAGAACACCCCCAAATTTATTTAAGGCACCAAAAAAACCAACAATAATTGCATGACTGAATTGATGAAGAATAACCTATGAAAAATAGAACACCCGCAAATTTATACATGCCACCTTAAAAAGCTACAATAGTTGCATGACTGAATTGATGAAGCATAACCTATGCAAAAGAGAACACCCCCAAATTTTCTTAAGGCACCAAATTAACCAACAATAGTTGCATGACTGAATTGATGTAGCAGAACCTATGAAAAAGGTAACACTCCCAAATTTATCAATAGCGCATAAAAAAGCTACAATAGTTGCATGATTGAATTGCTAAAGCAAAACTAATGAAAAAGAAACACCCCCACATTTATCCAAGGCACCAAAAAAGGTAACACCCCCAAATTTATCAATGGCCCCTAAAAAAGCTACTACGGTTACATGACTGAATTAATGAAGTAGAACCAATGAAAAAGAGAACTACATCTCATATCTTAAAGACATATATAGCTTATACATACTGACACGCAACAAATTGGGGAACACACTTACATTTTATAGCAGGAAACACAACTGTTTAAGTATGACTATAATGATTGCAATATAAACCGTAGGGAAACACAACTGTTAACCCTATGACTGTAATGGTTGTAATGAAGAACAATATAAAGCTTACGAATGAAAAACAATAAAAGTTTAACAAATCTCACATCTTTTGTGCATGACCAACTCATTCACACGCATAAATTGTTGTGAGGTTATATTTTGGTTTATATTTTGCATGACTGAATTGATGAAGCAGAACCTATGAAAAAGATAACACCCCAAAATTTATCTATGGCACTAAAAAAGCCTACAATATTAACTCATGAATAGATGAAGCAAAACCTAATAAAAAGAGAAACCCCCAAATTTATCCATAGCACTGAAATAACCTACAGTATTTAACTCGGTCAATAGATGAAGCAGAACCTAATAAAAAGAAAAACCCCCAAATTTATGACTGGTTTATGAAACAAAGAACACACCCTAATATATATTACGGCATCGAAGAAAATCTAACTAAATGATAATGTAGGACCTATGAAAATAAGATAACCAGATTGAATGATAATGCAGAACCTATGAAAAAAAAAGAACACCCTCAAATTTATCTATGGCACCGAGCAAGTAGACAAATATTATTCGACCTAAACCCAACATCGTAAACCCATGAATAAGATAAAAAAAACCCAAATTTATCTTTGCAAATGTTAAACACAACAACATCTATCTGACTAAAAGTATGAAGCCAAATCTATGAAAGAGAGAACAACCCCAAATTTATCTATGGCACCGAAAAACCAACAATATTATTTGTTACTGTAACGAAGAACCACCCCATATTAAAAGACAGTGATGCTTGAACAGAAGATTAATTTCCACAGTTTAGTGTATTTATGAACACAGTTTTCATAGTGTTCATAAACACCACAAGCTTCTTATAGAAGCACCATCGACCTACAAAAAACAAATACAACCAACCACAACAAAGTCTGCAAACAACTATAAAAACAAAAAACTGAAAAATGGTGAAGCCTTAGTGAGCTTTCAGAAAAGCTCACCTGGGTCGAATGGACGTTGAAATCAGACTAGAGGTGTTGTTTGGAGCATGCAACTACCTTCCTACAACAAAACCTGCATGCAAACCCATTAAACATATTTTTCGAGCAAATGGAGAAAGCAAACCAACAAATGAAATGCACGTTGAAGTTGCAGGTTTACTTGCATGGCATCAAACAATGTGAGATCTTGCATGGCAGAGCTCGAAGGCATGGAGCTATCAAAGACCTCTCGTAACATGCACCTAGTTGATGTGACACCGGACTCCAAGCATAGCATGTAGAGGTGGCAAGATTGAAGTTGCAGAGACCTTAAGCGAACACATTATGGCATCAATGTGAAGAACAGTTGAGAAAATGGTAGATTGAAAGGGGAGAAAGTTGGCGAGTTGTGCAAGGCACTGGGTGCATTGAATGCATAAGGACTTATATTTTGCGCAAGATGTTGTGGAAGTAATAGGAGGAGACGTGCATTAAACACGACTGTATAGAAGAAGTGGCGAGGACGAGAGATTAATGCAAGACAATAGAGTGAAAGGGTGGCAGCCTATATTTTGGTAACATGGCAATCCGATCCACTTTGGACGCCATGCCATACACCAAGTGGACATGGAACTATGCACGTATCGGTTGCATGGCAAAAAAAACCAATTTTTTGGACACCATGACCAAATCATGTCATGCCATGTGTCATATACAATCAAAAATAAATAAATAAATGATTTATTTATGTCCTTTAAGTTACCAAAAAAAAAAATTTACGAAGTCCACATAGCACTCCACGTAGACATTCATGCTCCTCTCCCCTACTACGAGTCTAATTGAATGGTGGCCTGCATCTTCAAACTAATCTCTCAAAATTCACTATCATTTAGAAAGGTACGCTTCCTAATTACAAGCCCTTTTGGTATAAGCTTACGTGGAGTACAACTAGCCTACTATATGGTTGGCAAGCTAATTCTCATTTAATGAAGGGAAATTGCATCTGTGGCAATATCATTCACATCCCCAATAGATTTGCCAACTTCGTTTTGATTAGGGGAGAGGGGCCAATTGTTGTGCGGGGTTCAATAGTCGCGCAATCAATTGTGATTATAATACCTAGTAATTGTTTATATAATGCTTAATAGTTGTAATTTGACTACCCATAATTAAACAAAATGTATTCCTTTGATCTAAAAAGCAACCAATCATGTGATGACACATGAGCGCTCAACTACTAATGATGTGAATGCACGAGAATTGGTCTCACTTTTTTTTGGGGCCTTTTTGGACACCTTGACAAAAACATGCTGATGTGGCATCATATTTGATGATGTGGCCCTAAAACCTTAGTTATAAGCAGAGGACTTGCCAAATAAGCTGTTGTAAAAAGTTGGGAGTGATTTGAAATTTCCACGTAGGATAATTAGAAGCGCGAAATTAGGGTACACGACTATTGGCCCCTCTCCCCTAAATGCTAACCTGCGTTAAAGTTTGTATTAATTGTTTTGTACGGGCATCAAGAACCGTGCTTATTCATCTCTACGTGTTCCACCGCATGCTTCACTGCATTTTGATTGCCTGGTGCGTGTACTTATTATCCCGTGTCCTTCTACATCTCTCTTCAACTATATGTTAGTGCCTTCATTCGGCAACTTGCACCGTCTCATGTTCTCCCTTTATCTGCTCTTCATTGGCTGGCTATGATGTTGAACAACTGGATTCGTATCACAGTTGATGGATTTGGAGGTTCCAATTACTGTTGATGTCTTCAACAAGAAGAAATTGAAGGATCTCTTCAAATTTGACTGCAACAATGCCGAAAGGGCAATCCGTCAAGTTATAAATTTCACTTTCTTATTGGATCCTCTGTGCTTTTATTCATTTTCAAAAGATAGCTTTTGCTTTTCTTTCAAATGCTATGGATTTGTTTAACTGCCCTACACTACTTCGTCCGTTGTGTCGAAAATATGCATGGGAGCCAGTTTTCAATGATGCCTAGTTGCTTCAAGCTCTTGAACAATATAATATTATAGAGGGCATTTTCTCCATTGGTGGCATCTTATCTAGTTCTCTGCTCAGCTCATCATCAAACATCAAATGTATTCGCAACGCAATGACTCTGGGCCTACACAAAAATTGCAATCTCGCTTTCAAAAAAAATGTTAGTCTCATGGCCTTCTCTAGGACTACTGCTGAACCACTCTCCTTGTCCTACTCCAAATTCAAAGCTTCTGAAGTCTCTCGATGTGTTGTGCGCCGAAGAACCACTTCTAAGCAATCGAGATAGTAAGATTACCAGTATATGTCTTTTTGTATAAAATTTGTTAAATAAAGTCTGGCTCTGTTTATTTGGTCTTTTGTATATGATCGTTTGGCTCGTTGCATGGTTGTATTTTGGGTCTGGTTTCTTTGGTCACTTTTTGTCTACCCTCTACACTTTTGACTATTGATTATATCAAATATGTAATCTTCCTACTTTTATAATAATAAAATTTTATGGTTGGTCTCCACCTATCCTAAAAACAATAAAATATATTCAATACATTGAAATATCATCGAATAAACAATATACAAATATGGATTAGATTCATCATTACAATATATTGTTGCTTCAAATACAAATATAAGTATATGTATTAGATTCATCATTACAATATATTGTTGCTCCAAATACAAATACAATATCTTAATGAGATTGCACTAAAAAAAAAACCAAAAAAAATCCATCCTCCAATCTCCTTGAACTGATAATTGAACACAGTTCAAACTATGACAAAAATTATACAAATGACAATAGTCTTGAAGATAACCAAACACCTTAATATATAGCATCAAAAAGACAATTCTAACACTGCATTTTCTCTCCTAAAAATGTTAATTAAATTATTTCCTTGCAACAGCCATCACTTTCTTATGAGTAATAACTTATACCTCATTAATAAGCCATCATATAACTTTTCATTAAAGAACTGCCAAGCGCCCCAAGAGTTGTAACCTCTTTCTAAAAATCCACACCCACCATCAATATTTATTATTGTTTTATTTGTTGTATTTTTTCAACCCATGGCCCCATTATTAAAATATTTTTTATCCTTATCATTATTTTTCGAAACCATGGCCCCCTTATTAAATTTGTTTTTTTCCTTATCCTTATTTTTCCAAACCATGGCCCCTTTATTCAAATATTCTTTTATCCTTATCCTAATTTTTCCAAAGGTTATAACATGTTTCTAACAATCCACAACCACATAATCTATTATTTATTATCATGTTATTTGTTAATCTATTTGCCATTGCCCCATTTTCATATCTTATTTAGGAAGAGAATAAGGGTAGAGCCCACATAACCTAATTAATTTAAAAAAACTGAGTCGTGTTTCATGCTTCAGTTGTAGCCTCCGGCTCTTCTGAGTGTCCATATGAGGTATTTGGAACGTTTAGACACTTGCTTCGTTACAATAGAGCAAGACAGGATCCAATTCTCTTTACATTTCTGCCACTAAAGAGATAAAAATTACTTAGCTCTTGAAATCCAGCTCACATGTTCCTTTGATAGTGATATGTTGTTATGTGTTATAAAATCTTTACGAAAGATCTCTTTATTGAAGAATTTTCAAAGAACTTACCATTGATTATAAGGTTCTAGTCGAATTTGATAGCATGTTCACCAAATCACGATGTTAGGAATTGCTGAGGCATCTGTCATGTTACACACTCAACTCCCTAAAATTTTCCAATACTAATTGTCTTTTTCAAATTTTATTTGGGAGACGACACTTCCCACAATGTTTATTATTGCAATGGTTCAACATTTAAAGTTGATTAATAGCAACGACGCTATCATGATAGGGCATTTCTTAGAATCAAAAGAAAAAATTATGTACAGAACTGTGAAAATTATGATATCTCAATTATTATAGTTTATCATAATTATCTGGGCTTTAAAAGAAAGACATGTAGAGCATAGACCTATATATCATTATAAAGGACATGCAAATATTAAATTCCAATATTCAAAATAAATGTAATTGTTACCTTCTGGCATTATATTTCAGCAATTCCTTTTTATGTGATCACACAATTAAATGCTTCAACCAAAAACACTTCCAATAGGATAGATAGCACTTGGCTAAAAAGATCTCTACTGCAGCCTTCAAAAACACTCAGATTTCTATCTCAACATGCATAGAATTGTTTGTTAATGATCATTATTTAATTGTACATTTAATCGTTTTTTTGTATGATGTAGCGTACTTTGTCCAAATATGACCAAGAAAATCCAGCACATAGATAAAGCACTATGAACATTATAATAATTACTCAAATAGACTCCAATAATAAGCTGCACAAATGCAAATTGTGTCTACATGTTTTTCTTCCACGAGATAGCATTCAACCTGTACATTCTTCCTAAAATTTGCTAGTTCCAACCATTCACTTCCTCTTTAACAGAGAAAATAGCTACACCATTTGGCTACTCTTCAACATTTACAATTACTTCAAACAACTGGTTCTCCTGATTTCAATCTGACCTCTTGTAATATACTACAGACACCATAAACAAATCTACACGATTAATTAACACAATGTGTCCTTGCTTTATTATTGGAGTCAAAAGTCATATAGAAGAAAAATGTCAAAACGTATATGTTGTATAGTAATCCTTGTGACATTGACGGAAATGGCTCTTTTGCATCATAGCAATTAATCAACAAAAGCTATTATTTACAAGGATTTGTTATAAATAATAAAAATATACTAGTACTCATGCACATATGCCCTGCTAAGGACTCATATATAGATGTGCAAGTAATGTATAGTATCTATACCTAAACAGCGTTTGTTGCTAAATTCAGCTACAAATGAATCTCGTAGCCAATGTTTGGCAAAGCAATTTATTTTCACAAAAGTTAAATCTCTGCAAATGCTTCAGTGACCCAAAAATGGATAAAATGTATTTGGCTTGGCCCTCTAAAGTAATGGTTTACGGAGATGAGTAAAAATTAAGATTCCATCAAAAATTGCAAATTACAAACCAGCATAAAATAACATGACCAAACAAGGCAATGAAACTTACTGCCTGGGCATTGTGCTCATCAAGAAAACAGGCATTGTGATTTCTCAACTCTAGGATACTATTTTCCTTGAAAATTCTGATGATCAAAAATTTTCAAGTCACCAAAGACAATATTAATGGTCTAGATCTTAAAATCAACTCACAAATTAATGGGACGTAACTTAATTTAAAAAAGAGCTGGTAAACACATATACGGTGTATCACAAAAACGTCGTGTAGTTCATAATAATACAAAGCAAAATTATAGTGTTAAAATTCTTTTAACATTTTGGAATTGAGTCCTTTCCATTAAACTGAATGGAGGTGTAACATGCAAGCAATTCATTCAATGTGTAAACTTGCAACAAATTACATGAATAGTTGTCACTATCTATGAAAACATTGGAACATCAAACTCAATATTTTAAAAAATTTGATGATTAAAATTAAATATCAAAATGGTTTTAATCTTCTCCACCACCATAGCTAACAATACCTTTACCTGTTCCTGTATCGTCATCCCTTCTTGCCGCAGTTTCTTCATCCTCAAGTACATCATCCATGATATCATCCTCTCCAACATCCTCAACATCCTCCTCTGCATCTTCCCCACCTCTTGGAACGCGTGTTTTAGGACCATGGCTCAATTTATGCGACTCCAGATCATTATCCATGCTCTCCTGTAGACTGGCTGCAGTGTTTCCATTCCTATTGCTGCCCGCATTTTGCCACCTCTGAAGTTCCACTTCAACATTGGCAAGTAGTTGCTCACTAATTTCTTTCTGGTATTCTGTTAACTCTTGTCTACGACTGGCTTTCCATTCCAAAAACTCCTTTGAACAATTATAATACAGAGAAATCAAAACCAGAAAAGCAAAGAAATAAATAAGCACAACAACAAAATCTTGATAATTTATTACGAAACGAACTTAGAAAATACCACTGATACTATACTACCTTCTGTTGCTCTTCAAGCAGCTTCGCACAATTCTCTGAAGGTTTTGCTGGGACATAGTATACTGGGGGTTCTGTTGTTGTCCTGTATGGAAAATGTACACACAATTAATACAATATACTAGTGTTCTCTCAGATGTAGCATCATGTTTGACCATATACACCAAACCAGGACCTAGGCTGAGCCCAATATGTACAAGTTGCAAAGATGTTCGGGTTATTGTCGAAGGAAGTGATTTTCTTCTATATAGAAACTAAACACAATCTAATTGACACTAATAACAAAACTGATACAGCAGATAATGCTATGCTTCCAACAGAAACTTATCTTTGCTCCCAACAAAATTGTCTATGAGCACTTGAGCCAAAATAATAACCTGCAAAAACATTTACGGTCATAATAGATTAAAGTTAAACTCTACCAGACAATTTATGTTAGCCAATGATAAACATTTGTTTCAAAAGTTTCAATATTTATTACTGTGTGCATATGAGTATGTGATTACAATCATTGCTCAGATGATACAGGAAAAAAGGTTGGTATTCATGGCTTTGAAATTACATCCTGATTATCCTTGAAAAACCAGACACTCCCTGAAACAAAAAGTCTACTAAACAGATAATCAAGACTCGAGAATTGTGGTTTAAAGCCCCCACAAAGAAGAAGATGCACTTTACCTTAAAAATTTGCAAAGTTTGTTATGGTGTTCAGTCCATTGCAGGAAAAGCAGTTCCAATTTCTTCTCTTCTGCCTTTGCAGCAACCCGTGCTCGAAGAGTCTGCATTTAAAATTAAATATATAAGCCCAGTATATGAAATCAAATCCCTCTTTGATACTGGCTGCCATGCTCAGAGGCCTATAAGCCCTTGCAAGGCAATATAGAATTAGTATGACTCATAAAGGAAAAAAATAAAAACAAAAAAATACCAAATCCCAGCGTCTCTTTTCAGCAAGTTGCTCACGCTCTTGTTGGCGAAGTTTTTCACTTTCCTCACGTGCCCTTTGCTCTGCCTGAAATAACAAATTAGAAGAGTATTGAGCGGATCTCTTTAATATCAACATGCTTGCAGAGAATTTTTTCTCATGATTTTCAGATAATTTCAGATGCATTAAACTAAACTAAACCCCAATAAACAGCATCTCCTATGGCAATAATTCAAAAATGAAAATGCAAACTCCAAGTTGAAATGCATCACTGAATAATTATCCAACTACAAGGAGGAGAAAAGTCACACACTCTTCTTAAAGAATCTGATCGCCGCATGAATGCTTCTGATGATGACAATTGCTTATCCTCCTCCCGAAATTTCTGTTTGAATAATGAAAATGTAGTTGCTGTTAATTTATAATCAAATGCAAATAACCAGGAATACTAACAAAGCATGCATGCTTAATATAGAATTAAAAAATTAATCTTTTGCAAATGACAAAATGTGACCAAACTTCTACATCATTACATTCAACGAAGGTCCCTTTAATACTAGGTTCAGAGTTTCAAAATATGCCTACATCTCACATACATGTCAAGCATAAGAAAACATATATTTGCAACCTACAGCAATGATAAATTAAGTGTCAATAATAACCTCAAGTGTTCCCAAAAGTTGTCCAAGCATTCTCCTATTTCGCTTCACCAAGCTCGGATCTTCATTTTTAGGTAGGACCCTTGGTACATTCTCAACGGGTTGGGCATCTTGCTCCTAGCATATCACAAACACAAATTAGGCCTCCCAAGAACCCAAGAAATGCGCCAATATACCAATGCAATTTTCCGAACATACAGATGCAAGTCAGTTCATAAATAAGGCTTACGTACTTATAAGATGAAACATATCCAACAAATGAGCCACTAAAAAATTTTACAATTGCAAATAAAAATAACTAAAATACAACTCAATCAACAAAAGCATTTACACTTTCAACTTACTTCAAAATCTGTTCTCAACAGATGCAAAGCATGTACAGATAAATCAGGTGAAAAAGTTGCAAAACAACTACCAAATTTAAATGAGATTTTCTTTACAAAATATGCCATATTATTATAATGCAATCCATAGAAGAGCCAAGATAATCATGAAATGTGACTCACCATCCAGTTTCCTCTATCTCTCTTCAAGCCACTCTGATTACGATGTAAATTCGAGTGTTTACCATTGGCTTGGCTGTCATCATGTTTCAGATCTGCTACTTTGTCTTGTTCCTTGCCTTCTTTCTTTTCCTTTGAATCATCAACGATTTCTCCATCCTCAACCTATTGAATGGAATAATGTTCATTTCTGTTTTTCATACATTAAATAATGGAACTCTTTAAAAATTGGAGATAACTGGACAATAATCTTGCCTTTACTACAGCCGAGGAAAGTCGCCTCTTGGCTGGTGGCTCGTCATCAATCTCAGGCTTATCTGCCTGCCAAATGATTAAAAAATCAATTGATGACACATGTTGATTCAATCTCTTAATGCTTCAACGGTCAAGCAATTATAAGTAACTAGAAGGGAAAGTACACACCATCCGGACAAAACCCCGTCCTCTCCCAAGTGTGCGACCTCCACCAGGGCCAACATTGCGGGTATTGTTGCCAGTAAAACCACCCCTCCGAATACCCCTTGGATCACGTAGCCTCTCTGTAATCTACACACCAACAGATAGATTTAGCACCATTTCCAAATACAACAACTGCATAGGCAGTGAGTTTCATTTTGTTTTGAAAAAGCGCAGCTAACATCCCAGTTGTTAACCAACACTTATTAGAATAAATCTAAGTTCAGAACTTCTCGGCAGAGAAGTTTTCTAGCACGGTATACAGATCGATCACTGCAGGTAGGCATTTTCAGTGAACTGGTACTTACACGAAATTACTAAAGAAATCACTCCAGCCCCGACATTGCTACCGTAGGGGTATCAGCCGAATAAGAGAAGCTCCCGAAAAGTTTATTAGAAAATAAAAATGAAAAATAACACTAAGTAGGCCCTAAACACTCTGAGAGGCAGGTCAATGTTAGAAGGATTGCAAATATTTCAAAAATACAACAGTAGAAATTTAACAGTTTTTTTCATATACAACTTACACCTCAAAAGTGAAACACTTATTACTTATAAAACTACATATTGCAACACACATTTCAAACCAGACGCTGGTACCCAATACCGTCACAAAGATCATAAACGCAAAAAATGTTTAAGAGGGTTACCATTTTGACAAATAGGTCGCGAATCCAAACCAAAACTATATATTTCAACATTAAAAGCCCTATAAATCTCAGATTAAGAAAATAAATGACATGAAAAATTCTTTAAAACATCGACAGAGTATCCTTGTCCCATTTTGATCATATCTTGTTTAAAGCAGCCAAAGACACTAGATTATCAAATGCCATCTGAGTAACCATGATAACAAATTTAATTGTGATTTAAAACCATAAGACCCTAAAATCCTAGAAAGCTCCCCTTTTAAACTTCGATCTTTAAAAGACAAATTAAAAATCCAAAAGTACCCTTTTCAAAAACATTCAAACACAAACCTCCCATTGCTGGCGATTGAGTTCATCGATCTCCTTGCGAAGTTCCTCCGCAGTCTTCTCCACCATAGCGTTCGCCGTGCCGCCTGCAACAAAACCCTCGATCCCAGCTAGGGTTTGTAAACAGAAAAAAATAAACAAAGGGGTTAAAGATTCTAAACCCCCAAATGAAAATAAAAATCAAGGCAAACTCTTCCGCTAGAGCAGAATATGTATCTCACGGAATAAATTTGTTCCGGTTAACATGTATCAGTAGGCAAACCCTTAAATTTCATGGAGTTTCAACGATAAATACATTTAAACGAAGGAACATTTGCTAAAATCGTGAGGAAAACGTTGCCGAAATTTTTTAGACTACCCTAAGGGTACGGTCCCATGGAGGGGGGCTTCCTAAAAGATTTCAGTAGGTGTTGCTAAGAGTTTTTAGGAATATTTTAAAGCTGGGGGTCCCATGAATTCAGTTTTTCAATTCAGCTTAAAAGCTTGAGCTCCAAAATTTAAACAACAAACTGGAGTATTTTGATAAAAATTAATTAATAAATAAAAATTCTCTCATTTTTTTGGTTTTTTTAGGAATTTAAAATTTTAAGTGATAGACAACTGGTAGAAAAACTTACTAAAACATTTCTAAGTTGTAGGGGCAATTTATAGCCCCACCCCAATTTCACCAACTGAAAGATGCATTCCTATATTGTAGGGTCTCCTATTTTTCCGTAGCACAATTTTTTTTTTCCATGGGACCCCCTGCTCCATGAAAATAGAAACCCAAGCCCCCCCCATGGGACCACTCAGGAAATGTATTGTTTAGCTTGTCGGCATTTACATGTTGATGAACCTAAATTTGACGGTCCACCCTACCTGTCGAGCAATTTTTTTTTTTTGTTTTTGTTTTTTTTTTAAGATACCTATTCATTTGATGTGGCCCTTCAAATGTTAGATATCTTATTATATAGACAAACTAGAGATTGATTGTTTGTTTTTAATGAAGGATTTTATATCATTCACAAGATTGTTTTGTTATTTGATAAAGCATTTTTAATGGAAGATTTTATATCATTCACAAGATTGTTTTGTTATTTGGTACGAGGTATTCATAATGCTAAAGTCACTAAGGACAGATTTTATATCATTCACAAGATTGTTTTGCTATTTGATACAAGGTATCCATTATGCTAAAGTCACCAAGGACACAAAATTGACCTCGTCCCTTATATTTTTGAGGGTTTGAACCTTGTTGGATGGCATAATCAAGGAATATACCACCACCCTCACCAATTGTGCTATAATCCTTTGGTGAGATAGTTTTTCAATAATGAAATTTTTAATCATATGGAAAGTGATATAAAATATACATAATTTATTGAATGTATTGTTTAGAGGATAAAATCAATGAAGTAACCACTATTGTAACATAGTAGAACAATAATTAGAACTATAAATCGTGTACCATAACTAAAATTATATTCATCTTAAATTTACAAGAAGTAAATTATATCCCTATTGAATTTTGAATTTAGTACCATAGTTGATTTCAACATGAATGTAACAAAAGGTGTGTGGGAATTGAAATACACCTTAATAAAATTTGAAAGTTTTTGTCTTAAAGGGGCTATGAGGTTCTAAGTTTGAATGTCAACCTATCCAATATTCTCATTAAAGTGCTTATAATTCTTTTAAATAATTAAAATTAAAATGAAAATATATGTATAAATGCCTAAAATAGCTCAAATAACTCTTGTGTGTGATAGTGTACATACATTACAAGCTCCTGGGAATGAATCTATACCTTTACATTGTTCGATAATTTGAGTTCCTTTAGTGAAAACATTTCATTGAATTTTTAGGAAAGAAATGGACTTCATTAATTATCACTATTTGGTAGAATGAAGTGTAAAATTATTTTTTACTACTTGAACAACCCTTGCTTGAGCTCAATCATTTCATTCCCTAAAAGATAGTGCCCTACAAATGCCTGATCATGTCACGAGTATCCTTCGTGATCTACTACCGCCTCATAGTTTGCTTCGCCCAATCGAGTGGGAGGGAGATTTAGCTATGCAATCGACTACTGAAACTAATCCTGGTGGTTTCCTAACTCTCTATCCTACCTATCATAATCGATCTCATTTAAACCGAGGTGGGTGGGGGGAGATGGAGTTTATCAACAATGATGGAATCAAAAGGGGAACTTGATTGGTTATCCCCAAGTTGTGAAAGCAGGACTTATTCCTTGGGTGGGTGTAAAGCAACAGAAAAATCAAGGTGGGTGGGCCCTTACTATAACTAGGGGTTTGCCTAGAACCCCCAAGAATTCTAGTTTCAGGTGGGAGGAAGAACCTTTTGTTCGAGTTGGGTGGGGATTATAGTTCCCAATAGTAGTTCATTCCCACCTACCCGCATATGAGTTAGCTGGAGAAAGTTGGGAGTAGGGGGTTTGCATTTTAATGATTTGTTGGACTGGGGAATAAGGGGATATATGGGTGGTTTTCTATTGGGGTAGGAGGGTTGGTGGCTAGAGAGAGATTATAGAGGTTGTTCTAGCTAGGGTAGAAGACTTGGTTGTTCCTATGATTTCCTATGCATGTCATATGGGGTGGGTGGGAGGTAGAAAAGTTGGATGGGTGGGAGGTTATAGATTGCCTCAACCCCTCAAATATATGGCTTGTGGGTGGTATAGTTAGCCCGCGTCAAAGGCTGACCTTGTTAAGAAATAAATAGGATGGTTGACCCAATGTGTTGGCCAAAAGTCACTTTACCCCCATGTGTTTACCGCCTCAACTATGATTCCTCAACTTAGCTCCTTGTCATAGATATATAGGGCTTTCTTTTTAGTGATCTTGTTTGTTCTTGAGCCTTATCCAAACTATTTGTGAAACTTAAGGCAAAGCTAGGTCAAAATGTAACTACTACTTCTTCCCACCCACCACATTAGCTTTCATCATCCATCGTCTGAGTAGGTGGGAAACTATAGTTCAGTTATCTTTCTTTCTGATTGTGATGAGGGCCACACCGCCCAAAACCACACAAATCACAACAATAAATACCAAAACAGAAGATGTGAGACAGAAAATATAACTCACTTTCAATTATTTTCAAAAAATGAAATTACAGATTCAAAACATACATGCTATAGCCTCATGGGCTTGATTCATTACAACAAAATTAACTCTGAAAACAAAATATATTATTCAGATCCACAATCTACACTAATGGAGCCACCTTCTACAACCCCCACTTAACCCTTTTATTTTACCCCAATAACCACCCTAAAATGTTCTAGAAAGTTTAATTTTCTCTTTTGTTTTGGAGCCAAAAGTCTTGTCGTTTGATTTCTTGCCTAGGAAGGAATTTTAATGAAATTCACTTTTTAGTGGGGCAGCTTCGTGGGGCCATAACTTTTGATCTGGGTCTGATTTTCTATTATAGCATATCATTGGAAAGCTCTCGAAGAGATCTACAACGTCGATCCATCAAAGGTTTGTTCATTAACTTTTCAAGTTGTTTTGAGACCTCTAAGGTTTTCATGTTTGAATTTGAAGCTGCATTGCAGAAATTTCCCGAGACAAAAACTTTAATATCTCCCAAACCGTGCAGGGTATTGAGATGATTATTTCACAACCAAAAATGTTTTTCAATTCTGCTCCCTAGGGTAAATTTTCAAGTCCATATGAGCCTATTGAGGCCAACTTACTAAAAATAGTAAGTGACCAATTTTCACCTTTTCTAACTCTTGACTGTTTTACACCCCTTAAGTGCCATCATGGAACTCAAAACGACTAAAGAAATTAAGGAAAAACATTTTTTTTGGGTGATGCAAGATTACCCTACACTGTTGGATGCTCCTGCATCAGACACCCAAGGTAATTTGAAAAGTGACCCTGTCACTTTTTAGGAGTTAGAGGAAAAACAAGATGGTTAACCTCAACCTCAGACAACCACGATGAATCTTTAACAGGCCTTCCTCTCCACTTCACCATGTACTCTACATATTGCCTATTTCTTGTGCTTCTACCCACAGGACTATCTAAAATTTATTCCATCTCCTCCTTTTCTGAAGTAGGTGTTGGGATATTTCAATGTGCTTCTATTATTTCTTCATCAATTCCTCCTTCATGATATTCTGTTAAATCTGAAATGTTAAACATAGGTGAAATATGAATTTCATCAGGCAACTCTACCTCGTATACATTTCCTGAATCATGCTTCTTTAGGATCTTGCATGGTCCAAACTTCTTCATCTTTAACTTGTTGTATGTACCAACTAGAAACCTTTCCTTTCGCAAATGAACCATGACTTCATCTCCTACTTGGAACTCCTTATACCTCTTTTTTTTATCTTCCTTAGCCTTATATTGTGATTTCATCTTATTGATATGTTTCTTCACCTCTTCATGCAAATTCTTCAGCTGCTCAACAAAATCCTCAGCCTGAGCGCTACTCTTCTCCCCCTTATCCATCTTTCTCAATTCATAAGCAGTTCTTGGACTACTACCATAAACAATCTAGAATGGTGATTTGTTAGTGCTTCTATTGATAGAATTATCGTAAAAAAATTATTCTTGTGGTATAATCAAATCACATCCCTTGGGCTTATCTCCTACTAAGCATCTTAGCAAGTTATCCAAACTCCTATTCACCACCTCTGTTTGTGGTATAAATACATGATGATCTAGTAATGAAAAACATACAAGAGAAAAGAAGGAAGATAAGTGAAAGAGTAGACACATCTCTGATGCTATTCATAAAGTGTGTGTGAGTTGTGTGTGGGAGATCAATGTGAAGCTTAACACTAAGTTTCTGGATGTAGTGAGTAGAAGGAAAAATCTATCATTCGTGCATATTGATCAAGTGACTGTGGTGGAATCCTTTGTTGCATTGGGATTGTAGTCTCTCTGTAACAAGTATTCTTTGTCTTCTTTGTATCTCTGTGGCAGTGAGCCCTCTGGGTTGTAGCCTTGTTGGACAATGAGTCCTCATTTTCAGGCAGTGAGCCTTTTTGTAATTAGTTTTGATATTCTCTGTGGTGTGAGTTAATCCTCACCATGGTTTTTCTCTTATTGGGTTTTCCATGCAAATCTGGTGTTATTGTGTTTATGTGTTGGATTTGAGTTTCTGCATTGGCATTTGATGATTAATCACTTAAGTAGTTTTAAGTATAAGTTTTGGTGATTGAATTAAAGGTTAAAATCTGTGACAACTAATTCATCCCCCAAAAAACTGCTCTGATACCACTTGATGAGGACCACATCGCTTGAAACCACACAAATCACAATAATAGATACCAACACAGAAGATGCGAGACAAAAAAAAACTCACTTTCAATTATTTTCAAAAAATAAAATTACATATTCAAAACTTACATGTTATAGCCTCATGGGCTTGATTCATTACAACAAAATCAACTCTGGAAATAAAATATATTATTCGGAGCCACAATCTACACTGATGGAGCCACCTTCTACAACTCCCCACTGAACCCTTTTATTTTACCCCAATAATTGCCCTAGAATGTTTTATAAAGTTCAACTTTCCCTTTTGTTTTGGTGCCAAAAGTCTCGCTATGGATATAAATACAACCAAAATGCACAAAGAACCAAATGAATCAATTCCAGAAGACCAATCGCACACTGAAACAAGTAAAACCTTAGAAATACAACTTCCTAATGACGTTATTGATGTTATTTCTGAATGTCAAAATAGAAATTTTTATTTTGTTCTTCGTAAGAGGCATCCCTTTAAAGCAGTTTTTTTATAAATGGTCTTGTTTGATTTGGGAAAATCGAAAATCGAGGTTGGGAAATTGAAGCCTTAAGAGGCCTTGGTAAAGGGTACGTTTCATGCATGTTTAAATTTGAAGATCATGCTTCATTCTACAATATGACACTTAAGTCATTTGTGGGAAAAAAAATTACCTACAAGCATGGAATTTTTATTTTCATTCTTAGGATTGTCTTGCTTGCATTATCCCATGTGGGTAGACCTACATTTCCTTAATTTTTCCTTTAGACCCTTTTTGAAGGAGAATGTGGCTCAATTGGACAAAGTAATCTAGTGTAAGCATAATTTGATAAATTTTTAAGTTTAAGGATCCACTTGGAAGGGCTTGCATGGAAGTAGACCTGAGTAGACTGTTACTTGAGAACATCAAATTTATTGGCCTAGGTTTCAAACTAGATAATCCTCTAGTCTATTTGAATAATCCAAACACATGTTTTTATTATCTTAAAGAAGACCATTTGATTTGTGAGTGTCCTATCAAAAGGAACAAAATAATTTAGCCACCTCTAATTTCTCCTTTGTTTAGTGGTCATACTATTTCATAGTCATTTCCTTGTTTCTCACCTGTCACTAATATTACACCTCTTTCCTCTTCCACCCTTTGCATCCCTATTGATATATGATTAAGTCTACCCATTTTTTAAAGATACAATTATGTTGAATGGGTGGAGATTTTTTTAAAAGAGGAAAGACCCTAATGTCCCTTCCCTTCTTCCTATCTCCCATTTTTCACCCTATGAACACTCTCCCTCATCTTCTCCTTCCTCCTAAACCCCCTACTCGCAAGCCTGTTTACCCTCCTTGTCATTCCTCTCCTCAGATACGTTCTTGTGACTCCTTTGTTCCTTCTTTCTCTCAGCATAGATCCATGTCTCCTTCTTTCACCCTCAAATATCATAAGTTCAAGGAGCAAGAACTTACTCTTGATAAGAATTTTACTTTTTAGTGGAGCAACTTCGCAGGGCCATAACTTTTGATCCAGGTGTCCGATTTTCTATTATAACATATCATTGGAAATCTCTCAAAGAGATCTACAACGCCAAACCATCAAAAGTCGTTTTGTAACTTTTTGAGCTGTTTCAGGGCCTTTAAGGTTTTCATATCTAAATTTGAAGTTGCATTGGAGAAATTTCCCAAGACGAAAACTTTAATATCTCCCAAACTATGTAGGGTATTGAGATGATTCTTTCGCGACTAGAAATATTTTTTAGTTATGCTTTGTGGGGTAAATTTTCAGGTCCATATGAGCTCACTTAAGCTGACTTAATAAAAATAGTAAGTGACCATTTTTCGCCTTTTCTAACTCCTGACTGTCATTGCTCAACAAGTTGCTTCTACTCATTTTATTCTCGACGTGTCAAGTTTAATAGTTCAATTGGGTTCTGAAGGAGGTGATCAATCAAATGCATGTGTGGGCCCTTACTATTTTAAGGGTGTAGGTGGGTGGGACCCTACTATATCCAGGTGGGTGGGAACTATAGGGTTCCTTGTTTGCAGTTGAGTGTCAAACTACAAATTCCTCCCATCCCAAAATTATTGCTTTTGACCCACCCATTATATTACCATTGGTGGGGGATTAGGGCTATTATTGTTGGCAACCCTAGAGTGGAACTGATCGACCCACCTGGTTACTTGTTGTTTGTTCACAACGGTTCCAAAGGTGCATGTAGGAATTGATAGGTGGAGTCATGTTCTTTTCTTTAAACCTTTCTATTTAACCCCCCATCTAGGTGGGTGGAAGATAAAGGGTTATTGCATTGTATTAATGTCTATTCCTATTTGTTCAATCTTCAGCCCACCCAAAAGTGGACCAATCTCATGTGCTTCTCTCCCGGATGGTGGAGTTGAATTGATGGCTCCAATCAATGACACAAATCATCAACAAGCAACTGTGGAAAGATCCATGAACCCTCAACAAAAAATTGAACCAAAAAGAAATGGGCATCATCAACATGGGACAACAACATCAACAAATCATTGTACTTCTCTTGAAATTTCCCACTCACCCCTACATCAATGTGATTACCCCAAACCGATGGTTCAATGCCAAATGGACCACCCCTTTCAAGGAAGATTAGAGTTGAACGTTGATAGGGTTGCAAAAGGAAATCACAAGGCCTGTGATACTAGATTTATCATTTGTAATGAATATAGGGATCAATGTTGGGTTGGTTGTGTCAAATTTCCTAATGGAATAAATAATGACACAAAATATTCTACACTATTGGTAGGCCTCAACTTGTGTGTCAAAGAGAAGCTAAGTCAAATTGATATCAAAGAAGATTTTATGATTGTTATATGTGCCATCAACACCTGAAAGGCCATTCGTTGGAAGATTTTGAAGTGGATTGATCAAATACATATGTACCTTGATAAAATGAGTGAATACGGATCAAGGTTGGTCTATCCAAAAGCCAACAGGTTAGCGGACGTCTTATCTGATCAAGGGGTTAAACAAATCAAGGAATCTAAAATATCAAACAATGTCCAAGCCTAGGACAGTCTGTGCAATATCCTATGCTAAGATTTGGCTTTTCCCAAGGATAAAATTGAAGTATGATCCACATATCAAATATTTGGTCTTAGATTTCCATTTATTTCCTGATATACCTTCCTCTCAACTAAGATTAAAGGATTTATAAATGAGATGCTCGACATTGGTAATTAGCACATATGTTGATATCACAGTGGTAGAGAGATAGTTTTTTGTAGTTGCATTTACAATTGTGCTCAACAAAGCTTGAATTCTCAATTAAGAAAGATTTTTGATGAGGTAAAAATAACCTCATCAACATAATGGCCTCAATATACAAATATAAACCTTCCATCCCAAATTACTCTGCCAATTGATTACCTTTAGGAAAAATAATTGATTTCCTTTTTATGAATAGGGGTACAAACTTTATTTCTTGGAGTTGATCGAATTAAACTAACTTATGCCGATTTAATGGTTTAGTCTCGAGTATTTCGCATGTCAATTCCACTTCCAACCATCACTCCAGTCAAAAGGGAAAATGAATGCAAATCTTCATACTTTTGAAAATGAGCGAGCGGGCGTCGAAATTCCAAGAGCACACATTTTGGCCAAGTTTTTATAATTCTGTTATCTTTCAGTTTCAAAAACTTTAATGGCTCATGCGAGCCTCTTTAATATTGTATATCATGAGCTTTAAAGTCCTTCTGCTATTGGAAAATACTCTATCAATTGGAAAATAGGATATTTGTTAATCATTTTTCATATAAATATGTAACTGTTACACATGATGAATAACAAGAGAAGAAGATATCATTATGCTGTCAATTTGTCTTTGAGTAAAAACTGCCATATGAATATGATTTTTCCCACCACTCTTTAAATTACTGTGTAATATGGATGCATCTATAGAATGAAGTAACTGAAGGATTTTTCCAATGCATGTGATATGAAGTAGCTGTAGTCACACCCGAGAGCTGGCCACTCGAGGGTTATAGATAGATAGATAGATAAGTATTATGTTCCTCTTCCATATTTTCTTTTAGTAGATAATAGTTGAATTTGGATTTCATTTTTCATGAGTGTATGTCATACTATTAGTGTCAAGCCTACGGGTTGTAACTAAGTCTGTAGTTTATGAGTTTCCAAAGCACCTTCCTTCAATAGATTTTGATTAATGGTTTATGATTAGCAATTGGCCTGTTATCTTTTGTGTTAGACAAATGTTTCATAATTTATTTACATGCTTTACTTCTTCAGAAATTTATGCATTCTTTAGATTAATTGTTTCCATGGTTTCTAGTTTAATAATGATGCTTTTCAGATTCCTAGTTTTTTGTTTTATGATTTAAGTTATTTTCCCGCTTTCTAAATAGATGAGTTATTGCTTTTAAGATTAGAGACCCCTTAGCTTAGAACTTGTATTTAGTTGATTAGTGCTTAAGAGAGAAGTTGAGATATCCTCCATTGCATACAACCATTGGACACTGCCCGGTCGATATATTGATGTGTTTATTCACTAAAGTGTTAGGACCTAACAATAGCATGTCACTTTTTGGCGCCGTTGTCGAGGACCCCTTTTTCTAGTGTTAGTAGGAGATATCTTGAATACCTCTCTTAGGGATAGGAATAGTTCTTTGGCTTCTTTTATGCATGGTCAGGAAACGAGGCCCCCACGGGAGATTCATACCAAAAACCCCCTAGTTGATGTACCAACAGCAAGCGGAGAAGAAGGTAACTCAAACCAAGAACTTATGGAGAAATTGACCAAATGGGGTCAACCTGAGACCTTCCCATATACTCCAGAAAAAGAACTTATAGTCGAAGAGGAGCATATTCTGTTACAAAATCTTGAACTGCGTCCCACTGAGCGAACTTGGGACGAAAATCATACCCTCTTCAACACCATGGGTGACTGAAGAAATGTCGCCAACAATCATGACAACCCTCCACCACCCCACACATTCGCTTATTCTATTGCTATTGATGTAGATGATGATAAGACAATGAAAAGCATCTCACCTGCTTTTTTGCCTACCTTTCGAGGTTTGTCTACTGAGGACCCAGATCAATTTCTATTTGAGTTTAAAGTCTTGTGTCAAACATATGACTACAAGAATGACAATCATAAATTAAAGCTTTTCCCTTCCACCCTGAAAGACTCAGCCATGCACTGGTTTATGGGATTAGCTTCTCAGTCGATAACTTCTTGGGATGAAATGGAGTCTGCCTTTTTGGAAAAGTACCAGAGTTACTATAGGGTCAGTGATAAAAAATAAGAACTTTTCAAGATAAGGCAAAATGAAGATGAAAGTTTAGAAGACTACCTTGATAGGTTTATCTTCTTGTCCAAACATTGTGTTGGAGAAGTCATAAGTCTCAATATTTTAAAGACCTTATTTCTTAAAGGTCTCAATGATG
Source organism: Sequoia sempervirens (assembly GCA_007258455.2). Taxonomy (NCBI): domain Eukaryota; kingdom Viridiplantae; phylum Streptophyta; class Pinopsida; order Cupressales; family Cupressaceae; genus Sequoia; species Sequoia sempervirens. The sequence goes on along the minus strand of VDFB02256132.1, from coordinate 239,920,447 downwards.
AAACTCAAAGGAGTCTAGACTTAATGGGTAAAGGAGATGTATCCCAACTGAGATTCGAAGAAATAATGAAATTGTGTCGGAACTTCTCCCGTACTCGTGGAGGTATTAGGAAGTTCACCCCCTTACATGGTTATAATGACAGAAATAAACTTCATGAGGAATTGGCTAACTTCAAGACCAACATTCTCATCCAGTTAAATACTACTTTGGATGGCATACAGGCTAAAACCAGAAATCCGAAGACCTTGTCCATTTATTGCCTAGGTGCTGAAACAAACATTTACTGAGAGAATGTCCTTTGGACAAAGTTGACAAGATTGACGTTTGTCAAGTATGTGATAAAAACCACCCCACTGATCAATGTGAGCTACTGAATGCAATAAAAAATTCCAAGAAAAGAACAACCCTAGTCGAGGAAGAAGTGAACGTTGTAAATCAAAGGGCTAGAGGCAATTTTTCCTATGGCCAAAATTCTAACCAGAGAACCCAACAAAATTGGAACAACAATCAATGGATAGCGCCCTGGCCACAACCACCACCTCCAGTACCCCCTTATTGGGGAACCTATCCCTGAGGACCACCTGAATGGACAAATCAATCTTGGGGTAACTCTTAGTGGCCTAACCAACCTCAATAACAATGGTACCCTCAAAATTCCATTCCCCAATGGAATCAACCTCAACATATGTTTTACACTGGTCCTAAAAGGATGCCTCCTCAACAACAGAGCCTTCTACCACCTCCCCAGAACGCTCAATAGACTAAACAAGTTAACCAACTGCCACTTCTGACATAGCCAGTCCCTAATCCAAAGAACAATCATCCAAATACTCCAATGTATTCTGTCGAACAAGACAATGTTACTGGACTCAATGAAATACACTGTGGAAACTTGGAGTTGAGGTCTTGTAAAACACTTTCGCGGCTGACTATCAAAGAAATCATAGATGAACCTGTCAAGAAGTCTGTTGAGGAAACAACAATAACACCAATGCCCGTAGAACAAACCCACGACACTACGTAACATGAACCTGAACCGCCATCGTCAGCAAGAGCTATCGGCCTACCTCAGGAGGAGGAGGGTCAATCTTTGAATGAAGTTCTAAAAACTCCCACACCTAAAGACAAAACCAAAGCCCCCTTTTCGGAGTGACTGAAACCAATTCCTATGAGAGATGCTCTGGAAATAACTCCACCTACGGAAAATACATCGATACAAGAGACTAAACAATTATAGATTGAAGTTCCTTTGCTACAGGCAATTAAGCAAATTCCTAAACTAAACCAGCTAATTAAACAGTTGTGTATTAAAACTCTAGGGAGGAAACCAAAACGAATCAACACCATCCACATAAATGGATACCTCGCTGACCTGTTGGTTGGAATGGCCACTGCTCTGAAATATGATGATCCAGGAAGTCTGCTTATAATAGTAACAGTTAATGAGGTAGCAATACCCAACGCTTTAGTGGACCTTGGAGCAGCCATTAATGTAATGATTGTTGATGTGATGGAAAAATTGGGACTTACTGATCTACACCCCATAACTATAGTCTTACAAATGGCAAACTAATCCATAGCTATTCCCAAAGGCATCATTGAAAACATTCTTGTTAAGGTGGATGGATGGGAATACCCAGTGGATTTCCATATAATTGAATCCCTTACGCCCAAAGACAGCTATCCAATAATTCTGGGACGACCATGGCTAGCTACGGTTGCAGCCAAAATCGATTGTAGAGAGGGAGGAATGACCATTTCCCATGGATCTAATAGCAAACATTTATTTTTGTATCCTCTTGCCAAGCCTACTGAACACAATAAAGTATGGATTGATGAACCAGAAAGTCCTACTGGACAGGAAAATTTGGCTTCACTAGCCATGGTGGTCATCAAACAACACGGTGAAGAATTAGAAAATGACGTGGAAAGTATTGCAATAGATTCCAACAGTGAAGAGATGTTAGATGTGGAAGAAATCCTAGGACACCCAATCAACACAGATCAAGCAGAATTTGATGATGATAAGTTTATTGGATTGCCTTGCCCATTGATGAAATTAGTTCCAAAAACTTGTCATTTCTTTACAGATGTTGCTTGGCTTCATAAAACTGTACCACACAGCTATCCACTTAACACATTGACAAGGCCCATCCACACTGTCACATCCAACTATCCCAGAGTCAAAACTATTATGTTGCTACCAAGAAAAACTTTGAACATCAATAGTTGGTTGAATGAGACAGAAGAATAGAGACTGTTTGATATCTTGGTGAGTAGATCTAAAGCATTTGCCTAGGACTATAAAGATATGAGAGGAATACACCCTAGTGTGTGCACACACCATATCTATACTGAGGATGTTTGACCTGTTCGCCAACCATAATGGAGACTCAATCTTGCCCTTAAATACATCGTTAAAACTGAGATTGAGAAACTCTTGCAGGTAGGATTCATCTACCCAATTTCTGATAGCAAGTGGGTGTCACCCTTGGTTGTAGTACCAAAAAATAATGGGAGGTGGAGAGTATGTGTAGATTATAGGGAGCTTAACAAGGCGACATGCAAAGATTACTTTCCCCTGCCATTTGTGGACCAACGATTGGATAACCTGGCTGGGAAAATATTTTTCATTCTTGGACAGATTTAGTGGATACAACTAGATACAGGTAGCAGTGAAAGACCAGGATAAGACAACTGTTACCTTCCCTTGGGGGAAATTCGCATATAGGGTTCTTCCCTTTGGGCTATGTAATGCTCCTGCCACGTTTCAGAGAGCTATCCTGGCTATATTTGTTGAACTGGTAAATGAGTGCGTGGAAGTCTACATGGATGACTTCACTGTCTATGGTTCAACTTTCAATAAAGCTCTCACAAATCTAGACAAGGTGTTAAAACAGTTTGAGGATCATTGGTTGTCCCTAAGTCACAAGAAATGTTTGATCATGGTGGAACAAGGAGTAGTGTTGGGACATCATATTTCAGCCGAAGGAATTAAGGTTGATCCCAAGAAAATTGAGTTCATACAACAACTTGAGGTCACAAAAACATAGATTGACGTTAGAAGCTTCTTAGGGCATGCGGGATACTACCGAAGATTCATAGAAAACTTTAGCAAAATCGTAGCCCCGATGTTATCCCTCCTTCAGAAAAATGTTGACTTCCTTTGGACGCCTGAGTGCCAGGCTTCATTTGAAATTATCAAAGAGAAACTAACCTCTGCCCCTGTCCTTCGAGGACCTGATTGGAACCTACCATTTCACATTTATTTTGACGTGTCTAATGATGCCATCGGAGCGGTTCTAGGGCAAGAAGATGAGAATGGAGGGAAATATGCTATATATTTTATTAGCAAAAAATTGACACCAACAGAGAAGAATTACACCACAACAGAGAACGATTTTTTTGTTGTAGTGCACGCCATCAAGAAATTTAGGCATTATATCACAAGATACAAAGTTACAGTGCACACAGACCATGCAACCATCAAGTATCTCACGAATAAATTGGCGGTAAACGCAAGGATAATTAGGTGGTTACTCCTTCAGGAGTTCAATGTGACAATATTTGACAAACCAAGGAAGTCCAATGTAGTTGCAGACTTCTTATCTCGGATAAAACATGATGGCGACTGTGCTCCAGTATAGGACAAATTCCTAGATGAAAATCTATTCGCCATCTCTACTAAAACTCCTTGGTTTGCCGATATTGCAAATTACTTAGCCACCACAAAAGTACCACCTCACTTTTCATCAAAACAAAAGAAACACCTCGTAAGAGAGATTGCCCCTTTTAAATGGATTATTGGAATCTTGTTTTGATGTGGAACATATATGGGTTTGCGATGGTGTGTTAGGGCAGATGAGACCTACAGTATCCTTAGGGCCTATCATGATGACCCTTCTAGAGGGCATTATTTTGCTAAAAGGACAACTCACAAGATTCTAGGAGTAGGATACTATTGGCCTTCAATGCATAAGGACATCAAGAAGTATGTTCGCAGGTGTGATGAATGCCAAAGGGTAGGAAGACCAACCGCACCCAATGATGCCCTTGCGACCTCAAGTAGTTCTCAAACCATTTGAAAAATGGGGATTGGATTTCATTGGCCCCATAGATCCTCCTTCACAAGGGAAAGAGTATATTTTGGTTTGTACTGACTACATGACTGAGTGGGCGGAAGTGCAAGCACTACACGTTGCTAGGGAAGAGGAGGTAGCTGACTTTCTTTATAACATAATCTTTCTAAGATTCAGGGCTCCAAGAATAATTGTTATAGACCAAGGCCCCCAGTTCATGTCTAAGGTCCTATTGGCATTCACAGATCACTTCCAAGTAAGTCACAAGAAGTCCTCACCCTACCACCCGCAAGAAAACAGACAAGTTGAGGTCACTAATAGGGAACTAGAGAATATTTTGACAAAAACGGTCTCTTCGGGAAGGAAAGATTGGGCTAAGAAACTACCGAAAGCTGTCTGGGCCTACAACATGACTTGGAAGTCAACCACTGGCTATAGCCCCTATGAGTTAGTCTTTGGGAAGAAGCCCCTCTTTCCCATTGAATTCGAGCTCCAAACCCTTAGGACGGCCATGGAATTGGACATGGATCTTAAACAAGCTCAAATTGAGTGAGTCTTATAGCTTAGTGAACTAGACAAAATCCGTCTAGATGTCATCCATCAAACTGAACCGGTCCAACAATGTAAGGTTTGGCATGACAAACATATCAAAGAAAAAGAATTCCATACCGGGGATTGAGCATTATTTTTCAATTCCAAATACAAGGATCATCAAGGAAAACTTAGGACACACTAGCTTGGACCATACGAGATTTATGAAGTGTTTGCTATTGGTTCGGTCCAATTAAAACCAATTGATGGTGACACCCAAACTCTTTTGGTTAATGAGCATTGATTACACATCTACCATAAACTTGTTAACAAAGAGGAGTTTACAAAAATGGTAGAAACGCAAGGAGAAATCCACTGCATTGACTCTACAATTGCAGGGTCAATATAGTTGTTAAATCAATAAATAAATAAATAATAATGATAATGATAATAATAAAATCATTTCATTTCTGAAATTTTCTTCAATTTCTTCATCAAATCCACATTTGGACTTGGCTAAAGTTTTGTTTATATTTTGCAGGACTTCATCTTTTGGCGAACCCAATTCTGGCGCACCCTGCTGCGATGCTCCGAAATTGTTGTTGTGATGCTTTGAACTTGTTGTTGTAATGTTCTAGAATCTACAAATCAGATTGGTTCCATGACCCATCCCGATCCTACATTCTGACGCATCACTCAATGGTGCTTTGGAAAGTCAAGGCCAAAGTATCACAATTTTCTTCCTTCTGGCTGCATCTTTTCAGCAATGCTCTGCAATTCTGTTGTTTCTTCCTTCCGACCACATCTTTTCAGCGATGCTCTAAAATTCTGTTGTTTCCTCCTTCCAGCTGCATCTTTTCAGTGATGCTCTAGAATTCTGTCATTTATTTCGTCTACATCTTTTCAACGATGCTCTAGAATTCTAGTGTTCTTCTAGCCGCATCTTTTCAGCGATGCTCTAGAAATTTGCTCAGATATTCCAAAATTTTGTTTAGATGCTCCAAAAAATTTGGTTGTTGCTTTGGCTGCATCTTTAAACAATGCTCCAGAAATCTTGGTTGCTGCTCCAACTGCATCTTTTGACGATGCTCCATAAATTTTGGTTGTTGCTTTGGCTACATCTTTCGACGATGCTCCAAAAATTTTGGTTGTTGCTCCGACCGCATCTATCAACGATGCCCCATAATCCTCAAATTGGTTACTTTGTTCTGATGACATCTTTCTATAATAATTTCAGAACTCTCTTCTCTTCTTCGGTTGCATTACTCAATAATGCCCTGAATTTTTGTGTACATTTTGTCATTCTAATTTTTTTAATTTTTCCTAAGTTCCACACATGCCCATTCTTTAATGCCGCTTCAAGATCTGCCCCTTTATGATTATTCTACCAAATCACATCAAATATTTCCATAATAAATAAGATTATTATGACACCTTTTGTCATAATAACAATTTTCGCCATCACTTCAACCATCCCATCCATGCCAATATTATTTGCCGCCACCTTTGCCAAACATGCGACTATCCAATTATGTCAACACACGTAAGTGACGTTTGATGCAATGACAAGACCTAAGGTAAGTGTGAACTTATTTATTAAAAAGGGTTAATATTTATTTTGAATAAAGGATAATTAATTGGCATGCTTTGTTCCCCTAGTAACTTTGAAACTTGTGCCCTTTACACAATTGGAAAGAGTACGACAACAGTTGTAATTCCCCATGGAAGGTCATCATCATTACGTAGTAAGGTGACAAGAAAAATGGTAATTAATCCTTCCCTCGTCAAGCATATCGATGTAGAACTATTTTTTCGTCTGTAATTCAGAGAAACAAGCATTCTCGAGTTCTATAAAATTCCACCGGGAAACAAAGGAAATGGGAAGCGCTAAGAAAAATTATGAGCCAACTTCTGCAACACCATTGCTGGCATTGAGAAATATAGCAGCTTTATTTCAAAGCGTTGGATGGCTCGACTTCATGAAATAATTTGAAGGGCACACAGAGCAGTTGGTGAAGGAATTTATTGAGAATTTTGCGGATGGGAAGACTGTGGTGCGTGGAAAACCATTCCTGGTAAGTATGAAAGTCCTTGCTCATCTTTCTAGTCTTGAGAATAAGGGAATTCATTTGAATGAAAATACCCACATCCCTTATCAAAAATTAATAGAATTGTTCCATAGAGAATGGGAACCCCAGCCTGTAATGACCATAAACACCCGGGGGAAAAATAAGGGGATTCATAGAATGTTTGTTCCAGAACCTTGGAGGTTTGCTGCAGCTTGGATTATTAAATATTTCACTTGTGAGGGACAAATGACTATAGTAGTGGGACCCCCTTTCCACCCGCTGACTCACTTACGCCATGACATTGAGGACCCTACTCTTAGGGTAAATTTACTAGCTTTTCTCTGCTATTCAGTCACCTCTATGATAGAAAAGTATAAAATTGGGATGGGCCCCCTTAAACATAATGGTATGATACAGTTAATGTGTAAATGCCATTTCTACCATAAGCCAAAGAAAAAGTGGCATAGGTTTCTACGAAAATTTGAGAATTAAGAGCCAGGGAGGCCACTTGAGGAAGGAGAATCCTCTAAACAAAAGGAATAGTTTGTAGAAGAACCCTCCTTAGAGGCATTAGGCACCCCAAAATCCCAATATGCCTCCACGGATCCCAGTAGTGATGCACTGAAAACCTTTCTAGATGAATTACAAACCCTAGGACAGGAAGGGGAGGTGGGAATTGTACACTTCGAAGAAGAGGAAGAACCCCCTCAGAAGAAAAAGAGGTGAAGTAAAATAGTTTTTCAAACAACTCCTCCTCTATGGAGGAGTAAACAGTTATCTTTAGGGGCTAGTGAAATTGAACCCCACGATATAGGTAGTAGTTCAAAAAGGAGAAAGGCTAGGACTCCAATTAAGGTGGTGGAAATTAATAGCCCACCTGATAATGAGGAAATGGATGAAGCAGAAGAGAAAAGGGATGAACTTTCCAGGGAAAAGAACAAAGAAACCCTATCGCCTGAGGAACAGGAAAAGGAAATAATACAATCGCCATACTCAAAACAGAATGAAGATGAACCTGTGGGAGGATTCTCCCCTTTCCTTGACAAACTGGGAAGTATACTTGAATTTGTGGAAAAAGAGTCTCAGGCAACTCCTCATGCATCCTGCTCTGTGGGTGCTAATGAAGAAGAAGACATGCCTCATATCAATAAAGAAATTCCTTGTTCCTCCCTACCTGAAGAAATTGAAGAAAGAAGTACGCCTCATACTAAGAAAACTCAAGAAATAGAGGACGAGCTTCCTAAGAATATCGAGGCAGGAAATGCACCCCCTGTTGATGAAAAAGTGGAAGAAGTGCTTTACTCATCCCTTCTTGAGAACATTAAAAAGGGAAATGTGCCTCATCTTGATGAAGAAATTCCTCACGCATCCTTCTTTGTGGAGACAGGGGATGAAGATTCCAGTCAGAAAGATGAGGAATTAGATAAATTAAAGGCAAAAATTGAAAGGCTGAAAGCCAAGTTACATGATGATGAAGCACAAATCAATCATCAACAAGAATAAATTGAAGTGCAAACTGCCATTATACATAAGAGGGACTAAGAAATTGCCAAATTGATTATATAGATGGAAGAGAAAGACAAACTTATTGAGCAGTTGCAATACTAGATCCAACAATGGAATCAATAGGGTAAGCAGAATCAAGATGCTCTGGGTGAAAAAGAAAAATGTATTCAAAATTTGAAAAATAATTTTATGCAACTATTCAGTGCTTTTGAAGAAGAAAAGAATCGACAAAAAATTGATTTAAATGCCTTTATGAGTAGAATTGTGGAGCTAGAACAGAGTCTACAGGAGAGTGACACTCAACCAATCATGGAATCAAAGGGGAGACAAATAGAACCCATTGTTATAGATTGGTTTTAGGTACGTATTCCCCCAATGCTAATGAAATGGATAGAGCATTGTTACCTCTTGAAGGATGTGAATTTTGAAAACAATAGGTTAAAGAGGAAATTAGTCACATTAAAAGAATCTTTCCATCAGGCATATAGGGGTAAGCAAGATGCCTGTGAAATTGGTGAATTGTTATTAGCCTATAGAAGACCATCTAGGTTGTACTCCATGTTTCTTAATGAGCAACTTTTAAGATGGAAATTGCAAAGAATTCGCCAAAACCAGCCACATGACCCTAATGACAAGGAATTTGTAAAATTATTTGTTGAGTCACTCCCTAACAAAAAAAATTTGTTGTGTGAGTTCTTTGTTCACAATCTGCTCTTAGAAAAGTATACAGATTTCTTTGCTAACTTCTTTGTGGGAAAAGTAGAGTTAAGATCATTCCTGTCCACTATGAAAAATCAGCTTCACTAGAAAGATAGATCCAGTGAGTATGCTTAGGCAGAAAATACTGTAGGGTTATAGATGAGGTACCCTCATAGGAAGCCCTTTTCTTTCAAGAAACAATTTTTCGGTATCAAAACTAAACAGGAAGTATAGGTCAAATACAATAACAGTCTCAAGTTGTGTCATGATCACTTTCAAGAACAGGGGCCACAATTGATAGGACCAACATGGCATGCATGTGAAGAGAGGTATACCCCTATTCCTATGCATCTCAAGAAGAGGGAAATAATTTCACCTCTTAATATTAGATGGTCCTACGGAAGAGCAATAGCTTTAGTCAAGATTTTCGAAGATTTAAAAACTAACTGGATTGGTATGAGGTACAAACCTCCCCTGCTTCTTGCACCACCTCCTTCAGTGTATACAAATCTAGACCAAAGTGAAGACAACTTTACAAGGTGGAAACAAAGAATCACTTTTCACCAGGGATTCTTCATGAACCCAAATATATTGGACACATAAGCAGATGATGAGTATGATCTCAGTGCTAAGTATGAAGAAATGAATAGAAGAAATGATGGACAGGGGGCATATCAGAGAGCAGGAGGACCTGCTCAGAATTAGGAAGGGGAGGAAATGATGAGGTAAAAATAACCTCATCAACATAATGGCCTCAATATACAAATATAAACCTTCCAGCCCAAATTACTCTGCCAATTGATTACCTTTAGGAAAAATAATTGCTTTCCTTTTTATGAATAGGTGTACAAACTTTATTTCTTGGAGTTGATTGAATTAAACTAACTTATGTTGATTTAATGGTTTATTCTTGAGTATTTCGCAAGTCAATTCCACTTCCAACCATCACTCCAGTCAAAAGGGAAAATGAATGCGGATCTTCATACTTTTGAAAATGAGCGAGCGGGCGTCGGAATTCTAGGAGCACACGTTTTGGCTGAGTTTTTATAATTTTGTTATTTTTTAGTTTCAAAAACTTTAATGGCTCATGCAAGCCTCTTTAATATTGTATATCATGGGCTTTAAAGTCCTTTTGCTATTGGCAAAGACTCTATCGACTGAAAAATAGGATTTTTGTTAATCAATTTTCATATAAATATGTAACTGTTACACATGATGAATAACAAGAGAAGAAGATTATCGTTATGCTGTCAATTTGTCTTTGAGTAAAAACTGCCATATGAATATGAGTTTTCCCGCCACTCTTTAAATTACTCTGTAATATGGATGCATATGTAGAATGAAGTAACTGAAGGATTTTTCCAGTGCATGTGATCTGAAGTAGTTGTAGTCACACCCGAGAGCTGGCCACTCGAGGGTTATAGATAGATAGATAGATAAGTATTATGTTCCTCTTCTGTATTTTCTTTTAGTAGATAATAGTTGAATTTGCATTTCATTTTTCATGAGTATATGTCATACTGTTAGTGTCAAGCCTACAGGTTGTAACTGAGTTCGTAGTTTCTAAGTTTCCGGAGCACCTTTCTTCAGTAGATTTTGATTAATGGTTTATGATTAGTAGTTGGCCTGTTATCTTTTGTGTTAGACAAATGTTTCCTAATTTCTTTACATGATTTACTTCTTCAGCAATTTATGCATTCTTTAGATTAATTGTTTCCATGGTTTCTAGTTTAATAGTGATGCTTTTTAGATTCCTAGTTTTTTGTTTTCTGATTTAAGTTATTTTCCCGCTTTCTAGATAGATGAGTTATTGCTTTCAAGATTAGAGACCCCTTAGATTACAACTTTTATTCAGTTGATTAGTGCTTAAGAGAGAAGTTGGGATATCCTCTATTGCATACAACCATTGGACAGTGCTTGGTCAATATATTGATGTGTTTATTCACTAAAGTGTTAGGACCTAACGATAGCCTATCATTTTTCACAATACACTTTTGAGGTGGAGGACAAATAAATACATGCAACCATTGGAGAAAAAAACCTACTCCACACCAATGTTCACAATGCACCATTAATGGAACTATTCTTGTACAACACTATTAGAACTTCTAGAGATTTCAATTGGGGAGCGACTATTAAAATCTTTATCCAACCTAAATAGATTCAATGGCAAGGTTGTTTATCCCCGAGTACCAATCCAAAGCATTAAACTCTTTATCCAACCTAAGTAGATATTCAATGGTGAGGTTGGTTGGTGATGTTATCTTCATTTCCACGATAAGAAAAAATGAAGACATGAAATGGGCCATCCATTGATGTGTGATGGTTTGAAAAGGTATGGAGACATGCATTTTCATGGCTCACCATGAAAATCTTTTTACTCCAACACAAATTGAGAAATTAAGAAATAATGAGGGTCTATGTACCTTCTTCCACTAATAAGCCTAATGAAAGGCCATATGCATAAAGAATAATGTATCTCTTATGATTTTTGTTATAATATAATGGGAGTTACCTCCTCGATACAAAATTGCTAATATACATAACATCAATCAAATTATTGATGAATATCTTCACAACCAAGAAATTATTAAATTGGGCACAAATATATATAACTTAAAGAAAAGTGTTTTTCTCTTTTGGCATCGGGCAGCAAAGATGGTAGATTGGTATCTCGACCTTTGTTCTCACATGAGGAAGGTCGTTGTCACTAAGGAGATTTGTTTGACCATGATAATCAAATCCATCATAAAATCCTAATCAAAGCTAAGATCAATACACAAACTAAAAATATCTCTATCAAGCATCATCCCAACATTGCTACACTTGTATTTCACCTACATAACATCCTTCCACTAAAATATTAAAAAAAAAATCATTCTTCTAAAGATAGTAAATAAATAAGAAAAAGAACGAGGCACTCTTTCATTGGTAAAATCATTGACTTAATCATGTGGAGAGGGGGTTTTTACCATATAACTTATCTCCAAGATAGCCTTATTATCTCTAGTGTGGATTGGAAAGTTGCAAAGGAAATTATTAACCATATGATCAATTAAACAATAGAAATATGCAGAACAAAATACAAAAACAATGTGTATACCATATGACATAGTGTGAGAAGTGGTTTTCCATAAGTGTCCATGAGAATAAGATGGTTGGAAGCAAGGGAGTATATGTACACTTTGAAGAGGATATATCCATTGGAATCAAAGATGGTGAAGTCCTCACTAGATTTTATAGAATTTGATAAAGATAGATAGATTTTTTTATTATTGAATCAAATTGAAGATGCGAGTTGCTATGAAATTAAACTTAAAATCACATAATTTATTTTCTACAAAAAAAAGATTATCCAAGATCTTCTCAAAAATCATAAGACTCGGTTAGTGGATTCTACCAAGTTTTTCTCAAAAAAAAATGTTCAATAGTCATTTCAAGCACACACACAATCCTTAAAAATTAAAATAATTAGCATAGGAAAAGTTGTTGCGAAAAAGTGCCTCAATCTTACATTCCTAACATTCATTTTAATATATTTTATATGTGCTTGATGTTTCATCTTGTGAATTTTTCTTCTTGTAGAGAGTCAAAATTCCACTTTGAGGCTTTCTATACTTTATCCTTTACTAAGATTTATCTTCTCATGAGGAGGTAGGTGTCCCACTTTGAGGTGGCATGGTTTGACCATGTGTCAACATCTTGTGGTGTGTGTGAGGTCATTATTGTCATTTCATGCCCCCCTTGCATTTCCCACTAATTATAACTTATTTGAGAGATCATGGGTTATCCTTGTTTGAAATGTGCTTTTGGTGGTTGTGTTTTCCCCTTTCCTCGATTCAGTCAACTTACCAAAATCAAAATCCCAAAATGGCTAGTTATAGGCGTGTTCTTCTTTTGCAAGTCCTCATCGGGCCTCAAGACCCAACAAGAACCTAGAACCAATGGTTATGGGTCCTCCTTTCTCTCTACTCCCACTAGTATTCTATTGGTCCCTATTGGAACCTAGAAACCTATTGGTTTCAATTTCTTGTTTCCTTCCACTCCCCAAGCCTCATTTCCCTTGTTTTTCCATGTCAATGTTTCTCCTTGGAAGCCAAAAACTAGGTGGAACTTGGAACCTAGAACGTCAAGATTTTGGTTCCAAGTTCATACCTTCTCCAAATCCCCAGTTGATGAACCTTCATACTTAGCCAAATTCGTTGAAGTGTTTGTAAATAATTTCATAAGGTTCACAAATTCCTCGAGTTAGCAAATGGGTTCGAGGGTTAGCATCTTGAAGAGAATGAACAATAAAAGCAACTAAGAAAGTAGAAAAAAATTATAGTTTTAGCAATTTCAAATGGTTCTAGAACTTGTGTTGGCCCCCAACGTGGTTCTCAAAACCCTATCGAAGCCTAACAAGGTTCTTAAAACCTATTCCTTTTTCAACACAGAGTGCCAACATAAAAGAGAACCAAAAGGGAAAAATATGGACAAAGAAAAAAGATAAAGACAAAGATTAAAAAAATGAAAGGAAAGAAAGAAGAAGAAATAAGGAAAAGAGAAAGAAAGATAAGATTTGTTGAAAGTTAACAGAGGTTCCAAAACCTTTGTTGGCTCATAATGAGGTTCTCAAAACCCCATTATAGTCTAACAAGGTTCTCAAAACCTACTCTTTTGTGGGTGTTGACTACAAGCAAGTGGAAAAGGATGGCATCAATGCTTCTTTCTTCCACCTATCACTTTACAATACCATTAATGTGCCTATTGCAGCCACCATCCTCTAAATCTGCTAGAAATAATTCAAGATAATCAACCATGCCCCATTCAATTTTGCAATCTATTTTCTAAAAGATAATTGTTGCAACACAACTTTCTTGGGTGAGTTGTCTCTAACACCTACACTCAAAATGAAGGATCACAATGTTGATGTATGGAAGGAGTGTGAAGAATGTTCTTTCCCACCTCTAGGTCATATAGATTGGATTTTCCAATGTATGCAAGTGTTTTCTTAGGTGTATAGTTAGGGTTTACTATATAGTCATGTTATCTCTTCCTCGTGGCCATTTAGGGACCAATCCTCTATTTGTTAAGGTTTCCTCATTTTCATTTCTCTGCCAAGTAATTTTATATTTTTATGTGTATGTGATACTATAAAAAAGATCATACCTTTGAATCAATAAGATTGTCATTTTACCTCTTCTATTCTTCTAATGTGTTGTGTGAATCTTTCTTACCTTCATATATGTACGTGTTATTGGTATTTAGACATATATGCTATGTATAATCCCCATCTTACTTTCATACTTATCTAAGAGAGTTGGTGAAAAGAGACATGTGCAAGCTTTGATAATCCTCATTGGTTCTTTGTGTTGTTATGAGCAAGAGGAAAAACATTTAAATCTAGGTGCATCACCACCCTTTCCATTTCTCTATTCCTTATTTTCCCTTTTTTCTTTATAAAAAAAAAAAAATAGGATTAGGATTTTAGTTTTGTTATGTGTTGAGTTGGATCAACACACTACATGTAGGTTTAGAAAGAAAGTAGACATTCTTTGAAGGTCTGATCTCATTTGCAAGGTCCTACACCTTAAGATCATTTCAATATTTGACTGAAATGTTAGGTTATGTCCAATGTGAATTCATGTGATAATAGTCACTGTGAAGGGAACTACATATGACAAATTCTATGACAAATAAGAGCATGTAAGAGGGAGGTTACATTAGAATTTTGATAAGTATCATGACAAGTTAGTACACTTTTCATGGAACATCTTTTGAATATTGAATGATAATTAGGGTGCACATGTTTGGGTGGTCGAATATGACAAGCTATGATATTGTAAAATATGACATGAATACATTAAAAATAGTTAGTAAGACCAAGACCAAGGAGAGGTGTTGGAATTTAGCACATGTATTCAGGTGCTATAGCTCTCATGGGTTTGCAAATGGTTTTCTTAAACTATTTATAGTTTCTAGTTTGTAGTCCATGTATTTATTTGTGCTTGGATATGTAGTTTATATGATTGATTAGCAAGTACTATTATGTTGTTGAGATTACTCCAAAACTACATATTGGTGATACTCTTATAAATCCTTTCACTACAAGTGTATTGTAAATTGTTTGATTTATTAAATAATATATTGTGCGATTTTAGAGTGGGTTTTCACCATGTTCCATTTTCTAGTCAATATAAGTTTGTATATATTCGGTGTGTCCTTATGTATTCCTTGTTTCCATTTGTTGTGTGTTTTCCCTTTTTGAATATGTTTTTTCTTCCAACTCCACTCTTCCCTTCTTCCTATTAGACTTTCAAACTTCTCCATAATATCATTCTCTTCACTCAACTCTTGATGCCTCCTTTAGTTGAGTCTTATGCTATGGCCAAATCTCGACCCTTGATATTTTTATCTATGTTTTTGTTTCCCTCCTAAATTCCTAGCACATTTCATATTATTTCTAATAGTCTATTTTTGACATCATTATTTTGTGTGATCTTTCCCACTCATGATCATTGTTCAAATTTGAAGTTGTTGGTGTGTGTGGTGACGAACCTATCTACTTGAGGAGGATATAAAGGAGAAAGTATTTTCTTCAAGGATCATCATCTACAACTAATTTCTTTCATTTTCTATTTTTATCACTTGTGTTCTTGCACATGAATCCTAGGATGAAAACCCTAATGATTTTGGAGGGTGAGCTAATACAAGGGTTGCACTCAAGCTTCATTGGACATAGATTTCAACCATGATGTATTGATATTATTTACCATTATTGTTGGTATGAATATATTGTTGTAGTTATTGATATTATAAAACAATTTAAGTGTAATACAACCATTAATATATTAAGATAAAGATCAAAATTTCATATGTTGTTTGTTGTTCATGATAATAAGAAGATTGAGAGTTATTTTTTTATTTATTATTAGAAATGTAATGATATTGTTGATGCATAAATAGTAGTTTTAAATATGAGTTATGTAATATATGATTGAATGTTACGGTCAATGGTGTTGTTAATCAAATAATAAGTGTTTGTGGAAGGTCAGGAATCAAATGTGTACTATTATCTTGACCCAAGGCATTATAGCACTATCAAATTTGGTGAGCTTGCTAGCCTACGTGTTCAAAATTCAACTTTGTATGATTTAGTTTTATGTAGTACAGTAACTGTAGACACTTAAAAATGTCTTGAATGGTATTACACACTTAAATCCGATATACTAACATCGTTTCATCATGAAATCCATCTTCTTTTCATTGTTTGATTAAATGCCCCATTTTCATCTATTGATGTAATTAATCTAATTAGGTTAATTCCTACCCTTTCACACTAACATTTCATCTCTAGAGTTTAATTGAATAATGCAAATTATTTAATTTAAACCCTTTCCTTCTCATTTAATTAAATAATCTAAATCATTTAATTAAATGTCACAACCCCTTTTCATTAAATAAATTAATTATTTAATGGATAGCCTCACATTCCTCATCTTGCACATTAAAATTTAGTTTTAATTACTAAAATGCTAATTTCTCCACCCATCCACTTGCATAGGAAATACTCCAAAGGAATATTCTCCTATTTAGCTCCAAAAAGGGAATGATTTCTTTCAAACAAACTTTGTAACAAACTTTCAAATTTGTTACAAAGTGTTTGTTTGAATCATTCTTATCGCTTGATCTTTTCTTGATCCACGTGATCTTTGATTCTCATCCATTGATGAGAATCCTTGATCCATGTTTCACCCTCATTTTCATTATTGACCATTGATTGACTAAATCGATTTGAGCCCTTGATTTTTCATTTTCTTTCTTATAAATACATCACTATTTAGAGAGAAATGGATCCATCTTTTGATAGCAAAGTCATGTTGTTGAAACTCTCACTCACTTGCATTCATATTAAGCACTTTTAGCATTTTTAGATTAAAGCTTCATCCATTTTTCTTAAGCATCCATTAATGGCTTCTATATTAGCTTAGTTTGCATACATTTTAGCATAAAGTCATAGTTATGGCTTATATCTTTAAATTTTGTTTAAATTTAGCATAGATTGCATCCATTTATCAATCATCGTAGCATTTAGCACTCTTATTTATCATATTAAACTAGTTTTACATCCATGTTTCACACACATTTTATTAGTTTCGTTGGTTTTTTTCAATAAAATTGATCAAAACAAGCTCATATTATCCAAGGGATTGGGAAAGGGTTTCCATTCCACATCCATTGGACACCACTCCCCCAATGGGATAATATTTGAGGTCTTAGAATAGGTTTTTGTCAAGCTTTTGTGTTGATTTCATGTTAGTTTAATGGTTATTTAGTTTCTTGTTGATTTCGAATATCACATTGGGATCATGGCTTAGCGGATTAAATATGCCTCAAATTTGTATGGATTTGGTGTATTTATCTTATACTATGATCATGATCATAGTAACAACAACCAAATATTGCACGAGAGAGATTAATAAATCAGGCCAATTTGTAGAAAATGCAAAGACTTGATAATCTCCTATTAAAACTTGTTATAAAGCATAACAATATGGTAAAAAGAGAGGAGAATGAATGCAAATTCCAACCTAGAGGGTTAGGTCAAAAGAAAGTTTGATATAATGATTAATACGATGGCATGGTTACTTTATGAGATGCATAATAGTATGAATGTGCCTAGATAGCTTACAGGTGAAGAAAGTGCTTTTGAGGGTAATTTAATTTCGATGTCACTCAAATCCACACATAAAATACTATTTTTGTTTTAGCTACAAGACCAACTTGATCTACCCTTTTTAATAAGGAGGTAGAGATTCCAAAACTTAAAGCCCAAAATTCATTTTTTGATGATATTAGGACTTGTCATACAAAATATAGAGCTCTTCACAAGGAGATCCAAATTGAAATATCACTCACCAATTATATGACTAGGAAGAATTCCAATAATGGTTACATACCCAAGCCTAGGTTGCAGGTCTTTCAAAGACATGTGCAAAAAGCTTCGGGAGGTTGACACTCTCTCCCTATGATGGATCTAATATATGCTTAGCTTGTGTGTGGATACAAAAGCTAGACACATGCACGTCCCTCAAGTTGATGATCAAAGACGAAGAAATCAATTTCTCCACCTTACATTTGGAGGGTATTATACATGAGTGATAGTACCATGATTTGATCACTCGAGGTCATAGATTCATTACTTCATATGACAAATTGTACAAAATTTTGACCAAGAGATTTGTGAAGATAAGAAAATGAACAAAGAAAATGACATAAATATTCAAATCAATATGAAACCTTTTACCTTGTTTATCCTATTTCTCCTTGGATGGAGCTAGAAGAAGAGTCGCACCCAATACTTGCTTGATGTGATCCTCTTGATATGTTGATGGGTAGAATGTGGTTCCTTATGAAACCAAAAACATGATTGTAGGATTGTGATGATGAAAGATCAAATGGATAGCATATGGATGGGATAATGAAATATTAGATAAAAAAAATGGAGTAGGAAAATGCTATGATAAGAGTGCCTTCAATAGGAAATGGGATAGCATAAGGATATGATAATGAAATATGACCAAATGAGATGATAGGCCTCCTATTTATAAAATTTCCAAGAGGAAAATCAAGGGCTAATATGCATTGGTTAATGGATGGCTAGGATTTGAGGAAGTCAAAGGCATGTATTGAGGGTTTAGGCTTGTAACAAGTGTCATAAGAGGGTTAGAGATGTGAGACGTAGGATTGAATTTTGCATTCTCACATATGTGTGAGGTAGGTAGGTATGAGATATGTGGGGACACTTTTCATATGACAACAAGCTTAGATTGTGATTCATGTGAATGGATTTAATGACTAGGATTTAATAGATGAGGATTGAGGGTGATATGGAATTAAATATTGGATGAAAAGGTAATGATTATTTAGCACAATCAAGGTCAGGGGTTCCTATCAAACTACTCAAACTTGCATCTAATACAATTTTCAATAGAAAATTATGGTTCAAGAACAAATAATTTTGAATTTTATTATCTTTAGACAACATATTTATAATACAGGAGTACAAAAAATGGAATCATATAATCTCTCTCACTTCTCTCTCTCTTAAAATTCCCTAAAATATTTCCCCTCTATGGAAGATCCCTTCCAACATGCACTGATCTCCCTTTTATTGTCAAGTAGTTAGGAAATTGAATCAGATCAAATCCTAGTCATTTCTATAAGTAAAATGTTGTACAAGGATAAAAGTGCAAAAGTATGTCATAAGTAGCAATGATCAAAAACTCCAAAAATGTAGTAGAAAGCAATGGATAAATAATCAACTAGTTCAAAGAAGAGATTCCACTTTATGATCATTTGGCCAATAAAACTCAACAATTGTACCAAAGTGACCTTATCTTCAACCTTTTCTACTTACTAAATTGAACCTTTTAAATGATCCAAATATCTAGTTTAGTTACATCCATCTACAACCTAACAATACTAATTTCATTGTCAAGATATTCATCTAAACCCACTGACTAAAATTTCAAATGTTCGTATCACATGAGTTCTTCCAAAATTTTTGATGCCCATAGGAAACTTGTATACTTAAATTGGAAGTTAAATTCTTGTAAGGTAGATGACTTTAAAGTTCCCACAAATTTAGAAGATTCCATCAGTATAGGTTTGTATGGGGGAAGTTATTGGAATCAACAAAGATTACTTAGGTTGATACAAAAGAATCTAGTTCACTTGAATAAGAGATTTTTGTGAATGTGGACAAACCTTACAATGTTGGTTGTGCAAGAAAACACATCAAAACTGATCAAAACATTGGAACCTATTGAAAATGTTAGCTCAACACCAAAACTTCATAAAGGTCAATAGTAGACCAAACATCTACGAGGGTAGGTTCAACAACAACCATGAATTTTTCTAACCAGTAATGGACCAAAAGTTTTTAAAGACAGAAAATTTTCATGCAAATCTTACCAAATTGGATTTGCATATACCCATTAATCCCTTTCTACAATGTGATGACCATAATTTGATCCAAATTGCCTCTAAAAACCCTAAATCCACAACCCAAAAAACCAATAGAAACAAACAAAAGGAAACAAAACTAAAAGCAAAGGAAATATTTTTGGTTGATGCAGGATTGCCTATCGACCCATATGCTCTTACATTAGACATTCCAAGTAAATGAAATTTTTCATGAGTTTGGAACTCATGAATGTTTGTAGGTGATTGAGATGGTGATCTCATTATTATTTTTTATCCAAAATTCTCCATTCTCTACATGACTTCTTCCTTGTAGATCACATGTTGCATTACTCCAACTCCACCTCCCATTCCTTTTCTTGCTCTTTACCTTCACCATGTAGATCATCGCTACTTGTTCCTCCTTGTAATTCTTGTTCATATCTTCCATGAAAAATTGAAAATATTCAACTTATGGCCTTTATTATTTCATCTCTAAATTTCTACTTCCTTGGTAATTATTTGTGTTTTTCATGCTTTTCTTCAATTCTTTATGCAATTATTTCACAAAATTATTACCACTTCCTTTGTTTCTAGTGGAATTTTCCTTCATTGGAACCTTCATCAAACTGTTGTCAACCTCTTTTGTTACCTTCATGACCTATTTTTATGATCTGAAGAAAATTATAGGAGTGATGTATTTTACTTCCATCTCATTTTCTTTAATGAACTTAAAATATTATTTTGTCCACCTTTCACAATGGTGTATAAATTTCTCCTACCATCATAGATAGCCTCCCTTTCAAACTACTAAGGTCCTTCCATCAACACATGACATGCAATTATTGGCATAACATCACAAAAGATTTCATCCTTATATGACCCAATCTAAAAAATAACTACACACTACTCATTCTCCATCAATTCATGTTCCTTTTGCAACCAAGTAACTTTATAAGGACTGAAATATTTTCTCTTTTTCAAACCTAGATTTTTTAACATTTCATAAATGACTAGGTTATTAGTTTACCACTATCTACAATTACTTTGCAACACTTACCTCCAGACTTGCATATAATTTGGATAATACATCTTCTCTGTGATGCTCCATCTCCTTCTTCATCTAGTTTCACTAATACTCTCCTAAACACGAGAGATTCTCCTTTGTCTAGTTCAGTTGTCTTTGGTGATGCTATATTTTCTTCTTCCTTTGTGCTAGGAAACTTCTAGTTGTGCTCTTCTTGTTGCCTTGCTGATGTAATTGTGGATATTTAAAGGCCCTATGACCAACTTCTCCACACTTGAAACATTTTTCTAAAAACATCTTATTGTTGTTACCATGTATTCATACAAAATATTCTTTTCCTCTTGTTACTTGATATGATTCTTTATTCCATATATAGTTTGCTTCTTCTTAGCAGGCATGTTTCCCAATGCTACTTGAATGTCTTCTTTATGTTTCCATTCTTCCTCTACCTCTTGAACTATTTTTTTTCCTTCTATACATCTTCTCTCCAGCCTTTAGGGTGAACTAGTAGGCCTCTTCAATTATCATAATTCTCAGCATACTCATCTCATCATGTATATTGAATCTTATCATGTTCATGTAATTGGATACCTTATATCTATCCATTTCATGATGCCCAAATCTAATTACCATCTTGTAAAATTCTTCTATTTTTTAAAACTTAAGTCTTGTTTTAGATTCCAAAGTTTTTTAATCAACTCTACTTCATATTCCTCACTTGAATAAATTTGGAATTTAGTCTAGAAACCATTTGTTTCCAACAGGTTATCCTTGTCTCACCATTTTCAACTCCCTCCACCAAAGGACATGTCCCTTAAGTTTTCTATGTGTCAAATTTACCCTCTGTGGGTCATAGATTTCTTCCAAGTCAAAATGATTTTCCAACTCACATATCTAGTCTATCATCTCTTCAGGGTTTGATACTCCAGAGAAATTTGGTACTTCTATTTGATTTCCCTTAGCAATCTTGGCAATGAATCTCATAGATCATTCTTGGCCTTCATCTACTATAGTTCATTTTCTTCCACACGTTCATCATTACCACTTCTTCCTTGCTCGTATGGTCTTCTACATTCTTTAGGTTTCTCCTCAAATCTACAACCAAAGTCCTCAATTCATTATGTATTTTAGTATGGAACTAATCAAATATTTCCTCAATTATAGGGTTTCATCTTCTTGGGGGAATATTTACAAAAGTATTGTATTTTACCTCTATTAGTTTCACATTATTTATCCTTCTCACGATTTCCATGTTCCTCTTTGCTCTCTGCAATAGTATGACTCCTCACAACCTACAACAAATCTTCATAGCCTTAAGAACACCTATCACTTCAACTCTTTACAGCTTCTCACCACCTCTGACCAATAAAAAATTGTTTTGATACTATTTGATGTAGTCAATGTCGAGAGGGTCCTATAAACCTACCCAACCTTGCATCCAATACAATGTTCTACAACAAATTATGGTTCAAGATCAAATAATTTGAAATTCTATTATTTTTAGGTAGCAAATTTGCAATATAGGAGTACAACAATGGATCCATATGATATATTTCACCTCTCTCTCTCTCTCAAACTTCCCAAAAATATTTTACCTCTCCATAAGATCCCTTCCAACATGCATTAATCTCCCTCTTATCCCCAAGTAGTTAGGAAATTGAATTGGATTAGATCTTAGCCATTTATGCAACTAAAATCTTTATAGGTACAAAATTGTAGTAGCGAGTAATTTTTTTGTAAAAGTAACGAGTAAAAACTCCATAGATATAGTAGCAAGCAATATATGTACAATTGACTATTTCAAATAGGATATTTCATTTTATGATTAGTTACTTTGTAATTGTACCAAAGTAACATCATCATTATATTGCCTTCATTATTTTCTTCTTATTAAACTAAACCTTTTAAATGGTGCATATATCTAGTTTTTTAGTTTTTTTTGGAGAATGCCAAGATCTAAAAGCATGAAACAACCTTCCATTAGTGAAAAAAATATGAACACAATAGTATGTCTATCAATATATAAATGAAGAGCGTGTAAATACAATGAAGAACCTTGAATATGTAGGCAAGATAGATGAGGTGAGAAGGTGGGAGTGAAACTTTGACTATCCCTCCAATAGTGCAACACTTATGAGCTCACTTGATAAGTGTGTGAGCAATCACAAAAATATACATGCATCAAGTGTCTCAAGTGATGAGGACACATGTATCAATGCTATGAAGTGAGATAAAAGCATAAGAAACCTAAGTGAACTTAAGCTATAGGTGTGAATAGGTCAATCCTAGAAAGGTGATTAGCTAACTAGGTGAATAATGACTATATTTACACTAACACCCACCTTAAGTGCAACTTAGAGCCTAATTTATGCAAGATTACGAGTCTCGACTACTAGGCCATGTTAGGTACTCATGTACAAATTTCTCATAAAGTGGAGTAAATGATAAAAACCCAATGGGAAATAAAACCCCTCTTAAAAAGAGAAATGATGCAATAAAATAAAGTGTACAAGTGAAGAAGATAGAAGGACTCGTGATGACCCCCCAAGGACTACTTTCTATCACATAAGTACAATAAATCTTCCCTCCCTATGAGAGACAGAGAGAGACAATAGACCCCCCATAAGATTGTAGAATTTGTAGTGTTGAGTAATGTTCGAAGAAAAATGCAAAATGTGATCCTTGAATGTTGAACAACATTTCTTCCCCATGGAAGAAGATAAATTGCAAATAGGTACATGAAATATTCCCACATGAGAAGAATAGAAGTCTTGGAATGTTGCACAAGATCCAAAGAAAATGGTGACATATTTGAAAGTCGATGAAATGCTCCAAGTGAAGGTTGATGTAGAACAAAAACCAAAGATGTAGATGGGTTGACAACATCATTAATGTGGATGTCATCAAAGGTACTTGCTAACTATGAATATCCTACTATCTTGAATCATGAGAAAACAATGATGTAGGAACACTCAATATTGAAGAAATAGAATTTGAAGGAGATGAAATCAGTGTAAGGTGAAGGAAGCAATGAGGAGGATAAAAATTCAAGGTTAAAATACCCAAATTGTATTTCCTTATACATGTTGAAGGTGCCAGTGTCATCTATACTCAAACCATCATCAAAGTAGGTAGAACTAAAAGAAGAAAAGGAGTATAATTTGCAATCATTATCAGCATGACCCATGGCAATGATGTCTCTACTCTGCAAATCTTTGATAATCATGAAATGTGGTCTAAAATCAATTATTTTTATTGTGCCACTATGTGTAATATAATAAATGGAAAGGAGATTATGGACAAGGAAGGTATATAAAATACATCATTGAATGTTCCTTCTCCAATATCAATAGATCATTTTCCAAGAGTTGAAATACAAGTGTTATTTTCCATCGCTATTGGTGGGAATGAACAAGACTCATATGTAGAAAATGATTCCCTAGATGTAGTCATATGGTGTGATGCCCAAAAATTAAGAAGTCACTTATATGATGTGTTGTTTGCAGAATTAAAGTGTCATACCCTTATTCTCATCATTTTATCAATATGTGAATGATGTGGATGGAGAAAAAGAAGAACCACTTGTTCTGGATGTAGGCAATTGAATTTGATTTTGTTGAAGAATATGACTCAAGTCATCAATTTCCTTTTTATATCATTGGCATTCTTCATGCTCTTGGTTCTTACAATAAGTAAATTTGGGCTTCTCCTTAGAAGTTTTCCCTTTTGATGAGGGAGATGAATCTGATGGAGTCTTTGTTTTTGATCCTTTAGCTTGATCCTTAGTTTGTTTCTTTCCCTTAGATGATTGATCAACTAATGCTTGAAGTTTTGAAGAGGTAATAGCACTGATAAATATTAACTTAGATTGTTCTTGTGTGCATCTATCATAAAACTACTCAAAAGAAGGTATTTTAATGTTCTTCCAAGAGCATCCATTGTAGAGTGGAAAGAAGAAGCAAAGATTTGATAAGGACCTTTTAGCTTTGACAAACCAAGAAGACACACTCTTTTTGTATTTTTTTTACCACAACCCTTAGTTGAGAAAGCAAAGACTTAAATTGAAAAAATAAATCTTCAATAGGTAGGAATGAATTAGGAGACAATGTTGTTAATTCATGTCACATCTCAATTTCATTGATTGCATTTAATAATGTTGATTTAATCAAAATATTTGGAAAATGGAATTTATCATTTAGTATTTATGGATTTGAGAAATGAAATAATATATTTGAAAAATGTTTACCTTACAATTTTATGATTTGAAAAGAGTTATTTTGGAAGGATTATCAATTAAAGGTTACTGATAAAGTTGGTAAGGGAAAGAACGTGTGTGTGCAGGAATAGGTTGAAGAACAAGAACCTGGTTGAGGTAAGAATCCTTTGTCGGAAGACAAATGGTAAGCAATGTTGGAATATGGAATCTCACACATTTATGGGTTAATTGTATTCCTCATCATTTAATTTATCAATCCAAGGCGGTGTCCATGGTTGTCTACAAGAGAGAAAGTAGAAAACTTGCTTGACAATCTATTCTACTTGCAAAAATAAATCCTATTTGCATGAAAGAAAAGTTGAATGAAAGGGAACTAATCTAAGGAACACTTTGCAAGAATTGAAAAGGCTAAAATAATTCACACTTTTTGCAAATGAAAATCTTGCTTGAATTCAAAGTTACTCTAAAAAGTTAGAAATACATTGCTAGAAATGAAACTAAAACTATCCTATTTCCTCAGGCTAAAACAAGTCTTTCTAATTCCCCCATTTTTCTCAAATGATTACATTGTATTTATAGAATTCATATTCTATATCTATCCAACCAATCCACTAAGAATGTGGATCCAAGATCCTATTTTTGAGGGGTCATTTACAAAACTCTAAAAAAACTGAAGTTGTTGTCCTCCATCACGCCACTTTTGTCTCAATCAATTTATGTCATGTACTGCTCCTTCCCTGATGCAAATCATGCCAAATTCTGAAAATGGTTTTTATCCCTTCCAATCTACTTTCTAGATCATTTTGAATTTTTGAATTTCGTTCAGAAATGAGGGAGATATTGTTGTTTTACTAAGACTGCATTTTTGACAATTTTTGAGCACCTGATTTTTAGGGAGCCTTCAGTTCTCCACATGAATGAAGGGATTTTTCTTAAGTTTTCTTTACCAAATATTTGTTGATTATCTTGAAGAAAAATTCACTATCATTAATGACACTTGATTTCTTTGATACTGGAGGAGTCTTTTTTATCTTCCCATAATGTCTTCAAAGCCTTGTCTAGAGTTGATGTTTGGAGCTCTTAGCTACAAGTGGTTATAGCTTCTTCTTACCATAAGTTATTTAATAACTCATTTATCTGAATTATATCATATTAAACACTTCATGGAGACATATTAGAGGCAATTTGGATCACATTTAATTACTAAAAATAAATCAAATATTCGCTTTACATTCTACCTTAAACAACTAAAGAACTTTCAGTCATTACTCAAATCCACTTTAACACTAATGCATTAGGAAGAAATAGATTATTTTATTTGATAAAATATGAGACAATTTATGGTCTTGTCATCTCCCCCACACCTAAAATGTTGCAGGTCCCTCTGCAACTCATAATGAGCCTTCAAATTCAATAAATTCATTTTTTTAGTAGTTGCTCCGGGTAGCTCCTAACAACTCTTGAACAGTTCCAAAATAGCTCTAGATAGTTTCAAATTGCTCCTTAAATCTTATAATTGCTTTTAGATGTTTTTTTTCCTCTCCAAACAACTCTTAATAGCTCCTGACAACTCCTGATTAGCATTTTCTTCTTCTTTTTTTGAGTGGATTGAGTAAAATGAAAGAACTTTAAGTTGAATAAGAGTAAAATAATAAAGTAAATACCTAATTTTATCTTATTTTTCCATGCAACCATCATGCATGAGTTGTAGTTAACTTTCTCCATGTTGCATGCAAATAATTTCTTAAATTTTTGAGAGCTACAACCTGATCTTTTACATTGAATGCCAACTCAGATTGCTTCATCATTATTTTTGTTGCACTAACTAGTCATCCATAATGCCAAAATATCCGCTACAAGTTTTTAGAGCAGCAACTTATATAGAAAATTGCATTCTTATAGCCTAAGAGAAGAGGAAATAGCATGTGCAAAGCACTTAGTTTCAAAAATCAAACATACCCTAACCTACTCTACTTAATGATGTAGAGAGGTTACACATGACCATTAACTGGTTCTGAAAAATATCTTCACTTCTCAAAGTATGTTTCCACGTGTTCAATTTTTTGAGAGAAGAGAATGAAAATAATATGACCAAATTTTTGAAACTCAATGTTTCACCTTCCTTTGAAGTGGAAACCTTCTCCATGACTTTTGATTCTAGCAAATACATGGGCTGATTGGAGAGATCTTGCAATCCTTCCTTCTGATCTGTTACATGCATGACTAGAAACAACTCCTTATTCTTCAAATCTATGATTGGGCAGCCCTCCTTTGACTTCAAAAATCTGATTGGGCAGCCATTCTTGGATTTTGAAGGTCTCCAAATAAGTCTCTTTTTTGCAAGATTTTGTAATGAAGATAAGATCTCTTCATTGTATTTTGCACCTCTTGCAAACAATAATCCATCAACTATTTCCTTAAAGAAACATCCTTTTCTAGGACTTGGAGTGATGATCCTCCAACTAAGGATATTTTGAAATAGATAGGGGGGTTTCTCATTAGAGCTGGTATTTTGGGGGGGTTTTGAGAGATGAATCTTTCTTGAGGAATTTTTAAATCTAAAAGGCTACCAAACTAATTTTCTCCCTTTCCTAATGACATCTATCCCCGGAAACAACACCAAAAATGATGGGGTCATTGTAATCCTCATCATTTAATTTATCAATTGAAGGCGGTGTCCATGGCTATCTACAAGAGAGAAAGTAAAAAACTTACTTGACAGTCTATTCTACTTTCGGAAATAAATCCTATTTGCATGAAAGGAAAGTTGCATGAAAGGGAACTAATCTAAGGAACACTTTGCAAGAATTGAAAAGGCTAAACTACTTCACACTTTCTGGAAATGAAAAGCTTGCTTGAATTCAAATTTACTCTAGAAAGTTGGAAATACATTGTTGGAAATGAAACTAAAACTATCATATTTCCTCAGGCTAAAACAAGCCTTTCTAATTTCCCCCCTTTTTCTCAAATGATTACATTGTATTTATAGAATTCATATTCTATATCTATCCAACCAATCCACTAAGAATGTGGATCCAAGATCCTATTTTTGAGGGGTCGTTTACAAAAGTCTAAAAAAACTAAAGTTGTTGTCCTCCATCACGCCACTTTTGTCCCAGTCAATTTCTATCACGTACTGCTCCTTCCCTGATGTAAATCATGTCAAATTCTCAAAAGGGTTTTTAGATCTTCCAATCTACTTTCCATATCATTTTGAATTTTTGAACTTCATTGAGTAACGAGGGAGATATCGTTGTTTTACTAAGATTGCGTTTTTGACAATTTATTGGCACCTAATTTTTAGGGAACCTTCAATTCTCCATGTGAATGAAGGGATTGTTCTTCAGTTTTCTTGACCAAATATTTTTTGATTATCTTGAAGAACATTTTACTATCATTAATGAGACTTGATTGCTTTGATACTAGAGGAGTCTTCGTTATCTTCACATAATATCTTCAAAGCCTTGTTTAGAGTTGATGTTTGGAGCTCTTAGCTACAAGTGGTTGTAGCTTCTTTCTTACCATGAGTAATTCAATAACTCATTTATCTGCATTATATCATATTAAACACTTCATGGAGACATATTAGAGGCAATTTGGATCACATTTAATTACTAAAAATAAATCAAATATTCACTTTACATTCTACCTTAAACAACTAAAGAACTTTCAATCATTACTCAAATCCACTTTAACACTAATGCATTAGGAAGAAATAGATGATTTTATTTGATAAAATATGAGACAAGTTATGGTCTCATCACACACCATAGTAGACCATGACATTTGCATTTGTCTATAATTGGTAAATATCATTGTTGTTTGTATGGATTGAAAATCTGGTTAAATAAGTGCTCTTGTGAAAGGAATGAATCTAATGCATCCTTGTCTTACTCTGTCTATCTCAAAGTTTGATATAAAATGGTATTGGAAGTGCATTTGAACATATACAATAATCATAATGAAAACAATTGTATTATTTGTTCTTTTTGATGAACTTGAAAATGGGCTTTTGATAAAAGAAATGGAAAATAAAATAAGATGTATGTTGTGAAATTATACATAAATATATAAATATGTATATACCTATATATATGTGGGTGAAACCCCACACACACACACACACACACACACACACACACACATATATATATATATACATATATAAATGTATTACCATAGTTTTTAAAACAATGAGAGTATGGCTTAAATGTGTAACACCCATAATGAATGGGGAAGGAGCCGACCCCTAAATTCTCAGAAATGGAAGGGAGTGGGTGGTTAAGTGACTGAGGCGTGGATGAAGGAATAATGACCACTATCTCTACAGATAGCAAGAAGATATTCTCGGTTAGAGGGGGCGATTTGATGGAGGCAAAAACTAGCAAAAATCAAGAAGAATTGGAGGAAAAATCGATAGAAGGATAGGGGAACGAAGAGATTGGGAATGCATTGCTAATTTGAATAGAGAAAAATTACCAACAATCACATCTAAGGAGAGGTATTATTGAATCCTATATCAGATGCTTCTTTTTTTAGTCTAATGGTTATTCATTTTCGTGTGTTTTATGAAGAAATCATGTAATTTTTGTGCTCTTAATATGTAAAATCCCATGGATTTGTATTTGTAATTTGATCACATTATAGTCGACCCCATGTTTTTTTAATTATTAGCCCTATTAAGAGCTGAGCCACCATACCAAGCTTTGTTTTTGGGATCCGCGGCATGCACAGGTATAGGGTTCAACACCCGTGACGGGTTCCCACCCGCAAGCAACATTTTCCTTTGTAGCTGTGGTCATTCGACTCAGCCTTGTAGTTGCATTTCTTTTATCAGGGTAATCCCTGCCTTATTCATTCTACTTGTTTGGAGGGACACCGTATGGTGTTCGACTTAATGTTTATGAATCATTTTATGGTTGAACAGATATTACAGTTCAATGTCTATTGTTTCATTATCGCTCTGTGAGCGTCCGACTATGGCTAGCCGAGTGATTTATATCATTTGTTATACTGTCTATCAATGAATGACATGCACCATTCAATCTTGTATTATATCTATCACACCCACCATACGGTGAGGTTTATGTGGCAATTAGAGCCCTATTATAAGCATGGGCCGATCGATGCACTCATTGATCTCTTATAAATTGCAATCTATTGAACAGTCTCACTTACTTTGTTAAGAAGAGGTGTATGAACGATGCTATTGTTCATAGAATAACCCGTTGTCAAACGTTCCATACATGACAACAATGCATGATATTATGTTGTTTCGCCAGTGTTGAGCCATCTCAGGCCATGGTTACATGAATCTTTTGAATCACTTCTTTCATTTGAAGTGTTTATATATATAGATATATAGATACAGGTACATTATTTTTTTATTCCAATGTTTGAAGGATGATAATACTTTGTTTCTTATAGATAAAAGATGCCTTTATGATATGGTCGATCAAACCATATTATAGAAGATAATGGGTAAACAAAGGTGCTTAATGATAACCAATATCATGTTATCTGTAGAGACCTAAAAATGACCTAGGCCTGCAAGCTTCATTTTTACCACTTTCGTCCTAACTTAATTATGACATTTAGTTATGTCCTTGGTCCACATTCGACTATTGATTAAATAATTCATAATTATTTAATTAATTCATGTCCTTTCATTCTTCATGATTATTAAATGAATAAATTTTATTTATTTATTAAATACGTCATTAATTGTCTAGGTCTTCCCTTAATTAAATAAATTTCTTAATTTATTTAATTACCTTTTTGCATTTATTTCTTCCTGATTATTAAATAAATAAGTTTTATTTATTTATTTAATATGTCACTAATTGTCATAATTAAATAAATTGATTAATTTATTTAATTAGTCTTATCTGTTAAATTAAATAATTAAATTTAATTATTTAATTGCCAAATTTGATATTCCTCTCGTTTTAAATAAATTAAATTATTTAAAATGTCATCTCATTCTTAACTGTCAGCTCACTTGCACACTTAGATTTGCATACACAGACGCATTGCATACTTACTCACTTGCACACTTAGATTTTTCATAGCAATTGCAACAATTATTCACACATTTCATTAAGTTTGGCATTTTTAGGTATAAACATTCTTAGTCATTTAGGCATAGGCATTAGACTTTGATCAAATCCTTCAAAGCTTGGTGTAGGACTTCGTCAAGGATTGCTCGCACGTCGAATCTGAGGGCAACACGTCAACCAGCAAGGTAGAAGGTACTATGGAGGTAATTATGGAAATTTCGAGAAACAGGTATAATTGTTTAATTGTTTAATTTCCTTTGTACTCGATAGGTCTTTGGGTTTATTTTATATGCGTTATTGATTGATAAACTAATCCAGAATTTACCCTTAGTTACATTTGGTGAACCTGACTCTATTTTTTTGGTTATTTCTGTACGGTTTTCGTGTGTTTTCTGTTGTTTTTGCAGGTACAGGTACGGAGCAGTGCAACTATTTTTTTAAATCATGACGCATCTGACGCGTCGCAACGCATTCGCACACCCCGACACCGTAATCACTCTGTCATGATGTAATCGTGCTCGGGAAAGCCGCAGTTGAATTACCGAGCTGCATTTGATACATAGAGCGACGCAATCGCTCTATTGTGACGCATTCTACTGGTAACGTTTTCTCTTGATCTGCTTTCAGTTTTTTACTGTTTACTATTTTTTGTGTTCTTTCTATTCTATTTTTTTTTCCTGCATTCTGCCTAGCATAGGTTTGGTGTTACTAATCAAGATTTGCAGCATTTGGCGGTTACTATTCGAGGGTCGAAGGCAAACATTAAAACTACTAACGTGTGGTCTTGCAGGTTCGATCATCAAAGACTGAACATCAAAACAATGTGTCTGTCTTTTTCTTAGTATAAAACACATTTTCTTTTGGTGCAATTAAAATGAACCTATGTTTTTACTATGTCTGAATGTGTTTGCAAAATGGTAGGTGAGTATGCTCTCACCTTGTGAGAACTCGATGATCAAAAAACTAGACCCGTTTTTATCTGTTTTTACCCTCATGACTTGGTATATCGAAGTATCCTCTCCCCTTGCGCTCTCGAGCGATCTTGGGTGCAAGAGAAACGGTTACCAACTCTAGAAATTGGGCTTGCCTGGGGATTTCATCACCCCAACATGACTCAAACCGGCAACGGAGCTAAAACCAAGCTACCCTCGACCGGTATATAAATGTGAATCTTAAGGGAAAACCCAAGATTACGAGTGCAGATGTGTCATACGGACAGAGTAGTACTCCCTTAAACCTTGTTGAGCTTAACCTCTTCAGGCTGGAGTGCCACCTAATTGGTGATTAATCTCTTGCCCCATGTATGGCCACTCGAACGGGGGTCCCGAACTAAACACCTTTGTGTAGTAAGTCAAAAACCTTCTATTTGCTAGCGCAGCACCGGTCGGTGTTAAGGCATCCACACTTTTGTAGTTTGTAGTAGAGGTGATCAATCTTCCATGGGAGTTTCATGGGGGTTGGAAGCTTGGTTGGCTTGAGAAGAGAGTGCACTGTAAGGGGGAGCCCGTGCAGCCAAGCTTCTGAATTCACACGCTACAGATATGCGGTTGGGGAAACCCACGTGGAATCTAGTGAATATTGTCCTGGCCTAACCTAGGATTGTACTTATCTGATGTACGCTTGCTTACATTCAAAACACTGTGCTTGTCAAGTGTTTTTTGGATTCATCACATTTACAGTTCTGAACAAAACATTCAATATTAGACAGATCAAATTTGCCATCAAAACGACAAAAAACTCATTTTTCACAAACTGTGTCACATTTGTTAAGCCGCATTTGAGTTTCTGATTCGCAATCACTCTATTAAACCGCATTCAAAATTTCAAATTCCGCATATGCATGCGTCACGACGCAACTAAACCTTATAGAGTCGCATATGCCAAACTGAGTCGCATCTGTCAGTTCACGAGCCGCATTTGCTCAAACTGAGCTGCATTCGCAAAACCACGACGCATTCGTAGCCTAAAACAACGCATTTGCCTATCACGATTAAAAAC
Organism: Sequoia sempervirens; assembly: GCA_007258455.2. Lineage (NCBI taxonomy): Eukaryota > Viridiplantae > Streptophyta > Pinopsida > Cupressales > Cupressaceae > Sequoia > Sequoia sempervirens. Next base: position 239,887,316 of record VDFB02256132.1, on the reverse strand, counting down.
TTCATACAAAGTCAAATCTGAAGTCTTCACCTTGTCAATCATTTGTCAAACACTGTTTCCAAAGGATTTTGTCAGAAACCAATTTTGAAATTGCTCAAAGTTTCGACCATTAGTTTGCATTCGTCGCCATAGGTTTCACCCTCCATTATTTTTAGGTCCATACATTAGGCATTAGGTTGTCCCTAGGTTTACATCTTGCATACTTTGGATTAGGAAAATCTCAACACAATTTGCAACATCATTGCTTTCGAAACTAGGCTCTCTTGGACTAAGTTATCAAATCCTTTTTTCAGTCATTGTCCCCTTTTGTGAGATTTTCCAACTCAAAAGTCTAGTTAGGAAAGCTCACTAGTCATTTAGACCTTGTCATCTTGTGATTTTCAACAAAGTCCTCTAGTAACCGAAATCGAAAACAAAGATTGAGCTTAGAAGTGCTTAGGTACACTTGTCTTAAAATTGCATTATAAGTCTAGACATTGCATATTCTATTCCCAAAAATCCAAAAACATTAGTCATCCTAGTCGTCATTTTGAACTTAGATCTTGCATAGGGTCATCCTTGCATTTAGTTGTCATTTTCATTTGAGCAATCTCATTTTATGGTGGAAACTAGACTCCAAAAACAACAACGACAAATGGAAAACTTTCGACAAGACCCCACTTCCACTGTTAACAATCCCACATACGACCCAAATTGGACTTTCGACGATCCATTTGGCAATATAAACAATCAACCTCTCACGACAACACCATCCTCCTCAAACAGTCCATTTGAACAATTCTTACGAAAAGATGATTACGGTCAAATACTTGAGGAAAACCTAGAGGTAGCGGCACAAGATCCAAAGGCCTCTCAATTCGTTGAATAAATGGTCCTATACGACGGAGACAGATACTTAGCCATACTCTTGAGTCAAGGAGCTAAGTTACCACAAGGATTCGACATTAACATGTTACGACCAACATCTCCCGACCCTAATGTCCACAATGCACATAACCTGTCAAATAGTGGTCAACCTCCAAACACTACGAGCAATACTTTCTTTGACACCACAACGACAATGCATGCTACCTCCAACATCCCAAACACCTCCAATACAATAAATACTACATCCATTAGAGGATCACAATCGGCCACAATGCCTACCACATCCACTATACTGTCACAATCGGCTGGAACCACTTTTGGCTCCTCGACAATGTGGGAAAATTATTCAAACCCTCTCTATACCACGACAGTAAATGCGACGGGGGCATCATCAAGTCACAACAATCCCCCCTTGACATATACATTTACTACCATGAGCACACCTTCGACATATCCGCTCATTGGTATTTCACAAAATCCTTTGGGAGGAGGCAAAGGACGTATCTTTATCCAAGGACAACAACAACACATTAACACGACAACACAGTCACATGTCATTTCCTCCCAAGGTACAAATACAAACATTCCCCTTGTGCAAACCCAACAATTCGCACAAGGTGGCCAAATAACACAACCCATGGCATCACTAACACATCATAACGTTCATGGTCATCATATCCCCTAGGTAATGACACACATGGCTGGGGGACACATCCCAACCTACTCGTCCCACGTTCATACTCACCAACATACACCCAACTAAATTTCAGTACCAACAACACACCAATCTACACACATCATACTTGTCACAACAATCCATACCGCCACAATACACCAATATTCACTCACAACAAACAGGAACCTATGGTGTACCAAGCAATACAACATACGGAAACACAAATGACCCTGTTATGGATGCCTTCCAAATAAGATTGATGGGTTTAGAAAAAACTATATACATTTCAGGCAAAAAATCAGAAATATCATATGATCTAAATGTATACCCATTCGACATGAGCTTATACATGCCTCCATTTCCTCTGGGATATGTGTCACCCAATTTCACAAAATACAAAGGCAAGACAAACCCCATTGAACATGTTCGTGAATTTGCAACCAATTGTATTGACATCGCTTATGAACAAACATACTTGATGAGACTTTTTTCTAAAAGTCTGGCGGGTCCTGCCCTTGAATGGTTTTCCACTCAAAAGGATATCCATACATGGGATGAGCTTAAACAAAAATTCATAAAAAATTACGCGTACAACATCGACATGGATACCTCTATCACTAGCTTGTGCACTCTCACGCAAGAGGATGCTGGTGAGACATTTATCCCATTCTTTAAAAAATGGAGAAGCCTCACTAGTCGGTGTCACATTGACATCCCCAAAAGGGAAAAGGTCGACATGTTCATCCAAACACTTCTGGGGCCCCTAAAATATGCATTGCAAGTACATTGCTGCACAAACTTCACAGAATTAGTCGAAAAAGGGGTCCAAATTGAGAAAGCCCTTATCACAAAGGGAGAACTAAGATATGGTCCCAAAAACACAAATGCCAATCCAACCACCGACAAGAATAAATACTGGGTAAAAAATAAGCACGTTACAAATGACGGTGTTGTTGACGCCAAGACTGCAAACATTACAGGTCCTGTACTGGCCCTAAAAGGGGTTCAACAACAACACAAACCAACAATGACATAGACACCCCCTACTAATGTCCCTTCAAACAATCAGAACGGTCAAAATAATCAGGGACAATACCGTCAGATGAGACAATTTCCTAGGGGTCGCACATACACTTCTTTGGGTGAACCCATTGAAGAAGTCCTTAAGAAATGCCTCCATAATGGGGTCATCATACTTCAAGAACCAAAACCATATGACCCAGGACAATTCAAACCAACATGGTGAAATGATAATGCATTTTGCGAGTACCATCGAGCAAAAGGACATACAACCTCTAACTATCGACAATTGAAAATCCTAATACAAGATCTTATTGAAAGTCGCGTCATTGAAGTAGGTGGATCACAATTCACCTCCAATTCAAATCATACTATCCATGAGGAATCCACTGCAGGACCATGGTTCTCATAAGGCTTCCACTTCAGGTCCACAGATGAACAATAATCAAGCCAACTTCACCTGAGCCAAGTACGACTATTCTGGTGGACCAATTATAAATAATATCCGAACTGATGACAAATACATCAATACCATTACGGTCAAGAGAGCACCCCAATGTAATGCTACTACTCGTAGTGGCAAGGTCATCATAGCTGGTCCGCCTCCGGCTAGACAACCCAAAATAACCATACCTGGCCCATCTGCTAAACAGTCAAAACCTGTCCCGACCACAAAGCAGTGGCAACCCAAAAGTCAGTTCAACCTTATTGACCAGCTAGACAAGACACCCGCACAAATCTCTATACTTGAGCTGCTTCGTATCTCTCCCGCACACAAAGATATCCTAGATAAAACCCTGCAAGAGTCGTCGGTCCCCAAGGACATTGATGTCAATCAATTTGAAACCATGGTGGGATACCTCACTACGCCTCACCACGTCACCTTCTCGGATCAAGATTACTCATCACCTAAAACCAACCACAATGATGCATTGCACATAGAAACTTTTGTCCACAAGCATAGAGTCAGACGAGTTTTAGTAGATGGCGGAGCAGGACTGAACATATGCTCCCTCAAACTGGTTAAGGCTCTAGGATTCTCTGATGCATGCGTAGACCCGACAAAGAGTATAGTGATCAAAGCATATGATGATAAAGAACGCTCTTCACATAGCGTTATATCTCTCCCTATCAGAGTGGGACCAGTCATTGTGGACACAACCTGCTAGGTCCTGGATTTGGAACTACCATATAACATCTTGCTTGGTCATCCGTGGATTCATGCCTTAAAAGTTGTTCCGTCCACATATCACCAATGCCTAAAGTTTCCATTTGACGGCACGGAAATAACCATATATGGAGACCTCGACCCCTTCCAATATTGTACTAACCTAAGGGGTATTTTTGAAAACTGAGAAGCACCTGGCTCCTCGTCATCCAAATACATTGACCCATCAACACTCACATAATTTTCTACATCCGCTCTATCCATGTCTTCCGCCACACCACCACCTCCCGGAAACCATAAGGCTGAATCCACTGTCAAAATCTAGGACCTCGGTTGCGGAGAGTTCAAACTACATACAACATACAGCATAACAACAATACCCAAGTCTCCAAAGGTATATGGTAGGCCATGTTTCAGAATGGAACCCAAGGAAACTTTCAAAGTTCCACCGAAAACAATTTTTATCAAGTGGGGAGACATGAGTAATGAGGACCTTGCTGACATCACAAGATGGATCTATAAGGATACTGTTGCACTACCCCCATTACCAGTTCAAAAATATGGCAAGGGTTATGACATAATGAAGGCTAAAGGCTACGATGGTACTAGTGGCCTAGGAAGAAATAAAACTGGCCGAAGGGAGCCCATAGAAACTTTTCAAATTCCAAAGTATCTTGGATTAGGGTTTGGATCACCTGACAATGATGATCGACATACCATTGGACTTTCGAGTGAGTGAGTACATGCTTTGAACAGTGTCGAGACCACTAAGGAAACCCTCACTGAAACTGACTCCCACGAGTGGGAATTTGGCTCAGAACGATCCTTAAGTGACTGTTGCCTTGATGATTTGTTTGTCGAACCAGGGGAATTGACCTCTGAACAAAGATTTTGGCAAACATTTAAAATTGAACAGGCACCAAATAGTCAAAGTCCCATTACCACTACCCATGACATACAAGACCCATCATCTGAACCCCTTCAGTCCAATCCATCTGAAGTATCAGACGACACTGACAACCAAGACTCTAAGGCCTTCACCCCTTATTTTGACAATGAATATGACACTAGTGAAGGGGAATATTGGATAGAGTCCGATGTAGAGTTGGATGATGATAATCTCATCTACAACATCACTGAATCAGTCTGCATGCTTTCCGCATCCTCACCTCAATTCACCAACATTGACGATGGCATTTCCTTAGTTTACCCTCATCTAGTCGATTGGGACCAGCAAGGCCCGCCAGTCCTGGACACATTTCAGAATGATGAGGCAATTGAAGAATTTATGGAATTACGTGAAGGCATACCCAGTGGGGACCACAAGTCAGGATTCACCATTGATTTAGACTGCACGACATACTTCGGCAAGACTGCTCCATCCTCTAGTCGCAAAAGTAAAAATAAAAATAAAATAAAAAATGAAACGTCTCTAGGTGAAAACCGAAAGGCACCTTTTGACGATAAAATAGTAAAAACAAAGGACGTATCTAGGGTGAAAACCTCTCTGAGGCACCCAAAGATGGAGGACTGGACTTTCTTCCCGTGCAACAAGAGAAGTCAGCTATGCTTATCGAAGACACAATAGAAGACAACATAGCAACTGCAGAAGATCCCAAGATGGTCCTCTTTGCTGCATCATTGACTGAAGAGGAGAGATCATAATTTCATAAATTCTTTGTAGAACGTAAAATCAACTTCGCATGGTCCTATGCTGACATGCCAGGATTGGACCCAGAACTGGTTCTGCACCATCTGCCACTATTACCTAATGCCAAACTAGTTAAGCAGAAGTTACGCAAAATGCACCCTCAAGTTGCTCTATTGGTCAAGGCCAAGTTAAAGAAATTGCTAGACGTTGGATTCATATGGTCTATTGACTATGCCGAATGGATATCTAACCTAGTGCCAGTAACAAAGCCAAATGGGCTAATCTGCGTCTATACAGATTTTAGAGACCTAAATAAAGCATGCCTAAAGGATGACTTTCCTTTGTCGAACATTGACATCATAGTTGACCTCACAACAGGATATGAGATGCTATCCCTCATGGATGGTTTCTTCGGCTATAATCAAATTCGCATTGCCCCCGAAGACCAACACAAGATGACATTTACTTGCCCATGGGGTACATACTGTTGGAATGTCATGCCATTCGGTCTCAAAAATGCAGGTGCCACATATCAAAGGGCTATGACCACGATCTTCCATGACATGATGCATAAAATAATGGAAGATTATGTAGATGACCTATTGGCCAAATCAGTAACCAGGAAAGATCATCTGAAGGTGCTAGACACAATTTTCAAGAGACTTGAAGAATACAAGGTTCGGCTAAATCCTAAGAAATGTGTCTTCAGCGTCACATCAGGTAAACTCTTGGGATACATAGTTTCTAGAAGAGGCATTGAGGTTGATCCAGCAAAAGTTAAAGCCATCATAGACATGCCTCCACCTAGAGGAATCAGTGAACTCAGAACGTTGCAAGGAAGTGTACAATCTATTAGGCGCTTCATAGCCCAATTGGTAGATAAGTGTCACCCATTCCAATATCTGTTGCGCAAGGGTATCCCCTTTGTGTGGATAGATAAATGTCAAGAATCCTTTCAGCAAATCAAAGATTACCTATTGTCAACGCCAGTTCTCATGCCTCCCATTCACGAAAATCCATTGATCCTATACATCTCGATAACTAATTCAGCACCGGGGGTATTACTAGCACAGAACAACCAAGAAGAAAAAGAAAGAGCTATATATTACATCAGTCGAACATTGGTCAAGTATGAACTGAACTACACACTAATAGAACGAGCTTGTCTAGGCATGGTCTTTGCAACACAAAAGCTAAGACATTATATGTTAAGCCATCAGACACAATTAGTAGCAAAGATCGACCCACTGAAATATTTGCTAAGTCGGGCAGCATTAACAGGACAGCTAGCAAAATGGGTTATGATTCTGAGCAAATATGACATTCAGTATGTGGAGAGAAAGGCAATAAAAGGCCAAGTCATAGTGGACCAGCTGGCAGACGCACCTATGCAGAGTGATCACCTGTTGGTGGCAGATTTTCCAGATGAGTCAATATTCCATACGAAACCTAAGGCACCTTGGCGACTCTACTTTGACGGATCACACACAAATCATGGCTCGGGGGCAGGAATCATGTTCATCACTCTGCAAGGAGACTCCATTCCTAAGTCTTTTCGCATTGCCTTCCCATGCACAAACAACGTGGCAGAATATGAGGCATTAGTTACAGGACTAAGAATGGCAATAAAATGGAAGATCATAGCACTACATGTCTACGGGGATTCTCAGCTTGTCATCAACCAGGTTAATGATGACTATGACACAAAAGATGAGAAGCTGATGCCCTACAAATGGATGGTTGACAGTTTCCAAACATACTTTCATATGGTAACCTTTGAACAAGTTTCGAGAACACAGAACAAAGCGGTGGATGCCATGGCTACAATAGGCTCCCTCCTTGATATACCAAGCAATCTGCCTCAGCTGGAATTCCTAATAGAGCAATTGTTGGTCCTTGCCTATGAAATTCCAGAGTCAAAAATGGTTTGCGAACTTGTTGGTCCCGACTCTCCTTGGTACCAGGATATCTATGACTACCTTAAGTCTCAAACCCTTCCACAGAACCTGTCCAATAACCAAAGGAAGTCTTTTATCCGAAAGGCCACAAGGTATGCCATCGTCAGTGACACCCTTTACTGTTGTAGCTTTGACGACACCCTCCTTAGATGTCTTGACACTAATGAAGCACGTACAACCTTGTGCGAGGTACATGACCGTATATGTGGGCCTCATTCGAGTGGTCCTACTCTAGCCAAGAAGGTAATGAGACTTGGGTATTATTGGCCAACCATTGAAAAGGATGCAATGGAATATGTCAGGACTTGTTGCAAATGTCAGATTCATAGTGATTTGATCCATGCTCCAGCACAGGAACTTCAGCCGATCACTTCTCCTTGGCCCTTCGCTCAATGGGGACTTGACCTCGTAGGTAAGATTCATCCAACCTCGTCCAATGGTCACAAATTCATCATCACCGCCACTGAGTATTTTACGAAGTGGATCGAAGCCATCCCTTTGACATACATAACCGACAAGCAAATATCCAAGTTCATTCTTAACTACATTATTTTTTGATATGGCCTTCCGCAATCCATCATCACTGACAACAGACGTTCATTTAAAAACCAAGACATTCGTGAGTTATGTGAGCGATTTCACATCCAACACCATTTTTCATCTCCATACTACCCACAAGGAAACGGTCAAGCTGAGGCATCAAATAAAACCATTGTCAAAATTCTCAAAAAGACTGTCAATGATGTTGGTCGTGACTGGCACATACAACTCAACCCTGCTCTGTGGGCTTACCGTACTAGCATTCGTACGCCTACAAGAGCCACTCCATTTGCCCTAGTCTTTGGCGTTGAGGCCATCTTGCCCATTGAGGTTGAAATTCCTTCGTTACGAGTCTCTTTGAAGGGTTTAATTGATGAAGAGGAGTATAGACAATCACGCTTGCACGAGCTGGAAAAGCTAGAAGAAAGAAGGAAAAATTCACTGAACCATCTGCAAGCATATCAGAACTGTCTTTGTCGCAGTTACAATAAGAAGGTTATGGTCAGGAAATTTGACATTGGCGACCTAGTTCTCATGCAGAACCCCAAGAACCAAGCTGACAGAGAAAAGTCGGGAAAGTTTGAACCAAATTGGTTAGGTCCCTACATTATCATATCTGCTTTTGGTTTTGGAGCCTATCAGCTGGCAACTCTAGATGGCGAACAACTGACGGAGCCTATCAACAGTTTACATCTCCGAAGGTTCTACGCATAGCATCAGGGGATTGAGCTAAAAATCGTAAAATACAAAAAAATTGAAAAATGATAAAAAAAATTGTTGCCTTGATGAAAACCTAGCAAATAGGTGTCTTAGCAACACCAAAAAAAAAAAAAAAGAGAGAAAAAAGACAAAAATAGTAAAGAGAAAAATGATTCGTCCAACAGTGAAAACCTAACAAACAGGCGCTTTGGACAAGTACCATGGTGAAAACCTGGAAAACAAGCACCATGTGTAATCAATCATTGCTCTGGCATCTACTGTCACTTTATCTGCCTTGGCCTAGGATGAAAGGTATTTCTGATGTTATCACGCAGGCTACCACAACATGATACCCCTCCTTTCATGATTGATAAACATTTGACATCGAGTCCTGACGACTGTCCATCTGGTACACCAGAAGCATCCCTTTCATATCCCTTAAAATTTTCTAAGTCTTGGACTTGACTGGGGGCAAAATTTTTATCATGTAACTGCAGTGGATGTCACACATGATTTCGGCAATTGGCAAAAAGTCCTGAAAAAAATTCAAAAACATCATAAAAAGTCCTGAAAAAAGACCAAAAACACTGCAAAATGTCCTTAAAAAAAGACAAACATCATAAAAGTCCTAAAAAAAGACAAAAACATCACAAAAATTCCTGAAAAAAGACCAAAAACATCATAAAAAGTCCTAAAAAAAGACCAAAAACACGGCAAAATGTCCTGAAAAAAAGACAAAAACATCATAAAAGTCCTAAAAAAAGACAAACATCACAAAAAGTCCTAAAAAAAGACCAAAAACATCGCAAAAAGTCATGAGAAAAGACCTAAAAACCATAAAACGTCTTGAAGAAAAACCACAACAAAACATCATACTGCTCGAAGAACGCAAACACAGAGTCATCTCTTGTCAAAGTCTGTCATGTCAAATCAATAAGTCTTTGTTATTTTTCTAAACTACGTTGTCTCTGCGCATTTGCTACGTAGGCAAGACTCACATTTGAGTCCCCGAGACATTAGGTCAGTCCCTTTAGGTTTGTCAAAATAAAATCATGACACAATATTTGGTCACCAATACAAAGTCATTGGTCGTGTCGAACTACGAGGTCTCTGAGTGTATGACGTAGGCAAGGCCATCTATCGATGAGCCCCCGAGGCCGCACTAGGTCAGTCCATTAGGGTTCATGGCACTACACTAGCACACACGTCAAAATATCTGCAAGACATTGCGAATCACTCCCAAATGGGTAAACTCCTAAAAACAACTTATGGCAATCAGTTATTTCAATATGACAACAGGTCAATCATATCATCATGACAATATCGACATATAGTCAAACACAAGTCAAACTCGGTCAAAGCAAGTCAAATCATCATAACCTGTCAAACTGTCAACTCTAGGTTAACCTTCAGATGTGTCTTTCTAAAAGATAACCTCTATCATTCATGCCTTAGGATGTGTCCTTCCTAGGCAGCGTCACTGTCATTCGACATTTTGAGGGATCCTCTCGATTACTCCCCTTGACATCAGTATTCTTCAGATGTGTCCTTCTGAAGAACCGACTATGTCATTTATGCCTTAGGATGTGTCCTTCCTAGGCATCGTCATCATCACTATCATATGGCATTTTGAGGGATCCCTTTTGACATTTAGGGATCAATCCTCTTGACATTAACATTATTTAGGATGTGTCCTTCCTGAATTCAGCAATTTTTGACATTTGTCATCTTAGCATCATCAAAGATTTGACACTCTGGTATCTCGTCATTACCAAACCTGACATTTTGACATCAGAATAATGGATATCCAGATGCACTTGGCAAACACTTGACACTTGTCTTTTGGCTTTTATCATGTTATTAGTTTTTCAGTGAGATCCCAATAACAGGATTTAGAGAAGCAGCGACGTATCATGACGATTGACACGCATGACTACTAGTTTCTCAACGAGGTCCTCATTTTGGGATTTAGAAAAATGACGTATCATGATAAGGGCTCTTTTTTTTTGTATGACAATCATGCTACTAGTTTCTCAAGGATGTCCTGGGAACATGATTTAGAGAAGCAATGACGTCTCATGAATTGTCTGTCTTTTTCTGCTTGTGGTTGATTATGACAAAAATACGGGGGAAATCACGCTCTTAGTATGAGTCATGATCATCCTTGTCTGTGACTGCTTGTCTTATGTAATGGTACAACCTTGCACACCTTGATCTATGTCATATCATGGTGTTTGTTGGCCATTACAACAGTTTGCCTAGTGATGATTAAGAGCAATAAATATTAAAGTCCTATGGTAAAGTTTTGAAGGATTTGGTCTAGGAACTAACATGCATCTCCTTCGGTCTGGTCGTCTTCTATCGCCAATCTGGTCATCTTCTCTCGTTCATCTCACGATGATATCCTGTGACATCCAAAAAACATAAGTGCATACAAGATCATATAAACATTGCATTAGGTCCATACATACATCATCCATAGCATTAAATCATATACATAATCACAAACATTGCATTAACATAATCATCAACATTGCATCCATTTACTAAATACACTATGCACATCATTATCATCATCATCTCATTTAGTAAGCATTGCATCATCATGGCATCAAAATCATAAATAAGCATCATAGGACATACATGATACATCATAAATCAACATCATACATCACATATATCATAATGCATTAAATCAAAGAACATCACATAACACACATGTAGGCCGCGTCAAAACTGCATCATCATATAATATCATCTCAACAATATACAATGCCACAGGATAAAGTCAAGAGATATCCCAAAAATGGAGCTCGCTGGCTCAATAATATATACATAGTGTGTCATAATAACAAAAATGCCCCTAGGGTAGACTCTCATCATCCCCTCGTGGTGAAGAATGTGGCGGTTGCAACTTTGAGACTGGCATTGGAATGATAGGCGGACCTGTGGCAACCTCTGCCTGTGCAACCACTGGAACTGACAATGACGACATCATCGCCACAATAATGGACACCGGTGACGTCACTGTGGCCTAACTCTGAGAAGCTGAAGGATCTACCACTAGTGGTTGCCTCTGTACGGACCTCTGCACTGAACCAGTCGACCCATGACTATGGCTCGAATGAGGACTCGAGGTGTGCCTATGTGAGTGGTGTGACCTGTGCCCTGATGTGTGCCCTGTCGAGGTAGACCCTCCAACACTCGTGTGACTCCTGCTGCCACTGGCACTGCCTGATCTATGGCCACTGCCTGTCCTCATCTGTGACTGTGACAAGGCAGGATCCTGTCGCTCAGGTGGCACTGCCTGCTCATATAAGGTCCTGTACTGACCCAGCCTCGTGCTCACCCTGGCTAGCTCACGATCCATATCCCCTGAAGGCCCTGTGCATAATGTCGCAAACTATGTACACCATTGAGCCGAGTCTTGCTCGAAAATCACTGCCTGATCCCGCTCTACCCGAGCTACCTCTAGCTCTGACTGCAAAGATATGACCTAGGCCATGCTCTCATCCAATCTCTGCTGTAAATCGACCACCCTCTGGTCTGTCGTGGCATCCTGGGGCAATCCTGAGGAGGACGGTATCTCCTCCTCTCCCTCCACCATCCTGAATATGAGTAGTCTCTCTGCCTCATCCATGGCATCATCCTCATCATCGTCCTCCTCCTCCTGTCTGACCTCCTCCTCTATCGCATCCTCATGTTTGACCTCCTCCTCTGCCACATCCTCCGACATCGGCCTCTCCTCCTCTGCCACATCCTCCTGCCTCAGCCTATCCTCCTCCGCCACGTCCTTCTCTTGTCTCCCCACCGCCACCTCCTCCTCTCGTCTCTCCTCACCCTCTCCCTCCTGTCGGGGCTGCTCCTCTCTCTCCCCCTCCTCCCCAACCTCAAGGATAGCATCTAATGCTACCCTTTCCACACATGGGCGCACCCTCCGGCCCTATCTCTAACCATCTCGCTGTCGCCTCTGATCGTCTCCACCATTATCTCCACCCCTATCTCCATCTCTGCCTCCGTCTCCACCCCTATCTCCATCTTTGCCTCTGTCTCCATCCCTGCCTCCACCCCTGCCTCCGACCCTGCCTCCATCCCTCCCCTGGCCTCTGCCCCTGTCATCGCCTCTACCTCCCCGTCTGGCCCTTGGCACACCAGGTATCACTGACTGCCTATCCACAGGTGTTGGCCCGTCAGGATCTATCAATGGCATTGGTCTATGTGCCTACCACCATAAGTCATAGTCTGTTGTAGTCCCGGGATTGGCTACTCCACCCCTCCATCCCCATGGCTGGGCTCCTAGCCCATCAATCTGCTGCTCTATGAAGGCCATTGGAATGGCTGGTCCCCAAGCATACTCTCTAAACGATCGAGCGTACTCGGCTGTCCTTGCAAGTGCACCTTGCTGCTCTCCAAACTGCCTCAGGACACGCTGCGGAAAATACATCTCAATAATAAGCAAGGTCTGCACGGTCCTCTCAATCAAATATCTGTACTGTCTGCTAAGGCTCAGATTATCCACCTCGTCATCCCACTGCTCACAGTCTCTGTATGGCCTCCAGATAAAGGACACCATCGTGTCAATCCTGTGCCACCACCAACTGGTCTCACCCATCCGCATCTGTTGTAGTGCACCGGCATAGTAGTAAGCGTAAGGCATCCCCGCGGCCAACTATGGTCTCTCAATGGGAGGACGAAATATAGCAATATGCTCCCAGACCCATATCATCATCAATGTCGTACCACATGAGATACTCTCTGCTCTCCTGTAGGAAATATCGTGCAACTGATGGTAGAGTGTCCCTAGTAAACACGGACCCCAAGCATACACTGTCCTGTCATGTCTCATACCAACTAAGACGTCTCCCCAGCCAATAGGGAATCCATGTCCCCGACGGTCAGGAATCAAAATACCTCCAATCAAGGTCGCAAGGAATGCATCAAAACGAGCATAGTGCTCCGCCATGAACTCCCATCTGATCTCATATCCCTGGATGCCAAGTCCTGCACCCTGATCTTAGTAGTAGTTCCTGAAAGCCTGCTCGTCGTGAGGAGGGTCGTAAACGATCCTCTCTCCTTGGATCGGCACTCATAGGATGTGGTACACATCCTCCAATGTGATGGTCGCCTCACTTGTCGGCAGGTGGAAAGAGCATGTCTCTGAATGCCAGCGCTCACACAATGCAGTCAATAGTCCCCTATTCGCCCGAATAGTGGGCATATAGGCGACATAAAATAGACCTAGCCACATCAGTCATCGTCACTCCCTCAGAGTCAACTGGTCGGCAAACCGGAATGTAGTCAGTTTGCTCTCTCATGTGTAAATCGGGGCAAGCTACCTCTGCAAAAAGCCAAACAACGTGTCAGTACCTTTTGCACAACTTGTTAGTACTATCAAAAGAATTTAAGGTTTCACAAACATCAAAATCAGCCCTAGTCACAACTAAGGTCAAATGCGTCGCACTAAGGCAATTGCGTCTCAAAACGTCAAATGCGTCTCACGGAGGCAATTGCATCTCAAAACATCGAATGCATCGTTTAAAATGTCAAATGTGTCACACAATTCCAATTGCGTCACTCGGTCTTACAAATGTGTTGCATCAGAACGAATGCGTCACGATACTTTACACTTGCATCGCGAAAGTCGGCAATTGCGTCGCATAAGAACAATTACAGCATTCAAATATACAAATGCGACTCGATAATGCGAATGTGTTGTAGTTTTTGGAAAATGTGGCGCAATACTTTGGTCTCCCCTAATTCCTGGTTGCGCTTGCGTTGCGACGCATCAAATGCGTCGAAGGCGAATGCGTCGAACACAAACGCATATGCGTCGCGGCGCATTCGTTATTTGCCCTAGACACCTAGTTATGACACGTAAAACAAAAAAATTACAAAGTGGGACAAGGGTACATACCGTTGGCTCCGAGCCCTCTGGCCGTCTGAATGTCCGCATGATCTCGCCGCGATGCTCTGTCACTGGAATCACCATCATCATTGCTGTCCTCTTCGCTCTAAGCTCTCAAAATTCGCAAGGTGAATAGTAAGAATGAATTGACTTTTACCCCTTTGTCAACTTATTTATAAAGTCAAAATGACATTTGTCAACTGGGTTATAACTGGAGGCTCATTTGACCAACTTTGACCACCCCATGGGCTGTCTTAAACATGTCACAATCCAAAACCGACTGTGCCATTGTTTCTCTAGTCATCAAATTGACTTATCAGGACCCTTTACAAATTTTTCTGCCGCCGACCCAAAATTTAAAAAAATTTCCGAGGGGCATTGATACTCCATACCTTCACTGGGGCATGACTTTGACTTATTTTCTTTATCACAATGCGACATGCAACATTATGACAAAGAGGGGCAAAATGTAGACACCTAAAAATGACCTAGGCCTGCAAGCTTCATTTTTACCACTTTCGTCCTAACTTAATTATGACATTTAGTTATGTCCTTGGTCCACATTCGACTATTGATTAAATAATTCATAATTATTTAATTAATTCATGTCCTTTCATTCTTCATGATTATTAAATGAATAAATTTTATTTATTTATTAAATACATCATTAATTGTCTAGGTCTTCCCTTAATTTAAATAAATTTATTTAATTACCTTTATGCATTTATTTCTTTCTCATTATTAAATAAATAAGTTTTATTTATTTATTTAATATGTCACTAATTGTCATAATTAAATAAATTGATTAATTTATTTAATTAGTCTTATTGCTAAATTAAATAATTAAATTTAATTATTTAATTGCCAAATTTGATATTCCTCTCGTTTTAAATAAATTAAATTATTTAAAATGTCATCTCATTCTTAACTGTCAGCTCATTTTGGTAAATAATCTGAAAATTATTTATTTATTATTTCACAAATTTCACATTTGGAATTAATTTAATTCCAAGTTGGTAACTTTCCTCCAGAAATCAAGTGATCGGGCAGATAGCCAATCTTTCCAAATTTGATCTTCAGTTTGATCTATATCCTCTTCATTTTTGAAAATCTTTATTTTCAAATTATTTTCCTCATTTATTCTCCACCGCCGATTCGATCTCCTTAGATGGCATCTTGACCGCTCGATTAATGATTTTTCCCTAACCCTAATTAGAGATTATTAGATTTAATCTGGGCCTCTCATTTTAGGTCTTAGTCAGAAGTCAATCTCACCCGTCCATTCAAAATGGCATTTTCTATAAAATGCCATTTTCCTCTCGTTTTTCGATTACACAGAGATTATTACATACATAGATGCATTGCATACTTACTCACTTGCACACTTAGATTTTTCATAGAAATTGCAGCAATTATTCACACATTTCATTAAGTTTGGCATTTTTAGGTATAGACATTCTTAGTCATTTAGGCATAGGCATTAGACTTTGATCAAATCCTTCAAAGCTTGGTGTAGGACTTCGTCAAGGATTGCTCGCACGTCGAATCTAAGGGCAACACGTCAACCAGCAAGGTAGAAGGTACTATGGAGGTAATCATGGAAATTTTGAGATACAGGTATAATTGTTTTATTGTTTAATTTCCTTTGTACTCGATAGGTCTTTGGGTTTATTTTATATGCGTTATTGATTGATAAACTAATCCAGAATTTGCCCTTAGTTACATTATCTATTACACGATAACATGATTATCAAAATCTTTATGTGAACATTATTGTTGTTATAATAGAGCAATCAACATTATAGTGATTCAATTCTTGAATGAATAATAATGTGGAGAATCAAAACTGAACGTTATGTGAACATATTTTGGTTGGAAACAAAATGAATACAAAACCTTACATTGTCTTAGATTGAGAGATATTTTATTATGTTAATTTTGTTTTATTCACCAAAATTGATTATTCTTGATCTTGTAAATCATCCATGTTCCATTTTGAAGTGATTTATGATCCATATGTGAAAAGTGACTGTTGTTTAAATGATTCCTTTTGTATCTTATTTGAGTTTAGTTGTTATTAAAAGATCAAATGGATTCCCTGAACGAAGTTGATACTTTTTTAAATATGGAAAATATGTATGTAAGGAATATTTTTCTTTTAATATTCACAATGTATATTCCAAACTATATTTATTTCCAGGAATATATGTGTACATGCATAAATACTTCATTTATGCATGTGCACATACATGTATACCTTCTGATTCATCTTGAATTACTCATTGATTAAGATTGTTTAAACTTCATTTGCAAAGGAAAAAATTGTAGAAATGGAACAATGTTGAATTGCAATACGAGTCTCAATGGAAAAATAGTAGTATGATGAACAGAGGAGTGGTTATACCAAGTTTTAGATGGAATATTTGTTGATGATATTCAAAGGGAATGATACAAGAGTACTAGGATAGAATGTAGCACACTAGAATATGATGCTAATAGATGGTCTAAAAGGGAGGGATAGCCCTTCATTATGATGAGATTTTCTTTCAAGAATGGGTTCCAAAGAGTGTAAATTTGCTTTTCCAAATCTAAGTTGAGTTGCATTTTATGCAGCCTGAGTTTGGCCAAGCTTTGGAGTCAATTTTATTTATGGAACAAACTGTTTAATATTTATCCTCTCTCTATTGTATCTTTTATTACCTAACATGGAACTTGCATATTCTAACAGTAGATAGAAATGCATGTAGTTAGGCACACATAGATTCCACCTTGGAAATTGTATCTCTTGGTAAGTGTTCCATGTAAGGTTGGGTATTCTCTGAAGGACTGAAGAATTTTGGGGAAGCATTGCTTCGTGGTTAGGTGGAAAAGTACCTCAACCATGTTCTCGTCCACTAGTGGAGGTGAGTTGTCCAGAAGGAATTATATTGGAATCCTATTTAAGTACTTGTATCATTGATGTAATTGATGTTTTGACTTTGAGGCATTTGAAATCCAAGTTAAGCTTTGTTAATTGACTATTGACATTTGGAAATGAATATATATTCAGTTTTTTTTAAAAAATTATGGACATGAAATTGCTAAATGGAAGTAGCTATGGGATTTATATCATAAATTTTATATTCATAATGTCAATTTTTAATTTATTGAGGAAAATTTAGTTGGGCATGTTACATTTAGTATCGGAACTCAAGGTTCAACTCTAGGCCTATGATCCCATGATGGTTGAACCAAGGAATAATAGACCATTAACTGGATTCAAGTTACCTAGAGAATAACCAATCTAAATTGGTTGCAAAAAATGGGAAGGTCATAGTTGGGAAGAAAGAATTGAAAAACCATTAGGGCTTCAAAGAAGCCAGTCGTTATCGAAGAAAATACCAAACCCGAGAACCAACTTGAGATTCTTGACAATGAAACTCTAGCACACACCCTCACACATCTCAAGTTGGAGAGAGGTAAAAAGAGTGAGGAGTCCAAATGAACTCCTAAGGCTAAGAAACCCTTCATCTTTAAAGATTGGCCAATAGGATGTGGACCTAATGCACCTTTGTTGACTAAAGAGGAGAATGAGTGCTTGCACGCACGTCCTACCTCACCCAAGAGGGATGATGTAAATTCATATGGGAATCCAGAGGAATTCCCTCTTTCCGATAATGAGGGAACTACTTAGAATGAAAAAACTTTGTAAATAAGGATCAATGTAAATTCATATTTAATATAAATAAATAAAATCTTTTTGTCGAGCACAAAATTTGAAGGCTTGTCTTGATGTGAATGAATGTGTATATCTCTTTTAGATTACATGTTGTGTGCATAGTATTGTATAGAAGCAATAGTTTAAATGTAAAACCTTATGTTAAGATACACTAAACGTGACTGGGGCGCAGGTCGAGTGTGAGTCATTATGGTGACCACCAGACAAGAAGTAGGCAGTAGCGGACAAGAAAATGGGCCAAGCAAGAGGCTAAACCAAATCTTGGAACTCTTGAACCAACAAGAAGCTTGAATGGACGATTTGGAGAAAGAGGTCTGAGGGGTGCAGGAAGATTGGAATCTTAGGAATGAGGTATTTGACCAAGGAGAAAGGGCCCAAGGGGATCTTAATCGAGGTCGAATTGAGGAAGAACTGGGGAAAATCTTAAAAAGGTAGCACCATCGAAATTCGATGGCAAGGCCATCAAAGATGGAGTTGAGGCCTAGATCATAGAGATGGAAAAATATTTTAGGCTCCACAACCTATCAAAACAAACCAAGGCTACTTGGGTTGCATACCAATTATCTGGAGAGGCAGCTACTTGGTGGGACAATGAGAAGGTAGGAGGAATACTTCTGCTAGAGGAGATCACTTGGGAGTTTTTCCTCCAATCTTTCAAGAAGAGATGGGTACCATAGCTTTTATTTGATAAGAAGATGACTAAATTTCAAATTTTGACCCAGGGTGGCCTGATAGTAGTTCAGTATTTGGAGAAGTTTACCAATTTTCTCAAGTATGTTCTGCAGTATCAATCTGATGAGCATTTCCATATTCGAAAGTTTATATTAGGATTGAGACCCCGCATTGGAGCTAACGTGGATCTTCACAATCCTCTTACGATGGAAGAAGCTTTTGAGAAGGCCATTACGCAAGAACAAAAGCTGCAACAGTTGTCCAATCTTTGCAAGGGTTCAAACTTCAAGAACCGATTCAGAAACAAAAAGTTTTAGAAGGGTGATGGACAAAAGGGAAATAAGTCCCATCAAATCAAAAATTTGAAAAGAGAAGGTGACCCTCTGGAAAAGGAAGAAGGAAACCAAGGCGGAAGGAATAAAAGGGCTAACAAGAGCAACGACAACTTTAACAGTAACCAGAGGTACTCAAAAGAGGATATGTGTTGGAGGTTGAAAATGACCATGTGATGGATGTGACATTTGTGGGGGAGACCATTATGCATCTAATTTATCTCAGAATTCAAAGTCACAGAACGAAGGAAACTAGCTGCAAACCCTGCAACACAAGATCCATGCGGCGGTAGATAATAGGCAAGTAGAGTACCAAGCTTCTCCAATATGATTAACAGGTAAGCTCTATGGCCAAAGTGTTTCTATTTTGATAGATACTAGAGCTGCTAAGTGTTTTATAGATCCTATAATGATTTCTAAGCTACCCATTCGACCTAGATATTTGTAAAACTCATGGTCTATTTAGTATGGGAATCAAGTAAAACAAAAAGTAGCTTCATGTTTCTTTTGCAACAAGTTAGAACTTCCCAACTTGCTAACCCAAGTTGACCTTTACGTGGCACCACTAGGGTCCTATAATGTAATCTTGGGAATCAACTAGTTAACTGAGCACAAAGCCATTGTAAATTGTGAGGATAAGATGGTGAGCTGTCTAGATGAATATGGGTACCCGGTTGAGATACATGGGATACAGAGACCCTTGGAGCTTAGGAAAATTTTAGCTATGCAACTCAAGAGGGCTCAAAGGAAGGGTTGTGTCATTTATGTTGTGCATGTAAGTGAACCCGACAATGAGAAACCATACCTAGATGATTATCCAATCCTTAGGGAATTCCAGTATGTGTTTCCTAAAGATCTCATTGAGATGCCTCCAAAGCGAGAATTTAATTTCTCATTGATCTACTACTAGGAGTTGAGCCTCAGTCTAAGGCCTCATAGAGGATGACCACCACTGAATTTATGAATTGAAAGCCCAATTACAAGAGCTATTACGCAAGGGGCTTATTAGAACCAGTGTGTCACCATGGGGAGCACTAATTATCTTTGTAAAAAATAAGGATGGAACCTTGTGTCTGTGTATTGATTATTAGATGTTGAACAAGGTGACCATCAAGAGTTGATATCCCATTCTAAGGATCGACGAATTATTTGATCATATGAAGGGAGCGACAATATTCTCAAAAAAATGATCTCAAATCTGGTTATCATCAGTTGAGAAAAAAGGAAGAAGATATTCCAAAGACGACCTTCTGAACTTGGTATGGACATTACAAGTTCACCTTTGTATCATTTGGATTGACCAATGCACCCACAACTTTCATGAATCTTATGAATAGTGTGTTATGGGACTGTTTAGATGATTTTTCCTAATATTTATTGATGACATCCTGGTTTATTCCAAGTCTATTGAGAAACATGATCGACACTTGAGGATAGTCTTATAGCGTCTGAGGGAAAATAAGCTTTTTGGAAGGCTATCTAAGTTCTTGTTTTATCAGGATAGGGTGCGCTACCTAGGCCACATTATCTCTGCTGAGGGAGTCTCTGTGGATCTTGAGAAGATAAAAGCAATCATGGAGTGGTCGACGCCTTAGAGTGTGATGGAGGTGTGAAGCTTTATGGGCCTTGTCTGATATTTAAAAAAAATTATGCAAGGGTTTTCTAAAATTGCAACCCTGATAACATCTCTCTAAAATAAAGGAAAGAGGTTTGAATGGATCAAGAAGTGTGAGCAAGCTTTCCAACTCCTAAAGGAGAAGCTCACAACAACCCCAATGCTAATTATTCCAGATTTGAATGGTCAATTCTCAGTGATCATGGATGCTTCAGGAGACAGAGTAGGAGCAGTGTTGATGCAAGAAAGGAAAGTAGGGACATATGAGTCTAGGAAGTTGAAACAACATGAAGTAAATTACGTGCCACATGATCTAGAATTAGCAGCTATAGGGTATGCCTTGCAGATGTGGAGACATTATCTTTTTGGGAAGTCATTTAAGCTCAAAATGGATCATTTGAGATTGAGATACATTTTCACTCAACGAAACCTTGATACACGACAAAGGAGATGGCTAGAATTCCTTAGCGAGTATGAATTCAGAATTGAGTATATAAAAGGAAAGGAAAATAGAGTGGTTGATGCCTTTACTAGAAGAAGACATCTAGAAGCCATGACCTCTATGAGATCTAATTTGAGGCAGCAGGTGATGCAACACTTGCAAGGAGATGAGCATTGTGAAAGGGTGAAAAAGGCTATAGAAGAAAATCCGTCACCCCATCGATATGATGGGTATGAGTTTGAATCAGATGGTATCTTGAGATACCAGAGGTAGATGTATGTTCTAGATTCTTGAGAGCTTAGGAAGTTGGTCCTAGAAGAAGTCCATAATGCTCCATATTCAGGACACCCTGGAGTTACAAAGATGATCACATAATTGCAAACCTTATATTATTGGCCAAAACTTAGGAAGGATGTAGTGGAATACGTAGCCAAATGCTTAGAGTGCTAGCAAGTTAAGGCTGAGCACATGCATCTAGCATGGATCCTTTACCCTCATGATATCATTGAGTACAAATGGAAAGTGATCAACATGGACTTTGTACAAGGGTTACCTCTAAATAAGAACAAACATGATGTCATCCTGGTAGTAGTCGATAAGTTGACTAAGGTGACACATTTTATTCTAGGGAATCTTAATGATGGATCATTGACCTTGGCTAAGAAATTTGTCCAAGAGATCTTTCACTTGCATGGAGTGCTAGAAACCATTATATTTGATAGAGATGCACATATGACATCAAGGTTTTGGACAACCTTGAACGCAACATTGGGGACTAAGCTAGATTTTAGCTCATCCTATCATCCTCAAATTGACGGTCAAATTGAGAGAGTGAATTAGGTAGTAGAATATCTCCTTCGGGTGTATTGTATGGATCAATAGTATAAATTGGAAGAGTATCTACCACTATTGGAATTTTCTTATAACAACTCCCATCATGCATCCTTAGGTATGGCACCTTTTGAGGCTCTGTATGGGTGAAAATTTCATACTCCCATCAGTCAGGACAAATTGGAAAATAGGATCATAGTGGGTCCTAAAATGCTAACAGAAATGGAAGAGCAGATGAGACTCATTAGGAGCAAACTGAAGGAGGCAATAGATAGATAAAAGAGTTATTCCAAAAGAAATAGAACCTTTAAATATTTTATAGTCAGGGATAAGGTCTTTTTAAGAGTCAAGCTACGTAAGAGCTCTATTACCTTTAGGAAATAATCCAAGTTGGCTCTGAGATACGTGGGACCATTTGATGTGTTGGAAGTAATCAACTCGATTACATGCAGAATTGCTCTACCACTTGCTCTAGCTCGACTCCATAATGTGTTTCATGTTTCTTTGCTTAAACTGTACCACCCAGATGCATCTCATGTCCTTGATTGAAATTATTTACAGGTGGAGGATCCAGGAGTGGTGCTAGTGGAGCCCATTAGAATTCTAGATAAATGCAACACCAAGTTGCAAAATAGAGACATTGTTCAGTATAAGGTCCAATGTAATTAGTATTCTGAGGATAGTGCTACATGGGAGGATTCGAAGGAAATAAAATGCTCCTTTCCTCATTTTTTTTCTTAGAAAGACTATTGATGGTTTACTATATACTGTTGCTTAAAAAATTTGGACTTGTATGCTATGACATTTTGGCTTGAAAATAGTATGATTTGATGAACATATGTGAATCAATGTTGTTTGATCAGACATCAGGACAATGTCTCTTTCTAGTGGGGGAGGATGTCACATCTCAATTTCATTGCTTGCATTTAATAATGTTGATTTAATTGAAATATTTTGGAAAATGGAATTTACCATTTAGTATTTATGGGTTTGAGAAATGCAATAATATATTTGAAAAATGATTATCTTGCAATTTTATGATTTAAAAAGAGTTATTTTGAAAGGATTATCAGTTAAAGGTTACTGATAAAGCTGACAAGTACAAGAATGTGTGTGTGCAAGAACAGGTTGAAGAACAAGAACCTAGCTAAGGCAGGAATGCTTAGCCATAAGACAAATGGTAAGCAAGGTTGGAATCTGGAATCTCACACACCACAGTAGACCATGACATCTATATTTGCCTGTAATTGATAAATATCATTCTTGTTTGTATGGATTGAAAATTTGGTTAAATAAGTGATCTTGTGAAAGGAATGAATCTAATATATCCTTGTCTTACTTTGTCTATCTCAAAGTTTGATATAAAATGGTATTGGAAATGCATTTGAACATATACAATAATCATAAGGAAAACAATTGTATTATTTATTCTTTTTGATGAACTTGAAAATGGGATTTTGATAAAAGAAATGAAAAATAAAATAAAATGTATGGTGAAATTCTACATAAATATATAAATATGTATATACGTGTGTGTATATGTGTGTGTGTGTGTGTGTGTGGGTGAAACCATGTATATATAAGTATATATATAGATATACATATATAAATGTATTACCATGGTTTTTAAAACAATGAGAGTATGGTTTAAATGCATAACACCCATAATGAATGGTGAAGGAGCCAACTCCTAAATGCTTAGAAATGAAAGGGAGTGAGCGGCTAAGTGATAGTGGCATGGACGAAGGAACAATGACCACTATCTCCAAAGATAGCAAGAAGATATTCTTAGTCAGAGGGGGGATTTGATGGAGGAAAAAACTAGCAAAAAGCAAGAACATTTGAAGGAAAAATCGACAAAAGGATAGGGGGACGAAGAGACTAGGAAGTTGTTGCTAATTTGAATAGAGAAAAATCACCAACAATCGCATCTAAGGAGAGGTATTCTTGAATCCTATATCAGATGCTTCTTTTTGGAGTTGAATGGTTATTCATTTTCATGTGTTTTATGAAGAATTCATGTAATTTTTGTGCTCTTAATATGTAAAAACCCGTGGCTCTATATAAATAATCTAGTCACATTATAGTCGACCCAATGCTTTTTTTCATTGTTAGCCCTATTAGGGGCCGAGCCAACAAATTGAGCTTTATTTTTGGGATACTCGATATGCACAAGTATCAGGTTTAACACTCGTCATGGGTTCCTACTCGCATGCAACATTTTCCTTTGTAGTCATGGTCATTCGATCCGACCTTGTAGTTGCATTTCTTTTATCAGGGTAATCCCCGCCTTGTTCATTCTACTTGTTTGGAGGGACACCATATGGTGTTCGACTTAATGTTTATGAATCATTTTATGGTTAAACGAATATTAACATTCAATGTCTATTGTTTCATTAGTGCTCTATGAGCATCTAGCTATGGCTAGCCAAGTGATTTATATCATTCATTACACTATCTAGCAATGAACAACATGCACTGTTTAATCTTGTATTATATCTATCACACCCACCATACGGTAAGGTTTATGTGGTGATTTGAGCCCTGCTATAAGCATGTGTTGATTGATGCACTCATCGATCCCTTGTAATTTGCAATCTATCGAATTGTCTCACTTACTTTGTTAAGAAGTGTATGAACAATGCTATCGTTCATAGGATAACCCTCTTCTGAACATTGTAAACATTCCATACATGAAAATAATGCATGATATTATGTTGTGTCGCCAGTGTTGGTCCATCTCATGCCGTAGTTACATGAATATTTTGAATCACCTCTTTCATTCAAAGTGTCTATATATACACATACAGGTACACTATTGTTTTATTCCAATGTTTGAAGGATGATAATACTCTGTTTCTTATAGATAAAAGATGCCTTTACCATATGGTCAATTGAACCATAGCACAAAAGATAATGGGTAAATGAAGGTACTTAATAATAATCGAGATCATGTTATCAATTACACGATAACATGCTTATCAGAATCTTTATGTGAACATTATTACGTTAGAACAAAGCAATCAACGTTATAGTGATTTGATTCTTGAATGAATATTAATGTGGAGAATCAAAATTGAACGTTATGTGAACATATTTTGGTTGGAAACAAAATGAATACAAAACCTTACATTGTCTTAGATTGAAGGATATTTTTTATTATGTTAATTTTGTTTTATTCACTAGAATTGATTATTCTTGATCTTGTAAATCATCCATGTTCCATTTTGAATTGATTTATGATCCATATGAGACAAGTGACTGTTGCTTAAATGATTCCTTTTGTATTTTATTTGAATTTAGTTGTTATTAAAAGATCAAATGGATTACCTAAATGAAGTTGATACTTTTTTTGAACATGGAAAACTTGTATGTAAGGAAGATTTTTCTTTTAATATTCATAATGTATACGCATATTCCAAACTATGTTTATTTCCAGACATATATGTGTACATGCATAAATGCTTCATTTATGCACATGCACATAAATGTGGTATACCTTCTGATTCATCTCGAATTTCTCATTGATTAAGATTGTTTAAACTTTGAAATACAAAGGAAATAATTGTAGAAATGGAACAATTTTGAATTGCATACGAGTCTCAATGGAAAAATAGTATTATGATGAATAGAGGAATGGTTATACTAGATTTTAGATGGAATATTTGTTGATGATATTGAAAGGGAATGATACAAGAGTACAAGGATAGATTGTAGCACACTAGAATATGATGCTAATAGATGGTCTAAAAGGGAGGGATAGCCCTTTGTTATGATGAGATTTTCTTTCGGGAATGGATGCCAGAGAGTGTAGATTTGCTTTTCCAAATCTAATATGAGTTGCATTTTATGCAGCATGAGCTTGGGAAAGCTTTGCAATCAATTTTATTTATAGAACAGTCTGTTTAATATTTATCCTCTCTCTGTTGTATCTTTTATTACCTAACATGGAACTTGCATATTCTTACAGTAGATAGAAATGCATGTAGCTAGGCATGCACAGATTCCACATTGCAAACTATATCTCTTGCTAAATGTTTCATGCAGCGTCAGGTATTCTTCGACAAACTAAAGAATTTTGAGGAAGCATTGCTTCGTGGTTGGGTGGAAAAGCATCTCAACCATGTTCTCATCCACTAATGGAGGCGAGCTGTCCAAAAAGTAATTATATTAGAATCCTATTTATGTACTTGTATTATTGATATAATTGATGTATTGACTTTGAGGCGTTTGAAAGCCAAGTCAAGCTTTGTAAATTGACTATTGACATTTGGAAATGAATATTATTCAAAAAAAAAAAATTAAATCTATGGACATGAAATTGCTAAATAGAAGTAGCTATGGGATTTATGTCATAAATTTTATATTCATAATGTCAATTTTTAATTTATTGAGGAAAATTTAGTTGGGAATGTTACAATTCAACATCTAATTACAATATTTTTAACTTGTCACTTGTACCAAAGAGATCTTTAAACGTATCCCACATTTTCTCAGGAGTTGTACATTCTAAAATATGAAATCATAACTTTTTAGAAACATGGAGACCAATGATGCCCATTACCTCATCTAGCTTGTTATGATAATTTAAAAAATATTCAAAATCTCTAGTAAACTCTATTTCTTTTCCATTGACCATTTGCCATAAACCCTTAGATTGAAAAGGTTGTTGTACTTAAATTTTCATGTGTAGAAATTATATAGATTTAACAAATCAATTTTATGATCATGATGCACATAAAGCAAGGCACTTGAATGTGCCTTACAAAACCCCAAAAATTATATTATATCTGAATATTGACCCCCCCAAAAAATGCAAGACAAGAAATATAAGGCTTTGTTAAGTTTGGAAGCCAAATTATCCACTTATAGATCATGAAGATTTTTATAAATATGAAAAAATAGGCTTTCCAAAACTTAATTTCAACTACAAATCTTAAATCCTTACAAAATTTTGATGAATTTTTAAAAAAGATTATCAATTTTGACAAATGGGGTGAAAGTTATGCCCTATCAAAAATTGCATAAATTACATTAATTTTGGATGTTAAAAAATAGATTGAAAAAGTACGATTTTAAAATCATCTTGATGCTAAAGTGTAAATGGCTAAATCAACTTCTTGTCAACTATTCACACTTGAGATTTTAACTTTTTGTTTGTAAGTTATGGAAAAATGAAAACAACCTTGCTTTTACATACACTTTGTAAACTAGACGATTAGTCTCGACCACTAGTGGTTAGCCAAAACATTAGTGGTTTATTGGGAGGTTAAGACACTATTACAATTGACTTTTAAGTTGAAGCGATAATAGATCTTTTGATTAAATTATCATAAAAATATAGCCATAAATGTAAAATTAAATACTATTTGACATTTACAATAAATGCTAACCATTTAAATGCAAACAACAAACCATTAACCATGTAAACCACATGCAAGGAGTGTTTGGATTGAGATGTGGGAGATAGTTCAAGAAACTGCCTAACTCAAGAGGTGTGGTGGCTGAGCTGAGTGCTTGACTGGGTCCAAGGTTTGTGCGGCATGGTGCATGTATGGGAAGGGAAAGCCATTTATATGTGGTCATTGGAAGGCATTGGAGAGCATTATGCCCTCTATGTCAACTTGGATAGTTGACTAGTCTTTTGCTTTCTAGACTACCACATAAAGGACATATATGGGCTTTGATCTCTATTCCATTAGATAATATATGATAATTAGTAATAGATAAATTATAGATCAATAGTAAGAGAAAAAATAAACCTAGCAAGTAGCTTATGATGCATTGTAGCAAGGAATAAGGATTAGCATGACATTGAATTTCTAACTGCTTATATTACCTTGCGTGATTTGCAAAAAAAAACAAATAAACTTGCCCCCAACAATGGAACCACTCTTTCATAGCTTCTTGAATGTTGGATGCTAGACTATGCAAGTAGATCAATGACAATAGTCTCCACACAAGACAAATATTTGTGATGCCCAAGCTAACCATGGAATACAATGCCATGAACCAAAAAAAAGATAGTAGATTAGTGTAAAAACCCAAGTTTTGAAACTAATGTAGAGGGTTGACTATGACTAGAAAAAATCTCCAAAATGTCTACAACAATTACACCCTGATAAATCCAAATCCAACCTTTGTAACCCTCAACCAAAGAAGTACTCTCAATGTGTAATAAGAAAATAATTTTAAGTTGAAAACAAGTTAATGTGGCCAAAGATCTCCAAAATGATTATTTCAATCAAAATGGAAAAATAAGTAGAGGGTGATAACCCCAAAATTTTATAGTATGGATTTGTATGATTTTGTATTGTATAATAGAGTGCTACAAAAAAAATGTAAAATTTTAAAGTTACAATTTTTCATGAAACAAAAGGTAATTCTTTGTTTCACGGGTGTTCTAAATGCAATGAAAATATCTATTTAGCTCCATGATGATCCATTGATAGGAATATGTGTCAGAGTCACTTTAATGTGCGAAGGAACGTGCTCTCATGGCTCTAATACCATTTTGGAGAATAACAAGATCTAAAAGCATGAAACAACCTTCCACTAGTGAACAAAATATGAGAAAAATAGTATGTCTATCAATATACAAATGAAGAGTGTGTAAATACAATGAGGAACATTGCATATATAGGCAAGGTAGGTGAGGCACTCAAAGGTAGGAGTGAAACTCTGACTACGCCTCCAATAGCGCAACACGTGTGAGCTCACTTGACAAGTGTGTGATCAAGTGTCAAATATACATGCAATAGGTGTCTCAAGTGATGAGGATACATGTCTCGATGCTATGAAGTGAGACAAAAGTATAAGAAACGCGAGTAAACTTAAGCTATAAGTGTGAATAGGTCAATCCTAAAAATGTGATTAGCTAACTAGGTGAATAATGAATCTATTTATACTAATAGTTACATCCATATGCAATCTAACAATGCTGACATCATCATTGGGAATATTCATCTAAACTAATTGACTAAAATTTCATGAGTTCTTCTCTAAATCCCAATTCCCATAGGAAACCCACATACTTCAATTGGAAGTGAAATTCTCACAAGGTATATGACTCCAAAGTTCCCACAAATGTAAAAGAATATGTCAGTACAAGTTTATATGGGGAAAGTCATTGGAATTGACTAAGAGTAATTTGGCTAACACAAAAGAATCTAGTTCACTTGAATAAGAGATTTTTGTGAATGTGGAAAAACCTTATGATTTCAATCATGCAAGAAAATACATTGAAACTGATCAAAACATTGGAACCTGTTGAAAATGGTCAGTTCATCACAAACTCCATAAAGGTCAATAGCAAAACAAACATCCACAAGGAAAAGTTCAATGACAACCCTAAAGTCCACCAACTAGTAATTGACCAAAATCCCAAAAAGATATAACTTAATTGATTTTCTCCAATTCTCACCAAATTAGATTTCTAGATACCCATTAATCCCTTCTATAAGGTGATGCCCATAATTTGATCCAAATTGCCTCTAAAATCCATGAAGCCATGACTAAAAAAACTAACAAAAAAAGCAATAAAACTTAAACCAAATGAAAGAAAATATTTTTGGTTGATGTAGGATTTCATGTGGACCTAGTTGCTCTTGCATCAGTATTAATTAGTCTAAATCAATTAACAAAGCAGGTATTACTTTATTTATTTAATTGTAGGATTTAGAGCCTGAAAAGGTTAGATTTAATCAAATAAGTGTTAAATTTGTTTAATTAAAGATGAGGGATAAAGGTAAAGGATGAATTAAATAATTAGGATGTAGTTAAGTCAAGTGTGGTTGGGTATGGAAAAATTTAGGTGTCTACATCTTGTCTCTCTTTAATATGATATTATGACTATAAGAAGTGCAATTGTAAGAAAGAAGAATAAATCATAGTAGGTAGAAAGGATGAGGACTAGTGGAATGATGCACCAATCACTAGAAGGATAAGGAATGATAATGAGAAGGGATTTTGGTATGCCCTCTGTAGAGGACATGCAGGTTTGAAGAACATGAGTGTGGTCTCAAAATGATGGGAAAGTTGGAGGAAGAAGGATATGAACATAAGAGAACATGGGTGGAAATAGATAGGGATGATGGACGAAGATGAAGGATGGATGAGAATTATGCTATAATGGTAGAAGAAACCTTTATTTGATACTATACTTGATGTTATGCACCAAGGTATAAGGAACCATACTGACAATGTGCCAAGTACATAACGAAAATGTCAAATGCAAACATATTCCTTATAACACCATATTATGGAATACCACGGTACCCTTGTGGAAATATGACAAAGAGACCATGATATATTCAAATAGTGATAAGACACACAAGTAATAAACAAGCATGCACAATAAATAAAAAACAAACATGGATTTTTCCCCAAGTCAAGCTAAAAATCAATCAATTGATTGATTGATTGATTGATTGATAATGATGAGGATAAAAAAGTTAACAGTAAGAACAATGCATATCCCGAGAATTGTGTTATTAATTATAAGAACAATATGTGGATTAGGAATGATACATCCCTATGATGATAATTGGATTAAAGTGGACCAATGGATTATTAGTTGATTTGGATCAAAATCGATGGATGCTTTGGGATGATGTGCTAGATTGTAAAATTAGATTGTATGGATAGGATTAGTTATATTGGATAGATTGGATTGAGATGATTGAATTAGAGGGAGAAGGGAATATAGTGGATATGATGGTTATGATAGTGGAATAAATGGGAACCAATGACAAGGGAGAACCAAGTATTGCAATAAGGATGAGAGGATGGAGGAATTCATTAGATAGGAGATAGGGGATTGGTTGGATAAATGGTCATAGGAGATTGAAGGGTGCGAGATGGAGGATAGCAGGATGGAGCTCTAAGGAATATGTTGTAAAGGAACAAGATGCCCCACACTAGATGTGGTGTTGTTGATGATGGAAGGTGATAAAGGATACTTGAGATGGGAGGATAACATGCAAGGGGTTAGATTTGGAAGGTAGAGGAAGTAAGGTTTACATTGTCTAAATCACGCATGGATATTTTGCCCCTAGTTTTGATCAAGATCAAAGGTGATAAGGGAAGATGAGTTGGATATGATGAAGGGAAGGAGATAGGATGAGGGATATGGGATAGACGACGTGGTGTGTAGAATAAAGTGGATGAATTAGATATTTTCCCCTAGTGTTAATCAAGATCAAAGGTGGGAAGGGATGATGGATTTAGATATGATGGGAGGAGGGAGATAGGACGAGGGATATGGGATGGAGGATATTTGAGGATGTGGATAAGAGGTGGTAGGTAGGATAGTGTGGATGAAGCTTGTCCCCAAGTGTAGAGTGTGGGAGGATGGGTGATTACTATGACACCTATTTGCTAGGTTTTCATCATGGTACTTGACCAAGGCATCATGATATATGGTTTTCACCAATGAACAAATTATTTATTTTGACTTTTTTTTCATTTTTTTATTTTTTGGATTTTTAGAATAATATGGATAGAGAGGGATGAGGATAGGGATGTGATAAATTTATTTGAAAGGTATTGGATGGATGATAGGGAGAAAGAGAAGAGACCCAAGTGTCTAGTTCCATGGATGGTATCCCTTGGAGATTTGGTATAATAGACAATGGAAATTGGAGATATTCTTATAGAATCGGTAGATCGATTGTAAGGGGGGTGAAATTGATGGGGATATGGAGATGGATAATGATATATGTAAAGGATCAGATGAGAGGGATTGAAGGATGAAATATAGATGTGGTTAATGGATGGGATGTTGGAAGACTTGTGGATAGAAGTGTTTCCAAGACCAACATTGGCGCACACCTTAAGTGGTCATGTAGTTGTCAAAGGGAAGTGGATTTTGGATTTTGAGATTTATATGGGGTAGTAGATGTGGATTTTGGGACATATGAACCCAAAATGGATGGGGGTTATGATGAAGGACTTAGGATAGTGAATTTTGGGACATAGGGGTCCAAATAGATTTGGAGGATGATTGATTTTTAGATGAAGAATTAAAGGGCTTTGGAGTGTAGGAATATTTTGGAGGAGTATATATGGATGTCAACTGGGGTTGTGCATTAGTATTCATTTATTTTTTTATTTTCTTGGGAATCCACATATTTTGTCTTTGATTTTTATTCATGGGCCTTTGTAGACTCTTAGATTTAGTTTATTTTTGAATTAGATGTTTCTATGTTTTATCATGTCTTTTTTATGGGATATGTTGTTCCTTATCTTTTTGTGGATGTTTGGATTTATGCATTTTATATTTGGCATCAAAATTTATTCCAATGGTAATGGTATGGGTGTATGAAGAATAATTTAGATATATGATATATGGGTTGATGCAGGGAGTATGTTCGAAGGAATTGAAGGATGTGTGCCTTTGTTGATCTTGATTGGGGAGTTGATGTGATAGATAAATAGGATGAAGGAATTTTGAGATAAGAGCGATGGGTGGTGAATTGTAAGGACCAGAGTTGGATGAAAGGGATGAGGAATTGGTTTTGGGACATAAGGGCCCAAAATAGATTTGGAAGAAAAATTAATGGCACAAGGGAAAAAAGTAGGCTTGGAAGATGAAGAATGGGGATATTTAGATTTATATGATGGGTGTGTGATTTAGGGTGTGGAAGAAGTACCAATGTCCCAAGCTTAGTAGATAGTCCATAAGAACTTGGATTTACTATGATTTGGATTGGTTTTAGGATACCTTGTTCATGGGGGCCTAACTTTTTTCCTTTGTAATACATATTTTGACAAATATTTTTGTCAATGGGATACTTGTTGGTTTGGAAGCAATAAATAGACCCATTTTGAGGTGGATATGATTTGGAAGGAATGAGAGATTCTTAGAGGAAATTAGATTGGATGAATATGGAAGAACCTGTTTGATAGGTGTGGGGTTCTTGGAGAGCTTGGATAGGGGTGATGGGATCTTGAGAACGATTAGGATCATGAGGGGTATTATGAGGTACATTGGGATATTGAGATGGAAGGGAATAATGAGGGGGGTTAGGAAGGATGTTTTGATCTTTATTTAGAAGAGGGTAAGTAGATGGGATGGAGGAGATTGTTTGATATTGATTTGGAAGGGGGAATGAGATGGAGTGGAAGGGATGATTTGATCTTGATTTAGATGGGAATTTATGGTATCATGCTTTGGAGAAAGGGATTGGCATAATTATATTTTCTTAGAGTAAATTAGGTAGAATGAAAGCTTGATGTTGGCAAAGAGAGAGTGGGTGGATTCTAGGAGTGGTGCACATGGATAGGGAAATTTTTTGGATGTTTATGAATGGAGAATTTTATGTATTTGAGGTTGTGACCAATGTCATAGTGTAAACCAAATACACTAGATCCATACAGATTTAAACCCTATTTAATCCCCTAAGCATTGATCCCAATAAGATATTCAAAATTGATTAAAGACCAAGAACCCATTAAACTAACTTGAAGAGCACGAAAACAAAATGGAAACCTACTTTAAGACTCTGAATATTATCCTATTGGGGGAGTGGTGTCGCATTGATGTGGAATGGAAACCCTTTCCTAATCCCTTGGATAATGAGCTTGTTTCGATCAATTTTATTGAATGAAACTAATGAAATCGGTGAGAGATGAACAAAACATCATAAAAACTAGTTTAATATGATGGTGATACATTCTAAATGCTAAGATGATTGATGAAATAGATGCAATATATGCTAAATGGAGTTGAAGTTCAAAGATGAAAGCCATTGATGCAATTTAAACTAAAATGATGCAAAATAAGCTAAAATGGAAGTCATTAATGGATGCTTTAAGCTACTTATGATCAATATTTAAACTAAAAATGCTAAATTTATGCTAAATATGGATGTAAGATGAGTGTGATTTTAATAGCATAAGTTTACTATTAAAAGATGGATCCATATTCAATAGATGCAAAGTCTATTGATAGAATAGGTAATGAGAAACCAATGGTCAAGATTGAAAGAATCAATCAATGGTCAAGATGGAAAGAAGATGGAGGCATGGATCATGGATCCCCATCAAGGGTTGAGAATGAAAGTTGATATTTAATAAAGGGCTCACAATCATGCAAAGAAATACACTTTCAAAGCTTGCTCAAGAACTTTGTTGAAAGTTGGTTACAAAGAAGAATATTCCCTTTTTCGAATGAGTGAAAAGGGAGAATATTCTTATGCAAGTGGATGAGGAAAATTAGAATTTAGCAAATTAAAACAAAGTTTTAATGTGCAAAGGGGAGGGATATTCCATAGAAATATTCCCTTTTGGAGGAATTTAAGATTTAACATTAAATAATTACTTTATTTAATGAAAGGGGTGGGATTAGGATATCTAATTAAATGGCTTAGGATAACTACGATTTATTTAATTAAATAAGAATACATAAGAAGCATAATTAAATAATTTGCATTATTTGATTAGACAAGATGGAAAGTGAATGTGAAAGAGAGTGAATTAACCTATTAGGTCAATTAGATTAATAGATGAACATGGGGCCTTTGATTAATTGACTAGGTTAATGTAATCAAACAAGCGAAAAGAAGATGGGTTTTAGGACGAAACGATGTCAGTATATCAAATTCAAGTGTGTAGTATCATTCAGGACATTTTTAATTGTCTACATTTTGCCTCTCTTTGAAGCGAGGTACCTGTTACGTTGGTTCAAAGACTAATGCTTTTTCAATTAAAACTACTGCCTAGATCAAACAATTTTTTTTTGATATTTTGGATGCCCCGCTATTGCCCCAACGAAAGAAATAAGCTAGTTCCCTACCCCCTCGAGAGATCAAGCGTAAATTTGGATTTTTGGGTTGGTTTCTCGACAAAGGTAAAATATTAGTTCAGGTGCAAAACATGCCTCGGGATGCGAAGATGACCTTAGAAACACAAAAAAAAAGGCTCAAAATAGGTTGCATAGCATGGAAATAGGAAAAAATAGGCCAAAACCCTAGCTGCACTCCCAAATTAGGGCAAAAAACCCTAAATTTTAGGCTTAAATAGGTGAGAAAGGTGCATTTCCAATTCATTTGTGCATTAAATATAGCAATTTACTACATTTTGAGCTCAGACACCTTGACAAGATGGCCCACCGTGCGCTTCCAGTTCACCTTTCTGAGCGAGTTCGAGAGTACTAGTGTCGAGCAAACGTAGGACCTCAAGTATGTGCCTTGAAAATTTTCTTGATTTGTGTGTTTTTGTGCATTTATTAGTGTGTCAAAATTATGCTTTCTAGGGCGTCACTGTATAGCGACATGCAGAAGGTCATGTTGGCATTGCTATTGATATTTTAGCGACGCACCATGGTTTTTTGTTTTGGCGATGCATTTGACTAGGGTGTCACGTTTAGAAAATAGCAATGCATAGGGTTTTTTGTTTTAGTGATGCACCTAGGTAGCAGGTGACGCACTTAGTGAATAGCGACACCCCAACACTTTTAAGTATAGTGACACGCCTCAATGCCAATGAGCAATTGAGTATTGTGACGCGCATTGCCAAATTGGTAACGCACTGCCAAAAATGATACAATGACGCACCTTAGAAATGATGACGCTATTGATTTCAGCAAGGCAATTGATGTTATAGGATGCAACCTCTTTGATTTTGATCAATTGTCCAATTTTTAGGCAAATTGACGATGTGTGCAATACATGTAGGAGGGTATTCAACCGTTGATGTCGTGAGAGTATTAATCGGATATTTTGGCAGTGGCATGGGATTTTGATGATTTGGAGATAGAGTGGTTGGGAGCCCTCGGTCTAGGGTTCATTGCTTTCATGTTAGAGGTCTGCACCCATCTATCCATGATGACAACACTCATCAAGACGTGGCATAGCGAGATATCCTCTTTCCATTTTCCCACTGGTGAGGCCACAGTGACCCTTGAGGATGTGTGGCAGATCCTTTGACTTCCCATTCATGGGGAGTGTGTCATCTATGACACAAATGTCAAGAGGGACCCATGTTATTCACCATTGCACATTGATCAAAAAAAATTAGTGAGTTTGCAGATAGACTTGTATCTATACCGTGGACGGGTACCCATATTCAGATTGTTTGTAGTTGCACTCATTGCTGGTGTGATTGACCCAAACCAATGGGGCAGAGGGTTCAGTCTAGGTTGGGGGGTGACATGGCATGGGATGATTCATAGAGGGATCATGTATTCATGGAGGCCAGTATTGTTGGCCTCTTTATGGGTGATCCCACAATACTAGTTTACAATTTTTGTCCAAACTAGACATTGAATTGATTTTTTTTAACTAAATCTTCACTTTTGGGCACCTATAGCTGCTAAACCATGATGAATTTGAAGATGATGCAAACTAGTTATTTGTGACATTTTGTATGTAGATTCTAAATATTTATTTTTATTTATTTTTGAATCATATTGCATTTCTTTTTCCATCTCCTTCGGAAACTAGTTTTTAGCAATAAACACCAATTTTAAAGAGTGATGCTCACCGTAAACAACATAATTTTTTTCTATGAAGGATAAAATTCTTTTTCAAATTTAGCTATGCAACTATGATATCTAGCCTATTCATTTGGTTTCATAGTGTTTTACTAAATATTTTTTTCTTAATCAAGTTTTGAAGTCAAACCAATTACAATTTAGACATAGGCGAACCATAAACAACATAACTTTTTTGTATGTATTGAAATTCAATTTCTTTTTTACTGGATCAAGGACATCAATACCTAGCAGAGATATCTTTTTTAGATTTTTTTTTGGTAATCTACTATTTTTCCACATGTACAGAACAAAGAGCTTGATTTTTAGTGAAAAACCTACATTCACAAGAAATAAAAAATAAATATAATATCAAATTAAATATAT
Source organism: Sequoia sempervirens (assembly GCA_007258455.2). Classification (NCBI taxonomy): domain Eukaryota; kingdom Viridiplantae; phylum Streptophyta; class Pinopsida; order Cupressales; family Cupressaceae; genus Sequoia; species Sequoia sempervirens. The sequence continues at coordinate 239,850,362 of VDFB02256132.1, read as the reverse complement.
TTAAAATTATACTTTTTGGAAAGCTTATAATAAGGACTACATACTTACAATTTTTTAAATAAATTCATTTCATCCCCCAAAAGGTAAATCAAAAGTGGTTTTTTATCAACATTTTGATAGGTATAAAAGAGACTTCATTATAGGTATGGTTTAAAACTAGCAAGGTTCTATCCAAGGGGGTTTGATCTAAGGTGGTTTAATCAAACCCTCTTCAATTGAAATCTTTTAAATGGAACTTTTGAAGGCTTAAATCATTATATTTTCTAAAAATATGTGATTTCAACAAAAATTAGGATGTCCCAAAAAGTGTAAACAACTATTGTGGGATCACCCATATATCATGATATGCATTAGGCAGTGTATTGCCAGGGTAGGAGCATCAGGGCTGGGGTGACACTGCTTCACATTTGGGCATATGAGCATATAGCCATTTTGAGACCATTGGTTGTGTTGGTTGACGTTCATCAGGATGATCTTATTGTATTTAGATACAGATTCCCCATGACATTACAACACACTGGGCCGACAGGTATTCCATATTGGCATCGGGTCATAGATGACATGACCATATTCAGATGGAAGTTATAGCTATAGGTTCCAACATGGTACGATGACTAGCAACAGTTATACTTTGCTCGCTAGACCTGCTACATCTAAGGGCAGGAGCACACTATGGTTGAGCAGTACCTTCTAGACCATGTTGCATGGCAATTTGGGGAGGTACAGGATGTGCCTCCCGATGATTATACAACTTTTTTTTAGGTCCGTAGCCCTAGGCTTATGATCAGGGACTTCCAGACGTAGGCACCACCCCTGGATATGATGCATGGCGGAGGCCACCTACTTGTTTGAAAAACCCAACAAGGGGATACCCCGGTGGGAGAGGTAGAGGTAGGGGTAGAGGCAGGGATGGAGGTAGACAATAGCCTTAACAACCAGACTAACAGAGGGTACAGGTGCCAAGGGATGGTCACCAGGATCAAAGGCAGGATGGCCAACAAGTTGGACAGTAGGGAGTACATGTTCCAGGGGCACCACTGCCACCTCCACCACCTTAGCAACCAAATCCATAGGATGGGTAGATTGTTACCCTTACAACAGAGAGGGATCAGTTGTGCCAAAAACTTCATGTGATGATTGCAAAGAGAGATAGAGAGGTTTAGTTGCGGCAGTAACTAGACCTACAATTGGCCTAAGAGATTGGGCGATGACAACAACTTGAGGTAGTTACAGTGGCTACCCAGAGACAGGTGGTATCGACTTGATTGTACATGGAGATAGTCATAGAGGTTGCATACTACAAGATTCTTTACCACATGGATATCCCCTGTGAGATGAGGCAACCTGATTATTCACAAAGGAGTGGGGCAGCTCTGAGGGTAACCGAGGATCAACCTTCAGTTAGACCTAGGGAATCGAGCAACCACTAGGGATAGCCTCGACATAAACACTTTTTTATTCCTTGCCTAATTATTTATATAGATACACATGCATAGGCTCATTTTTAATAGTCTAGTTTATATTGTACACTTGATGATATTCATACACACTGATTCATATATTGTACCATGACAATCATTTTTTGATATATATATGAGATGATTCAAATTTGTGGATGTGATATTTATTTTCTGTTATATGTTTATGTTATGGATGCACGTCTTATTTATGTGGTATGTAATTTCTATGATGTAATGTTTATGATATGTGATTTTTATGAGATGGATGCAATGCAATGGATGTGTTATCTTATTTTTCAGTATCTTTGTATGATATGTTATGACATGACATGATATGCTTATGCATGATGTATGGATGAATGCATTTCTTTTTGTGTACTTTTACCATGTGATTTATGATTTCATGATGAGATGCATGTATGTATATGGATGATGTATATGTTCATGCTTATGATATGGATGTTATGAATGAATATGCAATGGAATAAGATGCTTAGAATAACAAATCTATATTATTCAAAACAACTTAAAGGATAATGATGATGCAGTGGATTATGTTTCTTTATTATTATGATATGTTATGATGATGTGATGTATGCATGCTGACAATTTGTGGATGCAGGATGGATGCATGATGATGTTTTTGTTGACTACCATGATACCAGGTTAGCGTGGAAAGAAGATAGAAGAATAAGGTGAATGAATCAACCATTGATTGTGAGATTGATTCAAAATTCCAACAAGTCCATGGTCCATCAAGACTTTATTAGATTACAATGACGAGATAGATGATTTTCTCATACCCGAGATTGGGATTTTTTGTCATTCCTTATGTTTGATATAACACATAGGCACGATGCATCATGGCATTGAAAACCAGGATGGCATTGTATCTAGTGACATGGAATTTGACTTTGCAAACAGATAGGATAGTTCTTGCTCACACCTTGGCATATAAAAGCCTTGTTGGAATGTAGTTTAGTAGTTTAGAATATATCAAACAAAAGCATATGCTATATTCAACAATCTAATTCAAACGACTTCCCTACACACAACCAAGCAAGTATGCACTAGGATGATTTTACAATAATACCCACAAGCACATCAAATGAAAGATAATGATCAATGCCCCATTCCTTTCTCTCTACATCATTTTTAGACAACATTGAGAGGTCCTCATAATGGGTCGTTTAGATAAATCATAAGAAAAGATTAAAGACAAACAATCAGTGTTATTTATATCTCTTGCTAATGTAGCATAGCTAAGGCAATTTCTGATGTTGATGTCCATTTTCAGAAGGATGCATCCTAGAACATGTTTATCAGGTGTTTTGACTAAGACTAGGTGTTTGATAGGTCATTGATACAAACTTCACTGACTCATTTACCTATGATCTAGACTTTATATTTTGACCCTTAGGTTCTCACTTTATGACTTGCAATACTTGTTTTACCAAAGTTTAAAGATGACGATTGATTTATTATGGGTTAAAGTTTATTGTGGGTGGAAGGAAAATGGGATGGATGGTTTTGGATTTTCTAGAATATTTCTATGTTTTTGGGTATTCTAAAAATGTTTTGAGGCTGTTTTTGGTCTTTTGAGAGTTTATGTGAATGTTTTGATTTTTGATTATTTGAGGTTGTTTAAGGTTTTCTGATTTTCCAATGTTTTGGGGTTTTCAATTTTCAAATGTTTTTAGATTTTTCTAATTCTTCAAATGTTTTGGGGTTTTCTGAGATTTAAACGAGAACCTAACCTAAAATACTATCCTAGGGGCCTCGAGGGCTTATCAAAGATGAGCCTTGCCTATGTTATACACGTAGAGACCACATAGTTTGACTGACTTGACTTATTGATGAGAAATGAACAGTTGATGGATTGTCAGTTTATTATGATGGACTCCTAAAGGATTGACCTAGGGTGTCTCAAGGGCACATCAATGATGGCCTTTCCAACATTCAAGCTTAGAGACAACCTAGTTTGACAGGTTACTATTTTTGGGATTTTCGATGTTTTCGACATGGTTAGGGTTTTTTGATATGTTTTGGATGTTTTGGATTTTGACTTTACAATTTTCTAAATGTTTTTGGATTTTAGCTATACAAGATTTTGATGTTTTTCTATTTTCGATGTTTTGCAAGTGTTTTTGGATTTTGATGATATTTTATGAATATTTTTGGGATTTTTGATGCGATATGCAAATAACCTTAAGATATACAAGAACCCAATCCAAACCATAATGAATTTCCCCCAGTGTGATGTAATAGACTACCTCGATATAGGTAGGACAAAATGACCTTTGGAATATGCCTAGTTATACAAAGGGGAATATGATACTTCACAATTTCAAGCTATGGCATGGACATCGATGGGTGATGGAATGAATATGATGAATGTGACGTAAAGAATGATAGGATAAAGAGCCAGAGATAGATGGAGGTGCTTTATTTATGCAAGGTGCCTGTTTGCCAGATTTTCACCAAGGTACTTGCCTAAAGCACCATCGAAGTGGTTTTCACCAGAGGATGATTTTTTTTCTTTATTGTTTTCAATCCTTTTTTTTTATCATTTTTATTTTTATTTTTTATTTTTTGAGATTTACACCCTTCAAACCTAAGCATAATTTTTTTTAAGATGTAGACTATTGATTAGATCTTGCAAGGGTTCACCTTTAGGCATTGATAATTGGTATGCTCTTGATCCATAGCTTGCTGTGACAACAAATGGACCTAACCAATTGGGCTCAAACCTTCCTTTACTGTCCTGATCTAGAAGATTTTTCTGATTTTGCTTGAGTACAAGATCCCTTACCTAAAAAGACCAACTCTTGATCTTCTTGTTATAACTCTGTCTTAGTCGATTTTGGTATGCTTGTAAATGATTAAGGGCATCAATACAATGCTCATCCAAGAATTCTAACTCATTCAGCTGAGATACCCTATACTCTTCATTAGTAATCAGATTCTGCAACGACACTTACAGTGAAGGAATCTCAACCTCAATAGGTAGGATGGCTTCTGATCCGTAGACCAAGGAGAAAGGGGTTGCACCTTTTGGTGTGTGAAAATGCTGGTTCAATAGGCCCAAATGGCAAGATTTAACTACAGATGCCAGTCACGACCAGCTTCATTGAATATTTTCTTTAGGATCTTTAGAATGGTCTTGTTTATAGCCTTAGCTTAACCGTTGCCTTGGTGGTAATACGAGGTGGGAAAAAAATGTTGGATGTTAAATTTATAGAAGTTGTCAAAAACAACTTCAGAGTCCAAGAACACCTGCATGCAAAGAGATACCTGTCATAGGGAAGAGAATGGAGAAAAAAGAAAGAGAGGGTTTTAAGCTCTGTAATATGAAAAGATGTATTAACAGAACAATAGGTAATGAATATTTACAACGATCAATCCTTAAAAGGAGATCATGCAAAACCTAAAAGCTAGACATTTAATAATTAAAAGAATTATTAAATGTCACAAATATGCAACTTAAGTGAAATCTTAAGAAAGGAATAAAGGTAACTTAATTAACATAATTAAGTTAAAACCTTTACTCTAACACCCCCCTTAAGATGAACAAGAGTGCAGCTACAAACATGTGCAAGAAAGCAAAGGAAACTATAATGCATGAAAGAAAACAAGGGTCCCAACAACTAGGCCTAATCAGGTACCCGAATATAACCAAATCTCTGTAAAGTGGAGTAAAGGAGAAAACCCAGTGGCAAAAAACTCCTCTCCAAAAAGAGATAAAGAAACATGCTGAAAAAGAACATGAAGGAAGGCCTCACTGAGACCCCCCAAGGACAACTTCCTTCACCCTAAGCATGGAGCGCAACTGAAGATAGCACGGTGATGCCAAAGGTTTAGTGAAGATGTCTGCCACCTGCTCCTCTGTAGGAATGTACTCCAAGATGAGAGAACCATCCTGAATCTACTGCCTAATGAAGTGCATGTGGATTTCAATGTGCTTAGTTCGCTGATGCTCCACTGGGTTGTGGGAAATGTTTATGGCACTCTGATTGTCACACCAAAGAATAGTGGGACTATCAGGAGGAAACCCAAACTCTGTCATCAACTGTCGAAGCCATAAAACCTCCTAACTAGCTAATACTGCTACTCGGTACTCAACCTTTGTAGATGATAATGCAATAACAGTCTGCTTCTTGCAAGACCATGTGATAGGACCAGAACCAAGGAAAAAAACAAAGCCAGAAGTAGACTTATGATCATTAACATCACCAGCCCAATCTGAGTCAGTGAAGCCAATAATGTGAGGGGATCCTGAAGTGTAGTGAATGCCATAATGAGTGGTGCCCCTAATGTACCTCAAAATATGTTTGGTTGCTTGCCAATAGCTCTCATGAGGATCATGGGAGAACCGAGAAACAAGGCAAACTACAAAGGAAAGATCAGGACGAGAATGTGTCAGGTACAACAGACTGCCAACCAACTGCCTGTATAAAGTGGGATCCATTGAAGGAGTAGAACAAGTGGAAGACAAAAAAACACCTAACTGAAATGGAGTGGGGGCGCAGGCTTGCAATCAAGCATGCCAAATATCTAAAGCATATCAAGAGCATACTTCTGCTGAAATATGGAAATCCCATCTGAAGACTGAATAACCTGTAGACCCAGAAAGAAGTGTAGAAGACTAAGATTTTTCATCTCAAATTGCTCCATCAAAGCTTGTTGAACACTCTAAATCATGGAGGATGAGCTACTTGTAAGAATGAGATCATCTACATATAGCACAAGAATTAAAATATCACCCTCTTGACGTTGAATGTACACTGTGTGATCAGAATGACGTGTGAAGTGAGAGGAAAGCAAGAAAGAGTCCATCTTCTCATACCAAGCCCGAGGGGCTTGTTTGAGACCATACAATGAACACCAAAGTAAGCAAACCAAAGAAGTGTCCTGCACAAATCCTGGAGGCTGCTCCATATAGATCTCCTCATGTAGGTCTCCATGCAAGAAGGCACTCTTCACATCCATCTGAAACACTGTCCATCCCTGTGAAGCTACAAGTGAAAGTACAAAGCGAATAGAGCTCATCTTGGCGATAGGGGCAAAGGTCTCGGAGTAGTCAATACCCTCCACTTGAGAAAAACCCTTCGCAACAAGACGTGCCTTATACTTATCAATGGAACCATCTGCAACATACTTGGTACGACCCAGTTGCATCGAACCAACTTTCTTCCCTTAGGAAGAGGACAAAGATCCCAAGTATGATTCTTCATCAAAGAAGAATACTCCTCTTCCATGGCATGACTCAAAAGACTAGAACCAAATGTCTAAGCACAAGTATGACGAGTATCAATAGGATCACCTGCCAAAGAACCAGCTGTCTCAACAGTAACACGGGCCCACCTAGGAAAATGTTGAGTGGTTGGTGATGGTGGAGATGGTGGATCATCATTTGCATCATCCTCAAGAGATAAGTAATCCTCAAAAGATGAAAAGGGAGGAGTAGGAAGTGAGGGAGAAACTGGTGATGGAGAATCCATCTGAGGATAACGCTCATCAAACTGGACATCCCGCCGAAACAATACCTCTCTGGAATTAGGATCAAACAACCTTAATGCCTTAACATCCTCACAGTAGCCAACAAATATGAGTGGTAGGCTCTTCCTCTCCATGGCTTTCTGCTGAGCATCAGGAATAAATTCCCAAGCCTCACTACCAAAAACTCAGAATGTAGAAACATCAGGCTTGACATGGGTCCAAGCCTCCTCAAGAGTCATATGTTGTAATGCCTTATGAGGCATCTGATTCTGAATATAATTGGCACAATTCACCATCTCTGGTAAGGTTATGTTCTTTCTCTTAGTGACACCATTCTGCTGAGGGGTATAAGGTATTGTAAATTGATCTTGTAAACCATGCTCAATGCAAAAATCCCTAAAAGCTTGATTAACATATTCCCCCCATTATCTGTGCATATCCTCCTGATAGAAAGTCCAAACTACTTCTCCAAAAATGTATTAAAGGTCCTGAATGAATCAAATACATCAGACTTGTACTTAAGAAAGTACACCCATGTACGTCTGGAGAAGTCATCAATAAAGTGAGCACATATCAAGCCCCTAAAAAAGGAGTTGGAAAGGACATAACATCATTGTGTACCAACTCCAGAGGTGCCTTAGCACGTGTGGCTCGACCCTGAGGAAAAGGATCCTGATGAGGTTTTCCAAGAGCACAACCTCGACATACACCATCAGTACAGGAAATTTGAGGAAGCCCAATCACAAGTGCCTGAGTAATCATCTACTATAGATATATGTAATTGACATGGCCAAAACGCTCATGCCAAAGCCTACTCACTGAGTTTGCATGTGCTATAAGAGAGGAACCTATAGTGTCTGAAATCTCAAAGTGATCAAATATGTATAAGCAAGATGCAGAATCCACACTCCCAGTAGCTACAACCAAATTAGGATCATGAAGGTCTCGAATAACCACATCATGTGGTGAGAACTCAACTATCTTACCAGAGCCAGAATGGAAAATCTGATAAATGGAAAGAAAGTTTGTCAAAATGTCAGGAGCTAGAAGCACATCCTGAAGACAACCACCATCCAATGAAACAATACCTAAACCCTTAACTGAAAGTTATGTTGAGTCACCAACTACAATGTGTGTAGTGTGAGTAGTGGCAAGTGCGGTGACCAAATCTTGTGTGTGTGTGTGTCATATGGTGATAAGCACTAGAATCTATAATCCAAGTGGACCCTGAAGATAATGCTCATGCAGAAAGAGCATGACCTTTCCCTATGGGTTGGGAAGGAGACTGAGGTGAGGTGATATTATGTTGTTGCATGGCTTCCTCTAAAGCCTCTAATTGTTTCCAACGCCTAGAAACTAGATGTTGTTCCTTGCCACATAAACTACAAGGATCACCTGATTTCTTCTTAGTCTTGGAGGAAGACTCACCAGACTTCGAAGATTTTCCCTGTTTAGAATTGAACTATGGTTTTGAATCAGGCTTAGGAGGTGGCTTCAAGGAACTCTCACTGCCTGTTGAATCTATCTTGGGCTTCGGTTTCTACTTATTTTTCCCTTTAGATGACTGAGCTATCGGTGCTTGGTTCTTAGATCCTGTGAGAGCATCCAACTATGATATCTTGGCCTACTCTCATGTCAACTGATCACATAACACCTCAAAAGTAGGCATGGTAAAGCGGTTGCCCAATGCATCCATGGTGGAATAAAATGTCAAAGAGAATATCTGAAAAGGACCCCGAAGCTTAGAAAGAATCAGGTAAATACACTATGTATCAGTCTTAACCTTACCACAACCCTGTAGAAGAGATCTCTATTTTTTGAATTTCATCAGAAAGTCCTCAATAGAGGGAAAAGAATCAAGTACAAGTGAAGTCAACTCTGCCTCAATCTGTATTGCACGGAACTGATTGATGGTACCAAATAAATCATTGAACTTGGTCCACATTTCAAGAGGACTATTACACCCATCAAGATGAAACAAGAAGCTAACTAAAACATGTAAGGAAATCAAACCCACAGCCTCATCCATCTTATTTATATGCTGCATAACCTTAAATGGTCATGTCAAAAATGGTTGAACCGCATCTAAACAGGACCACAACCCCTTTGATCTGAGAAGACGTGTCATGAATGCCTTCCAAGTATGATAGTTATGAGGTGTGAGAAGTTCAACAGAAGAAGGGTTTTCGACCATGTTTGGAGGGTTTAATGAATGTTTAATGTGAATTTTTCTGGTTTTCTAAAGTAAATGACAGAAAGCAAGATAAAAACTCCCCCACAATGCAAGAAACCAAACCCCAGTAGTGATTTTTTAGTGAAAAAATAGGAAAAAGCAAAAAAAACTTCAGACTAAATCTTGTGTACCTGATAATGTTTCTAGAAAAAATAAAAGAAGATCTGAATAGAGCATGAGAATAGCTTTTCGACGCCTATTCATTTTTGAAAAACGGAGCAAAAATGACCAAGTTATGCCCCTCGAAGTGCAAAAGGCATCATTTGACTTTGACTACGAAAAAATGAAACCAAAATGAATTTTTTTGAAAACAATCCTATACCATCACATCAGGCTCGGAGCTAGCTTTCCAACACCTATTTTTGTTTGAAAATCCAAGCTAAAACACCTGAGATATGCCTGTTTTACTAAAAGTTGGTTAAAAGGGCACATGCAATGGTCTTTGAGCCCTCAAGGGCTAAAAAAATGTTGGCCCTTGATCACGTGGACAACCGGGGGATTGGGCATTGGTGGCGATTGAGTGGCCGGTGGCGTGGCGGTGGTGCATTGGTGGAGCAACGGGCCGGTAGCAAGCTGACGACGGGTGGGAGGCCACTCGGCTGCTGGCGGTGGCCGTCAGGCAGCCAGAGGGTGGTGCAGCCCTTTTCAAGGGGCAACACTTTTTTTTAAATGCAAAAAATGATTTATTTTTTTTAAATTGCATTTTTCACCTCGAGAAACGTGCCCTGGGGCTTGTACGACCCTAGGGCAATTTTTTTAACCTTTTGAGCCAACTGTGGCCAAAATGGTCAAGATTTATATGAAAATAGGGGTTTTTAGGCGCTGCGAATCCAACAGCGAGGTCCGTTTGGGCCCAAAATGAACCCAAAGAATGAAGTATGCCAGATCCACAAAAAATAAAATTGAAAACCTGTGAAAGCCAGATCAAACCCTTGTAGCTCCAAATTCTTCAAAACTAGAACAGGCTGCAGTAGGTCTACGCTTTGATACCATGTAGAAGTTGTCAAAACCAACTTCAGAGTCCAAGAACACCTACATGCAAAGAGATACCTGTCACAGGGAAGAGAATGGAGAAAAAATAAAGAGAGGGTTTTAAGTTCTATAATATGAAAAGATGTATTAACAGAACAATAGGTAATGAATATTTACAAAGATCAATCCTTAAAAGGAGATCATGCAAAACCTAAAAGCTAGACATTTAATAATTAAAAGAATTATTAAATGTCACAAATATGCAACTTAAGTGAAATCTTAAGAAAGGAATAAAGGTAACTTAATTAACATAATTAAGTTAAAACCTCTACTCTAACAAAATTGATGGCATAGCTCTTGTACATCCTGATTTTTGAAGGGTGTTTCGTTATCTGAGATAAGGGTCTGCGGAACACCATAACGAAAAATAAGGTAATTCAGGATAAACTTGGAGATTTTCTTCCTCGTTATGTAAGTCATAGGAATGGCTTCAACCCACTTGGTAAAGTATTCAGTGGCTATGAGGATGAACTTGTGGCCATTAGATGAGGTGGGAGTAACTTTTCCTATGAGGTCAAGCCTCCACATTGAGAAAGGCCAAGGTGTGACCATTGGTTGTAACTCCTAAGCTGGAGCATGAATAAGATCTCCATATTGTTGACACTGGACACCCTTCTACATGTACTGATGAGCTTCTCTTTCCATGGTTGGCCAGTAATACCCCATCCTCAACAGTTTCTTAGCTAAAGTCATACCACTAGAATGGGAACCACATATGCCATCATGTACTTTTGTTAAGGTGATCAAGGCTTCCTCTTGGTTAAGACATCATAGTAATGTCCCCTCAATGCTTTAGCAATGTAAGGTATCACCTAGGATCACAAATTGGGATGCCTTTTAAACAAAGATTTTAAGATTGCAGGTGATATCGGATGGGAGGGTACCTCTACTAAGATAGGCGAATATATCGTGATACCAAGGGGAACCAAGACCAATGATGACACACGCAAATTCAGATTCAAGGATTTTAAAAGCTCGTATGAGAAGTTGTTCTACCAAGAATTCACATTGAAGGACATTATGCGACATGTCTAACAATGATCCAATTGTCGCCATGGCATCTACTGCTCTATTGTTCATAAGTAGTATTTGCTCAAAGGTTATTCTAATGAAAAAGTATTTAAGACTTTCTATCATCTTCTTATAAGGAGTGAGTTTATCATCCTTGGTTTTGTAGTCGTCATTGACTTGATTGACAACTAGCTATGAGTACCCATAGACTTTCAACTCTTGTATCTACCACTGAACTGCTATCCTTAGACTTGTTATTAGAGCTTCATACTCAACAATATTATTAGTACATGGAAACGATAGCTGGTATGAATTTGGAATACAATCACCTTAAGGGATGATAAAGAGGATACCTTCTCCTGACCCATGTTGGGTAAATAATCCATCAAAGTACATTTTCCACTTATCTATTGTATTGACAAGGAACACTGATTCATCAAGAAATTCAGATATCAAAGGATTCTCTACATAGATAAGTGCTTCTTCTAGTTGGTTTGCAATCACTTGTCCTTTGATTGCCTTGCACTCCACATATTCTATGTTAAATTTAGTCAAGATCATTACCCATTTGGCCATTCGCCCAGTGAGAGTTGCTTTGAATAACAAATATTTCAGTGGCTTGATTTTAGCGATAAGCTTGATTTGATGCGACAACATGTAATGTCTGAACTTTTGTGAAGAAAAAACCACTGCTAAGAATACTTTCTCAATGGATGAGTAATTCATTTCATAGCCTACCAAGGTCTTGCTGATGTAATAGATGGCTCTTACTTTTTTCGTTTTCATCATGTGGTGCTAGAAGAGCACCTAGTGTTGTTGATGTTGGTAAGATATACAGGATCAATGGCTTATTTGGTATTGGCGACATGAGCACTAGAGGTGTCAATAGGTAGTCCTCGATCTGCTAGAAGGCTTTATTGCACTTCTCATCCCACTTGTACATTATTATCTTATGGAGAAGGTGTGAGAAAGGGTGGATTTTGTCTGATAATTGCGCTATGAATCTTCTAATGGATTGCAATCTTCCTTGTAGCCCTCTCATTTGTTTTAGTGTTTGTGGTGGTTCCATTTCTAGGATGGTTTTCACTTTTTTTGGATCTATCTCTATCCCTCTTTGTGACACGATGTAGCCAAGAATCTTTCCTGATGTAACCTCAAAGACACACTTTTTCGGGTTTAGTCGTACCTTATACTCTTTGAGCCTGTCAAAGATGGGTCCCAATACCTCTATGTGCTCACTCCTTTTCTTTAACTTGGCTAAAATATCATCCACATAGTCTTTGAATGTTTTGTGGATCATATCATGAAAGATGAGGGTCATTGCTCTTTGATAGGTCGCTCTTGCGTTCTTCAACCCAAATGACATCATGTTCTAAAAATATGTTCCCCATGGACAATTGAATGTAGTTTTGTGCTAATCTTCCTTGGCGATCATGATTTGATTATAGCCTAAAAAACCATCCATGAGTGATAACATTTCATGTCTAGCTGTTAAATCAATGATGATGTCGATGTTGGGAAGAGGGAAATCATCCTTTGGACATGCTTTGTTCAAATCCTTGAAATCCATGCATATTCTAATGCCCCCAGTGGGTTTGGAAACTGGTACCAGGTTGGAAACCCACTCAGGATAGTCAATCGGTCAGATAAATTTGACGTCAAGAAGCTTTTGTAACTCAAGTTTTACCAAGAGTGTTGTTTGAGGGTGCACTTTCCTTAATTTCTGCTTCACTGGTTTGGCTTCAGGATAGACTGCTAAATGATGCACAACCACTTTAGGATCAAGGCCTAGCATATTTGTGTATGACCATGCAAAGTTTGTTCTTCTCTCTTTTAGGAATGTTGCTAGGTTCTTTTGTTCTTCATACAACAAGGATTCGACATAAAAGGTTATTCTTGGTGCCTCATTTGTTCCTACATTTACGGGGATGGCCTTTTCCGCTAGCACTGCTGACTTTTTTGGATGCATTGCACTAAGGGGAGATTGAATCCCTCATCCTTGGGTGCCTCAGAGAAATTTTCACCTTTGGATGTGTCCTTTCTTTTTACTATTTTAGGATTAGAAAGTTCCACAACAACTTGTGGTTTTCACTCAAAGATCTGCATGTTATTTTCATGTCATCAATTTTGTGACTAAAGGATTCAATCATCTCCATGTAGTATGCCTATGTGTCTAGATCTATATCAAAACCAACTTTGTGATCTCCCCATGGTAAGTTGTCATGGAGTCCCATGAATTATGAGATTGCTTCATCGTTTTCGAATAATTCTAGAATCAGTGGTCCACATTGGTCCTAGTCAAAGAGTTGGGGGTATACTAGGCTTATTGTAGTGGTTTGGTCATTTGGGGTGAAATATGTTGTGGATATCATAAAGAGAGAGTTATTCTCGAATAGATCAGCAACATCAAGAGGAAAGTCATCTAGGGTAGTGTCACACAATGTGGGTAACCAAGAGGAAGCCTCTGCTCGTTTAGCAAAAGTATCTTTGCCAATAAGGGTAACCTTAGAAGTAGTACATCCTAATCCAAGATTCTTTGGATGTCTCTCAGGAACAATGGGTTCTAGCAAGCCATTATCATTTTGTCCTTGTTTCTCATTCTTGTTGTACCCCCATCCCTTCATTAGTTGTAGGCCTTTATTGTCATCTTCCATGGGAAGAATAGGCACAGGGAAATCATCTTGATAGAGTAGTTTAGAGACATCTTCCTCATTGACATCTTCTTTGTTCAAATCCCCCCACTTTGTGAAGGTGGTAGATGCAACCTTTAATGTTTTGGTCACTTTATTGATAGGTGTGGGTTTCCCATGAGATTTGGGAGAAATAGGTAGTTCTCCCAACAAAAAAGTGTCCTTATTTAGTTTATAATCTCCACAACCATCATCCTTGATTACTGCTTTGATATCGGGAATGTTCTGCACAATGGGTGTTTTTGCTTCTGAGGTCGATGCAAGGGATGATGGGTTAACAAATGAGGAAGGTGTAGGCCCTTCATCATTTTTAGGGATTTGGGGTACTCTGTAAAACTTTGCTTCAAGATTCTTGCAGTAGTAAAAAGGCTCAAGATTTTCATGGATGGTAACCTCTCTATCCTCAAAAGGAAACTTTACACATTGGTGATATGTTGAAGCTATAGATTTTAAGGCATGAATCCATGGTTGACCAAGCAAAATATTATAGGGGAGATCAATGTCTAACACTTGGCATGTAGTCTCCGCAATGATAGGTTCCACTTGGATGAGTAGTGTGATGATGCCTTGTAATACCCGTTCTTGATTGTCATATGCTTTGATAGTTGTACTTCTTGTTTTTTCAATAGCATCCCCTGAATAACCTAAGTTATTGACCAACTGAAGGGTGCAAATATTCAAACTAGCACCTCCATCTACTAAGACTCTTTTAATGTTGTTATTATGAACAATGACCTCAAGGTGTAAAGCACGGTTATGAGATGGTTGCGATGGTAGATCTTGTTATGAGGTGAGAAGATGAGGGATAGTGATATGCCCTACCATAGCTTGAAATTGATTTGTATCCACGTCCTTAGGGATGGATGATAGGATCTCCCTATATGCAGGGGATAGCCTCAATAGTTCTAGAATAAAAATCTATGTGGGGATCTTCTTGAGCTGATCTAGGAGACTGTATTTTCTAGGGTTGATGTTGGCAATGTAGGTTGTGCCCTAGGTTGGGATGGAGCTCCTTGGATGGTAGCCTTGTCATGTCATGTGATGACTCCACACTCTATACTAGGCCATTAAATGGTAACAAATTTTGTTACAACATTATCACAAGAAGTGACCACATTGGAGTAGACATGCTGTACATTTGTGTAATCCTTCCCTTTTCCATTGTCATTTCTTTTTCCATGATTTGGTAACGGGTTCTTGTATATTTTAAGATATTTTTTAGCTACTGGTACCTCAACAGATATGTCTCCATTGTCAATAAGATCTTGGATGACATTCTTCAATCTCATGCAGTTTGATGTTTTGTGTCCTTTGATCTTATGAAAGTCACAAAGATCCTTTTCATTGTACCAAGGTGGCTTGTCTTGTGGTTCTTGGTAGTTTTGGAAATTGGGAAGCATAATCAAGTTTTTCTCTACCAAATTTTGCATTATTCTTTTGATAGGTTCCACCAACTGTGTGTATTTTCATTTTGGATAGTTATTCATGTTGGGGGTTCATCTTTGTTGAGTTTCAGTGTTATTGATTTGATTATTCTGAGGTGATGATGTGGTTTGTTGTACGGTTGGTTGAGCGTTGGTCATTTGATTGGTGTTTGGCCTAGGAGAACTTATTACCACCTTAGTGTCCACCATTCCATCATTCATTATGTTCTTGTTCTTACCCCAGACACGAGGCTTATTGTTTGAATTGGTCGATGAGTGGTTATCTTTGTATGCTTGGGTGTTGCCCTGTGATAGTAGAGCTCATTCAATGTTGAGGTCCCTAGGGAAAATATCATCATAGGTAGTGATACATTACATTTTCAAGTGGAAGGAGGGATCCGGATCAACATTCGCTATGATAATTCCCACTTGTTCTTCAAGAATGGGTCACTTGCTCTTACTAGCCCTTTGCCTCCATCGTTGTAAGAAATTGGTGAAAGATTCTCCTTTGGTATGCTTGAGAGTGTATAGCTCTTCTAGGATCACATCCATGTCAAGGTTGAAGGAGAAGTGATCTATGAATTTATCAATGACTTCTTGGAAGGTTTTGATACCTGAAGGTAACTGTGAAAACCAATTGATGGCAAGGCCTGTCAAACTTCATGAAAAAAGGAGCATCAATTAAGAATCATTATAGGATACCTACATACACATGACATTGAATTATTTGACGTGATCCACAAGGTTTCCTCTCCCTTTGTCTTTATTTTCCCATTTGGATATCCTACATTTGTTGCGTTAGTGTCTTGAGTTGCGATGCTACATCGTCTTGTAGGTTTGGTGGGGGAACATATGTTGTGTATTATCGGATGGTGGATGGATTGTATGTGGGATTTTGGTATAATGGGGTGTTGTATGGTGTGTAAGGTGGTGTGGGATATTGTGAAGGTGAAGGTGGTGGAGGTGTATATTCTCCCAACGTGTTTGTATTGACGATGTTTTGAGGATTATAGTATAAACCCTGCTGTTGTCGTTGTTGTTGTTGTTGTTATTCATGTACTTTTTGTTGTTGGGCATACTATTGGGCAAGTAATGCTTGTTGTTGGGATTGTTGTTGTTGAGCTTGTTGTTGTGTGACCAAGGCTACTTGTTGGGATTTCTATTGTTGTTGTGCTACTAAGGTTGCTTGCTCAGCTTGTTGTTGTTGTGTTGCTAGGGCTACTTGTTGGGCTTGCAATTGTTACTGTGCTGCTAGGACTGCTTGTTGGGCTTGTTTTTGTTGTGATGCTAAGGGTGCTTGTTGGGCTTTCTATTGTTGTTGTTCTGCTAGGACTATTTTTTGGGCTTACTATTTTTGTTGTGTTGCTAGGGCTGCTTGCTAGGCTTCTTCTTGTTGTGTTGCTAAGGCTGCTTGTTGGGCTTGTTGTTGTTGTTGTGCTGCTAGGACTATTTTTTGGGCTTGTTGTTGTTGTTGTGCTACTTGTTGGGCTTGTTGTTGTTGTGCTAATTTTTGGGCTTGTTGTTTTTGTGTTGCTAAGGTTGCTTACTGGGCTTGTTCTTGTTGTGCTACTAAGGCAGCTTGTTGGGATTATTATTGTTGTTGTGTTGCTAGGACTGCTTGTTGGGCTTGTTGTTGTTGTGTTGCTTGTTGGGCTTTCTTTTGTTGCATGACTTGTTGATAATCCTGTTGTGCTTGTTGTAAGGCTAGAGCATGTGCTTGTAATGTAGGATCTTTTGGTTGTTGGGACACCTACGATGGGTTTTGGGTGTTTATGGTTTGAGTGGGTTATGGCTTAATGACAAGAAGTTGGGGGTTTCTTTGGTTTAACATTCCTTGTAAAATGGTGGATTGGGATGGAGAAATGTAAGTTTGAGGCCCCATTTTATTTTGCATGACATGGGGGACCAATGGTAAAGATGATGATGGTGCCATTTGGTATTGCGATGGCAATGACACATTAGGATCTTGAAATTGATTGAAAGGGCTCCCTTGACCAAAGGGTAGGGGGATCCCTTGTTGTATTTGAGGTGGGACCAAGGTATTACCTTGGTTGATGGGGTTTGTGACCAAGGGGTGTTGTTTTGATTTGTGTTGGTGACATATGGGATGGATGTATTTTATGTAATCGAAGGGTTTGATGAACCCATTGGGGGATTATATGAAGATGTCCCTTGTTGCATTAAGGGTTGAGTTTGCATTAGGGTATTAACTTTCCCTTGTTGGTATATTTGTGACACTTGGTCCATGCTACCTTGTGTGACATTGGGCACACTTGTGGTACTTGTGGGGATGGACGAATATGGTTGTGCTCGATATGTCAAGGTTATTGTGAAGTGATGTACTATAAGTGGTTTATGTGGATGTAGGGGATTCTCATGAATTGGAGGAGCACCAAATGTTGGTGTCCAAGTGGTGTTTTTAGGAGGATTGGTATATAGAGTACCCACAAGTGTGTTGATATTTAATGGAAGAGTGTGGACAAAGTCCTTAGCAAGACTAGTTGCAAGACTAGGAGTTTCTGTTTGACTAAGCCCTATTGATGGAGTTGATTTAATGGTGGATGAAGTCAATCCTTGTGTTAAGGTTTGCACAACAAAAGATGGGGGAATTTGAGCAACTTTTTCTAAGGTTTGACGTTCTTGTTTGTACTCAATGATTTCTTCTTTAGTAAGTCCAAACGATTTGTTCATGACATCTTCTACCTCATATGATCTTGATGGAGTCTGGGGTTCTTACGAGGGGGTAGAATGAATTCTTGGATCAAATTCTTGAAGATTGGTATCACTTGTGGTGGATGTGACTTTGGTTTGTTCCATGATTCTCTTGTGTTGTGATCTTATTGTTACCATAAATTGTGGATCACTTATGGGAGATGTTATGCCTTGCATAACCACCCCATTTTGATCTAGAACAAAATGGGTCCCCTTTCTCTTTTGATTTCTTTGCCTTTGGTTTTTGGTTTTGCCTCAGTTGGAATTCGGGTTTTCTCCTGAGTTCGGGATTTTCCATCCCATTCGAATTTTCCCGGATCTCACTCGAACTCCAGCTGAGTGTTGTTGTTCGGGGATTTTGGTCTTTGCGGAATTCCGTGTGGACCAGATTTTGCCGAATTGTCTTTTTTCGCGGTTTTCTGTCACCTTCGGATTTTCCCGAAATCTGTCATCCCCTCTTTTTCCTGGATTTTCCAGAGTGTCTCCTTTTTCGTGGAAATCCGTCCCCCGCGGATTTCCCCGGAATCTGGTGAAATGTTAAGAAGTTTTGAATAGCAGGACTAGCTAATAAATAATGATGCATTTTACAATTAATTGGTGCTATTTTGAGGTCTCACATGTTGTTCCTGGTTTGATAATGATCAGATTGAGTTTCTAATGCGTGTTTTCATGCTTTTTCCGTTGGAATCCGCCTGACTCAGAATTCTCCGAAATTCCTCCTCGGCTTGGATTCTGTGGGTCGGCCTGAAACCCGAACTGTTGTATGATCATTTTTGTTTGAAGATTTAACGGTACCCTGCTAATTTAAGTTTCATTTCAATGGTGTTTTTTATTATTTAACTTCTGTTCATGTGATCTTTATTGTGGTTTCCTTCGTTGAATGCAGGATTAAATTACATACAGGACGGTATTTGTCAAGAGAGCTCGGCTGGAATGCTTTCCCCAGTTCAATTAGACCTAAAAATCAGCTAAGGCACATTTCGGCAAGACCCCAAAGATGCATCGGCGATCAAAAATCACATACTGGCGTCTATCGCCAAGGCCTCATTCATTGTCTCAACGACTGGGAGTTTCCTATCGGCATAGGTTCGTCTTCAGAGAGATGTCTTAGCAAAATCTCAAAGTCTTGCCGAAGGGAGTTGAATTCGCCGAAGGATAAAACTTTCAGCATAATGTCTGGCCAAAGAGGTGAGGTCGTAGCGACAAAAGCGGCATCGGTGGGAGTCATCTTCTTCAGCATATGGTCTCAGCGAATTCATAAAGTCACACCGACATGCCACAAAGGGATGCTATCAGTGATCTTCAGCGGGAGAATTAATAAGTCTCGGCGACCAAAGAAAGCACATGCGGAGGCTTTTGCCGAGACATAAGGTTTCTATAAGACATCTCCCCGACTGAAGAGAGTCTCAGCAATACAAAAGAGAAGCTCGGCGAAAGTGAAAGAAATCGGCGAAAGGTCTTGCCGATACAAAAGTCTCGGTGACAGCGATGGTGAGTTCACCAAGAGGTGTTGCCTTCGGCGAAAAGTTTCACCAAAGGGGAAGGGTCCTGCCAATAAGATGAGCTCGGCCAAGGATCATACCTTCGCCAAAAGGTCTTGGCAAAGGAAGAAAGTAACACCGAAACAAAAATAGAAACTGGCGCGAGAAGGTCAATGAAAGGAATTCAGAGAGACTCCCAGCAAATGAGGGGACTTCGCTATGAGGTCACGGAGGTCACGCCGATAGGATGTCCCTTTGAGGAGAGGAAAGGTATGCGCCAAGAGGTCTGGCCGACATTCAGGAGTCTCGCCGATAACAAGGAGGGGCTCGGTAAGAGAAGAGAAATTTTAGGTAATTTCTCCTCGATTCTGATAAGTCTCAGCGATAAGAAGGATGTCGGGGAGACTCCAAAAGAAAACAAAAGCTTTGCCATGTGGTCTCAGCGAAAGGATGCGGTCTTTCCGATGGTATTTGGGAGCTCGGTATAACTTTTGTAGCTCACCGAAACGTCTTGCCGACTGCCATATGTTATGCCGATGGTTGATAAAAGTGAGCAGGGTGGATTCTTTTTTAGAATAGTTGATGATGAGTCTGCTCGGGCGACAATGCAAAGATCTAAGGCGACCCGATGGTGTTTTTAGAAAATAGTCAACAAACATGCAGAGAGTCTAGAACATGAAGAAAGGTCGAAGATGAAGGAAGGAACTATGAGTCACTGGGACAGCTATAGTGACCCCTGGCGGAAACAGATCAACATTAATGATGATATTCTGAGCATTCAAGACTGATTTCAGAAGGAGTTCGAGTATGGACACGCAGATAGATGAGTTAATGCTGCAGTAGCAAAAGATCTACAGATCTTTCCCATAAATCCTTCCAGCAATATGGACAACAGGTATTCGTATTCAATGCACAACTGACTCTTTTCAAAAGATCTGAGAGCCGACTCTCCTATAGTCGGTAGATATTTTGTAAACCCTAGTACAAGGGGACAACACATCCTTTTGATGCATCATGTATATAAGGCATTCTTGCCTCTTTGTAAAGGTGAGATCTTCCAAGGTTAGAACTTCTAGGGTAGAATTAAGAGCAACACGGGTAGGGTTAGAAAGTAGGAGTAGAACTGGCAGCTAAGAGTAAGATTAAGTAAGATAGACTAATGTATCTTTTAGTTTTCTTAGACTAAATGGAAATAATTTGGAGCCACAAATTTTTTGTACACTTGTGATTGTGCCAGCTTTGTAATTGTTGTTTATCTGTCTCACTGACAGTAGAAGCAACTAGATCTTAATCTACTTCATGTTGTGTTTCTAAATGGTGTTAGTCTTGAGTTGATTATTTGATTTGAAAGCTTTCAAGGAATGAGGTTTGATTTTCTATTTTGTTTGAATGGTAACTTGCAATCTACTGTTGAAATCAGCATTGTGAATGGATGAAGCTGTGTGTTAGTCACAAGTTAATTCTGTTCTATAGTTGTAGTTAGGAATTCCTTGGAAGGTGACAGGTCTAGTTAATTTGGATGAAGTGTCATTCTTTTCTGTTCCAAAGCCCTGATCCATCTTTTTACATTTCTTTAAAACCCCAGTTAGAATAGGTTTTAAGTTTATGTTTGCTCTCACAACAGTCCAAAAGCTCACACCAGCAGGCCCCTTTAGTATTACTGTTACATTGACCACTGAGGGACATCAGCATAGTTGAGACCCAACTACAAGGACCTTGGGAGCTAAGATATCCATGTGATCATCTTTCTCTTTCAGGAGAAATAGAGTAGCAATATTCTGTTTGCAATGTTGTTGTGCCAAAACACGCGTCAACAGGAAATGGTGCTGGAAGGAGGGCTCTATGAGTAATTATGGATTGTTGAGAGTTGGAGTGGGCCAGGTCTAGGAAAGCCCAGCTCTAATGGGTATCCCTTTGTATATACCAGGATTTGTCCATGAAATCCCTGGTCACCTGTATGATAGGGTTCCTTTATTTTTCCCTAACAGTGCGCAAAATGTATTGAACATGTTGAAACTTGCAGGCATATTCTCACTTTTCTCCAGGTTCCACATGAGGATGTTGTCTGTCAATTGTTCATCAGAACACTTCAAGGTTCAGCAAGACAATGGTATGTTTATCTGCCACCACAATCTATTTATTCATGGGCAGAGTTAGAAATCTTATTCTTAGATCAGTTTGGTCCTTGCACACAAGGCCACTGGGAGAACTCATCCCTGCAAAATCCAATCACAGAGTTAAATACTCTACTTGTCAATGAAGTGGTGACCATATCATCTCTTTTCAGTCATCTTCCAAAGCATACTCCATTACATCACAATGAAGCTCTAGATGAAACATTTGATTCGCCAGAATATAACTTTGATGACTTGTTTGGTGAAAAGCATGAAATGGATGTAAATTTAGAGCATAATGGAAATCTCAAGATAAAATCTAGCTTTGTTGAAAATGCTAGTACTAACGAGGGCTATGAAGGAGATGAGGTAAACTCTTCTGATCAAGATGAGAGTCAGCACGAGGAGGAATCGACAAAGGAATATGGCTCATGTTGGCTTGATATCCCTCGTATGCAAAATTGAATAAAGGAGAAATTAGAAGAGCTGGGAGGTCTGAAACTATCAGAACTTTTTGAACCAACTGGATGTGGGATACATAGAACAAATCAACACTCTCAGATGGACTGCCATGTCTTCCTAGGAAGGATGGATTTGTATTTCAAGCAAATGATCACTATTGAAGGAATACTTATGGAGGATCCTTGGAGTACATATCCCCCCAATGAGAATGAGGAGGAAACACCCTTTGGTGGGTTAACACAAGAAGATGACTCTGCTGATTTGAGTAGTGGGCAGATTGAAACAAGTGACATGCTTCAAGATGAGATTTCCAGTGAATCTTGTGTTCAAAGTCAAGGACTTAAATGTCAGCATGAAATTTTAAGGGAAGAAATTCAAGAAGATGTGCATATCAGTCAATTGTTCCCTGAAGAAGTTCATGATAAGGTACATTTGGGTGAAGCAGAGGAATGCCAAGAAGGCAACCAAGAGGTTATCTCATAGGTTGATTTTTTTGATTTTGATTCTGATTGCTCAAATGTGTTGTTAGAAGAAGGTCCTTGCTTAGTATCCACCAATCAATTTGTTCCTAACACTTGTGAATTTGATGCTAAGCGGCATGTCCTTGTTGAAGAGGTACAAAAATATGAATTGAGAGAGTGTTTTCCTGTCTCTGCCTCCGTGCATTCAAGTGAACTTGAAGGAAATCCTTGTTCACCATGTGCAAGTATCTCTGACACCAATGATGATAAGCTGGAGCTAGATTCTCAAACCCTGGGGGATGATATGTTTCAAGAGAATGTTCAAAGTAAGACTTCATCTCAAGAAATTCAGAAAATTTTTGACTCCGTGCCCGAGATGAATACAAAGATGCTGGTGAGTGAATATCCTGACTACAAGATGAACCCTGATTCAGTGGTGTTCCATGAGCTGAGACCTCATGAGGAGGAGATCATACAACACAAGCCTGCATTGGTAACTAGAAATCTTCAGAATCAAGTGGTGTCCTTTCATTATCCTCTATGTTTTAATAATTTTTAGTTTGATTATGGTGTTGGGGATAGGAAAACATGTTTGTGGGTAAATCATGGAAAAACGGGGAACCCACAGTTAATAATATTTCAAGCTTTATGCTCTCAGAATGAACTTATTGCTTATAAACTTTATATTTTTGAGTACAAAGATAAATTTGCTAGGCTTAGAACTGTGCCTAGTAAGTTAAGATTGCTGCACATAATGAAAAATCAATCAAGTCAATGTATAAATTTTTACAGTTTTGTGTTTGTAAAGCTTAGCTTTTGAGTTAGTTTAGGATTAGGATAGATTAGTATTAGTTTTTAGTTTAGTTAGTTTTCCTTTGTTTTGTTTTTTTCCTTTTCTTGTTCTTTTGTTTTTGTTTGTAGATGGTTTGTTTTTTCTGTTTGTAAATATTCTGCTTTTGCTCCTGTTGTAGATAGCTTTTCTGTTTGTCTTGATTTTTGTTTTGTTTTGTCTTTTGGGGTTTACCTGTCCTACCCCATCTTAAAATGGTGGTTGTTATTTCAAGCATACTTTGGTCATTTGGAGAAGAAATGGTTTAGATATTTTCACGCTTTCTGGTTGGGTGATTCTGTCCTAAACTTTTGTTTTATGCCCATTGTCAATAAGAGTTGTGGAACGTCTTGAAAACAAGGTGAAAAGTAAGTAACCTTCATTAGCTCTCCCTGAATTTGTCACAAATCAATAAGATCATGTCCCCTTGTAATGGTATATTTGTCCTAGGGTAATAGTGTTGTAAGACTTGAGTGAAAAATCCAATTTTCCAAGTGCTATCATGAGGTTCGTGGTAGTTTTCAACCCAAATCAAATGTTAAACATTTGACATATTGAAAGGAAAAGAGAATTAAATGAAATATCTGAAACTTCAAAAAAAAAAAAAAAGAGAGAGAGAAAAGAATTATCAAACGAGAAAAGAGATTTCAATATGAATGGGTGATTCTAGTATCTCTACCGGGGCTATGGACGCCTGACTGGCAATAGAGCAATGTTGTGAGAAAACTAGAGGTGTCTCCGTCGGGGCTATGGACGCCTAACTGGCAGTGGAGAAATGCCCGGGATATCATTGCACGACAGCTAAAAGAAAAATCAACTCATGTAGTTCAAATCTTACACATTATTGTCCAAAAGATGAAGAAAGCTTCATGAGAGAGTGATGCACAATCAAGCACACACATAGATTCAGGGGGTAGCTATTGTTGACTTACATTTGAGATCCTAGCTCAACCTTGCTTCTAAAACTGACCCAATTGGAGTTGTGATGTTCATGAACCAGAAGTTCTGGGTAGTTGAATCCTTCAGATTCTTGAAAATGGTTAAACCATTTTCCCAGCTGAGTCACCAATTGTTATGCCTTGCATAACCACCCCATTTTGATCTAGAACAAAATGGGTCCCCCTTCTCTTTTGATTTCTTTGCCTTTGGTTTTTGGTTTTGCCTCAGTTGGAATTCAGGTTTTCTCCTGATTTTGGGATTTTCCATCCCATTCGGATTTTCCCGGATCTCACTCGAACTCCGACTGAGCGTTGTTCGGGGATTTTGGTCTTCGTGAAATTCTGTGTGGACCAGATTTTGCCAGATTGTCTTTTTTTGCGGTTTTCTGTCTCCTCTGGATTTTCCCAAAATCCGTCATCCCCTCTTTTTCCCTGATTTTTCGGAGTGTCTCCTTTTTCGCGGAAATCCGTCCCGCGCGGATTTCCCCGGAATCTGGTGAAATGTTAAGAAGTTTGGAATAGCAGGACTAGCTAATAAATAATGATGCATTTTACAATTAATTGGTTCTATTTTGAGGTCTCACATGTTGTTCCTGGTTTGATAATGATCAGATTGAGTTTCTAATGCGTGTTTTCATGCTTTTTTCCGTTGGAATCTGCCTGACTCAGAATTCTCTGAAATTCCTCCCTGGCTTGGATTCCGCGGGTCGGCCTGAAACCCAAACTATTGTATGATCATTTTTGTTTGAAGATTTAACGATACCCTGCTAATATAAGTTTCATTTCAATGGTGTTTTATATTATTTAACTTTTTTTCATGTGATCTTTATTGTGGTTTCCTTCGTTGAATGCAGGATTAAATTACATACAGGACGGTATTTATCAAGAGAGCTCTGCTGGAATGCTTTCCCCAGTTCAATTGGACCTAAAAATCAGTTAAGGCACATTTTAGCAAGACCCCAGAGATGCATCGGCGATCAGAAATCACATACTGGCATCTATTTCCAAGGCCTCATTCATTGTCTCAGTGCCTGGGAGTTTCCTATTGGCATAGGTTCATCTTTGGAGAGATGTCTTAGCAAAATCTCAAAGTCTTGCCGAAGGGAGTTGCATTCGCCGAAGGATAAAATTTTTGGCATAATGTCTGGCCAAAGAGGTGAGGTCGCAGCGACAAAAGTGGGATCGACGGGAGTCATCTTCTTCGGCATATGGTCTCGGAAAATTCATAAAGTCACACCGACATGCCACAAAGGGATGCTATCAATGATCTTCGGCGGGAGAATTAATAAGTCTCGGCGACCAAAGAAAGCACATGCGAAGGCTTTCGCCGAGACATAAGGTTTCTATAAGACATCTCCCCGACCGAAGAGAGTCTCAGCGATACAAAAGAGAAGCTCGGCGAAAGTGAAAGAAATCGACGAAAGGTCTTGTCGATACAAAAGTCTCGGCGATGGCGGGGCGAGTTCGCCAAGAGGTGTTGCCTTCGGCGAAAAGTTTCGCCGAAGGGGAAGGGTCCTATCAATAAGATGAGCATGGCCAAGGATTATACCTTCGCCAAAAGGTCTTGGCGAAGGAAGAAAGTCACGCCGAAACAAAAATAGAAACTGGCACGAGAAGGTCAATGAAAGGAATTCAGAGAGACTCCCAGCAAATGAGGGGACTTCACTATGAGGTCACGGCGACCAACGGAGGTCACGCCAATAGGATGTCCCTTCGGGGAGAGGAAAGGTATGAGCCAAGAGGTCTACCCGACATTTAGGAGTCTCGCCGATAACAAGGGGGGGCTCGGTAAGAGAAGAGAAATTCGAGGTAATTTCTCCCTGATTTTGATAAGTCTCAGCGATAAGAAGGATGTCAGGGAGACTCCAAAAGAAAACAAAAGCTTCACCATGCGGTCTCAATGAAAGGATACGGTCTTGCTGATGGTCTTTGGGAGCTCGATATAACTTCTGTAGCTCACCGAAACGTCTTGCCGACTGCCATATGTTATGTCGATGGTTGATAAAAGCGAGCAGGGTGGATTCTTTTTTAGAACAATTGACGATGAGTCTGCTCGAGCAACAGTGCAAAGATCTAAGGAGACCCGATGGTGTTTTCAAAAAATAGTCAACGAACATGCAAAGATTCTAGAACATGAAGAAATGTCAAAGATGAAGGAAGGAACTATGAATCACTGGGACAGCTGTAGTGACCCCTAGAGGAAACAGATCAACATTAATGATGATATTCTGAGCATTCAAGACTGATTTCAGAAGGAGTTCGAGTATGGACACGCAGATAGATGAGTTAATGTTGTAGCAACAAAAGATCTACAGATCTTTCCCATAAATCCTTCCAGCAATATGGACAGCAGGTATTCGCATTCAATGCACAACCGACTCTCCTACAGTCAGCAGATATTTTGTAAACCCTAGTACAGGGGGACAACACATCCTTTTTGATGCATCCTATATATAAGGAATTCTTGCCTCTTTGTAAAGGTGAGATCTTCCAAGGTTAGAACTTCTAGGGTAGAATTAAGAGCAGTACGGGTAGGGTTAGAAAGTAGGAGTAGAACTGGTAGCTAAGAGTAAGATTCAGCAAGATAGACTAATGTATCTTTTAGTTTTCTTAGAGTAAATGGAAACAATTTGGAGCCACAAATTTTTTGTACACTTGTGATTGTGCCAGCTTTGTAATTGTTGTTTATCTGTCTCACTGACAGTAGAAGCAACCAGATCTTAATCTACTTCATGTTGTGTTTCTGAATGGTGTTAGTCTTGAGTTGATTATTTGATTTGAAAGCTTTCAAGGAATGAGGTTTGATTTTCTGTTTTGTTTGAATGGTAACTTGCAATCTGCTGTTGAAATCAGCATTGTGAATGGATGAAGTTGTGTGTTAGTCACAAGTGAATTATGTTCTACAGTTGTAGTTAGGAATTCCTTGGAAGGTGACAGGTCTGGTTAATTCGGATGAAGTGT
The DNA here is from genome assembly GCA_007258455.2 of Sequoia sempervirens. Lineage (NCBI taxonomy): Eukaryota > Viridiplantae > Streptophyta > Pinopsida > Cupressales > Cupressaceae > Sequoia > Sequoia sempervirens. The sequence goes on along the minus strand of VDFB02256132.1, from coordinate 239,823,055 downwards.
CATTCTTTTCTGTTCCAAAGCCCTGATCCATCTTTTTACATTTCTTTAAAACCCCGGTTAGAATAGGTTTTAAGTTTATGTTTGCTCTCACAATAGTCCAAAAGCTCACACCAGCAGGCCCCTTGAATATTATTGTTACATTGACCACTGAGGGACATCAGCACAATTGAGACCCAACTACAAGGACCTTGGGAGCTAAGATATCCATGTGATCATCTTTCTCTTTCAGGAGAAACAGAGTAGCAATATTTTGTTTGCAATGTTGTTGTGCCAAAACACACGTCAACAGGAGAGTTATGTTGAGATTTGTAATGTTAAAACTCTCTAGTTGACTCAAATTTTTGGTAAAAGGGACGTACTAAGTCATTTTGGAGCAATGATGGGAATGAAAGATGAAAAGGGTGAATGATATGGGGAGAGTGATCTTTGTAAATTTTTGGGACAACAATTTTAGACAAAGAGATTTGATGTTTTGATGAAAGGTGTTAATGAACTTGTAAATGTTGAAGGTAGATTTGTGACTTTCAAGATAAATTTGTCCACAAAATATGATAACCAACTCAACTAAGTGCATGGAAAAGGATCCATTTCACACACAACATAGCTAAGTTAGGGGATTGGTTTGATGATGTCTAACCCAAAAGGGTGTTATTGTGTCCAAAATTTTGTAAAGTTTGGTGAAGTGAAATGTGAAATATGATGAAGGGTGGATGAAATGTTTGACCCAAAATGTTAACCTAAAATGAACCTTTGTTTTGCAAGACCAAGGTAGTGAGGAAAATTCTATACCTCTAAAGTAACTGAATCCCAAAAAGATCAATGTTGATTTAAATGGTAAGGACAATTTGGACATATAGATCTGGTTCATCCCTCAAAGAGCGAGAATACAAATTTCTTATCAAGTTGTCTCGGTTGTGGTAAATCTTTGAGGGCTATTTTTTGATAAACTTTGTACTATGATGTCTATGTTTGAAATGGCAAAATGTGGACCTTCGCTTGCGGATTTTGATTTTGCAAGAGAACATGAGAACACATGGGTGGAGTTCAATTGTGCATTTGTTTTTGAAAAGAGGTTATCTATTGACATGCAAAACGTGGTAATATGGGCCTTCTAGCTATAATATCAATTTTTCGCTCTTGTTTGTCTAGGATGTTTGTTGCATTTCTCCACTGGTTTGGTGTTTCCTTTGTATCAAATGTGAATCTCCTTAAACTACTGATTATATCTATTTGTTCTCCTTCAATTAGCTCAAAGTTGGGTTGTATGATAGTTGTAAGGTTTGGTTGTTGAATCAAAGCGATCATATGCCAAATGGTCATGAAGACAAGCACATATGTGGGATTGAATTTGTGAGTTTATCTTGATTAATGACCTTTCTTCTTATCACAAACACTCATCTTGCTTAAGTTTCAAACTAAATGTCTGTCTAAAACATCATTCGTTTCATAAGGTCCATTATGTGAATATCATGAAGTTAGAGCCATAGAATTTCCTATGTTAACTTTGGGAAGTATGGATTGAGATATAAGCCAAAATATTTAGAAGTCTCTAAGGATAGAATCCTTAGGACAAGCATCAATATCAAGACCTTTCAAAAGGTATCCATGCTTAACCCAAAGGGTTTCAAATTTTGAGAAAACTTGTTGATGTTTGTTTGCAATGTTTTGGAACCAAGCAAATTATTTAATTGACTCGCAAGCAAGAACATCCCTAGCTCAAGTGGGTACGTATTTCTTAGTAGTCTGATCAAACATCCCCATAAGAGATGATTAATTCGTGAAGATGGAATGGACAAATAGGCTATGTCAAGGAAATGTATTGTCTTGACATGCTAAGCAAAAGAGTCCCTTCCCTATTTTCTCTATTACCTCAACCAAAAACCGAACATGGTAACTTCTTGGAATGATGTTATTCCAATGCACTACCTTAAAATACACTTCAGAAGTAAACTTGGTTGGCCACTACAAACAAGGTTCTTAATGACCATATTCGAGATAGACTGGTGCCTAAACATGTGGCAATTCACTCAATTAAGAGGCCTCCCAACCCTTAGAAACATCTAAGGGTTTTGATGTATCACACAGATACTAAGGGAGACATTTGTTGGTATAAGACAACAACACCAATTGGTTAATGACTTTCGTCACACCAATTTATTTATATAGCGAACTGAAATGAAAGCACTGCTTGGGTCATTTCCTCTCACAAGTTGGTAGATAGGCCCACTAAAGGTAACACAAATTGTGAAGCTTAAACTATTTTTCATCACCCAAGATCGCCAAAAGATGCAAGGGGAGAGGATACATGCTTCTAAGAAGAAAAGAATACTTGTATGTTTCTCTTCACCCAAGATCGCACGAAGCGCAAGGGGAAAGGATAAGCACAACAAGTACACACAAACAAATCAAACACACATTCATTTTAACCTTGACAAGCATAATGAGTTTGTTTTAAGCACCAAATTGAAGTCTTGGGATTGTTTTTTTGAATTTTAATCGATATTGCAAAATGAGGATATGTGGGTTCAATTTTAACCAACTTTGAACATTAATTTTAAGCCCAAAGGAAATTTAGTTGGTCCTAAAACTTGAAGTAAAACATCATAAAATGGGTTATAATTGCCCCATAAGTGTAAAAACACTTGTTACAATATATAGTCAAATGATGATATTCTCCTTCGCTTCAAATTTTATTGCCTAAATCTGCAAAACTAGTTAGCCTCAAAAACAAAAATCCAAAGTCAGTGACATGTTAGAAATCAGATGAAATCAAAAATTTAAAGCACGTGTCAAAATTTAGTTTTTGTTTGGTTTACCAGTAAAAAGTGACGCTAAAATCAATTATGTTACTAAATTTCATCAAATGTGTCGCTATATCAAAAAATCAATTGTGTCGTTCTACAGTAAAAAGTGACATCAATTGCGTCACTATATCAAATGCATTGCTGAAATGAAATTCATAAGGCAAGTACAAATAAGTCTAGCGTCACTATTTAAAATATGTGGTGACAAATTTAAATTGTCACTGAATTAATTATGTGTCGCTGAAATTGAACCAAAGTGTGTCACTGTATAGCAACACGTCTTAGATGCATTGCAGAATCTTCAATAGCATTGTTGAATCAGTAAACACAATAAAAACAGGAATCTAAAGAGAAATTCATCATATTCGGTTAGTAAAACCCTCCTTCTAGTGCCAAAATGTGACCAATGTCATAGTGAAAACCAAATAGACTAGATCCATACAAATTTAAACCCTATTTAATCCCCTAAGCATTGATCCCAAAAAGATATTCAAAATTGATTAAAGACCAAGAACCCATTAAACTAACATGAAGAACATGAAAACAAAATGGAAACCTACTTTAAGACTCTAAATCTTACCTTATTGGGGGAGTGGTGTCCCATTGATGTGGAATGGCAACCCTTTCCCAATACCTTGGATAATGAGCTTGTTTCAATCAATTTTATTGAACAAAACTGATGAAATCAGTGAGAGATGAACAAAACATGATAAAAACTAATTTAATATGATGGTGATATGTTTTAAATGCTAAGATGATTGATGAAATAGATGCAATCTATGTCAAATGGAGTTGAAGTTCAAAGATGAAAGCCATTGATGCAATTTAAACTAAAATAATGCAAACTAAGCTAAAATGGAAATCATTAATGGATGCTTTAAGCTACTTATGATCAAGATTTAAACTAAAAATGCTAAATGTATGCTAAATATGGATGCAAGATGAGTGTGATTTTAACAACATAAGTTTACTATTAAAAGATGGATCCATATTCAATAGATGCAAAGTCTATTTATAAAATAGGTAATGAGAAACCAATGGTCAAGATTGAAAGAATCAATCAATGGTCAGGATGGACAGAAGATGGAGGCATGGATCATGGATCCCCATCAAGGGTTGGGAATGCAAGTTGATATTTAATCAAGGACTCACAATCATGCAAAGAAGCACACTTTCAAAGCTTGCTCAAGAAATTTGTTGAAAGTTTGTTACAAAGAATAATATTCCCTTTTTTGAATGAGTGAAAAGGGAGAATATTCTCAAAGAATATTCTTATGCAAGTGGATGAGGAAAATTAACATTTAACAAATTAAAATAAAGTTTTAATGTGCAAAGGGGAGGGATATTCTATAGGAATATTCCCTTTTGGAGGAATTTAAGATTTAGCATTAAATAATTACTTTATTTAATGTAAGGGGTGGGATTAGGATATTTAATTAAATGACTTAGGATAACTAAGATTTATTTAATTAAATAAGAAGACATGAGAAGGCTATTTAAATAATTTTCATTAATATTCAATTAGACAAGATGGAAAGTGAACGTGAAAGAGAGTGAATTAACCTAATTAGTTCAATTAGATTAATAGATGAGCATGAGGCCTTTGACTAATTAACTAGGTTAATGTAATGAAACAAGCGAAAAGAAGATGGGTTTCAGGACAAAACAATGTTAGTATATCAGATTCAAGTGTGTAGTATTATTGAAGACATTTTTAAGTGTCTACAGAGGCATTGGAGGAATTTATTATATTTTGGGATAAGGGGACCAAGGTGGATGAATGACATGGAAATATTGCATAAATTTTCCTAGGCATGGTGATTTAAGCACCTTTATAAATAGTCCTTAGAGAGAAAAAGGAATCAATGGGATGATGTGGATTTGTAGGATCGACAAGATTTGTATTGAAAGGATGTGGGAGATGAGCAAGTGGAATAAAAAGTAGAATCTTCAATGGATTTATGGATCGAAGATGAGGATGAGGAACTTGAAAAAGAGTTGGAGATGGAGATTTGGAATCTGAAGGGGGTTTGAGGGTAATTTTGGATGGAGGGTTGGTTTCCCTTGTCAAAGGAAGGGGAAGGATGAGAAATAGAAGATGAATTGTGATTGCATGGAGATGGGGAGGATGGAATTTTGAAACTGAGACTTATGAGGTGTCTATCCATGAAATATTTGTCATTATTGAAGTGATAAGTGAGGACAAAAATGGTGAGGGCTTTGGGATTGGTAATGATATTGGTAAATTTTTGGTTGTAAGATATTATAGATAGGGAGAGCTTATCTTGGTCCATGATGCAGAGTCCGGAGGCTCAACCTTAATCAACTTGGAAACCTGCCTTTAAGAAGTATCCAGAAAGATTAAAATGACCAAATAAAGTAATTCAACCAGCCTTCCAAGTTCCACAATCATCAAAAGCACAATTTCCCAATTTCACTCCTAAACCCTAGTTTTAGTGCAAACCAAGTTTAGGCATTTTCACCAACATTTTCCAAAACACATAACAAACTCAAGGATGATTAAGATACCCTTTTGCAAGTTATAAAACATACAGGAAAACCAATATCAACTCTTTTGGACAAACTCAAAGATCCAATACTCCTACCATGGAAAAGGCTAGTGGATTAGCCCACTTTTACAAAGAAAGTACCCTTTAAACTCCACCAAACTTTATGAAACCTTGGGGAAGCAATTAAAATGCCCAAAAACTACTAAATCCACCAATAGTTTCCAGAAATCACTCTTCCAACATAGCACATCCTAAAACCCTTGATTCTAGGCCTTCAAAAGGAGGGTTTATTGTAAATCATACCTCCAGACTTTTCCAGACTCTGCCACCTGTTCAAACACGCATAATTATTCCTGCACAAGCTTTAAAATTCATCACATAGGTTATTTCTTCCAGAAAACTCATAAACCATCATTTAGTTCCTCACTTTCATAAGGAAAATCACCCAAATTCAACCTAGGGCAACACCCAAAACCCACAAACACACTTCCTCTGACCTGCAAATAATTTGGAAATCTATTTTACAACAAATGGGGCCATTCCACCGAGTTACAATTGCTACAGTAGGTGGAATGCCCTAAAAACTCATTTTAATACTCTCAAATCACCAATTTACACCAAAACAGGGCAGTTTCAGTAAAACGTCAATAAAACCCTCTAAACTTAATGAAAATTCACCAAACCACTTTCAAATGAAATCTGACACTCTCCTCTTTCCAACCATACCAGGGTTGAGCCCATACAGGTCGTACAAAGGTCGTACCACACATTTTAGCAACAAATTTACACACAGAAATTTCCAGAAAGCAGCCTTTTTTTCATTATAACTTCAAAAAAAATGATTCAACAACCATACCTCGACCATGAGAGGCTTATTTAACATCTAACCACACTTAAAAACATCCTCCAACTGGAATTTTAATTAGTTGGACATTGGAAACCAACTTTTTACCAAGTAGACCCCTAATTGCCTAGTTTTGCACTTTTAACAATTTGTTGACAATAAGTACATTTTTATGCAACCTTTTGCATTTTTTGAACTAAATAACATCAAAAACCCCTAATTACATCATTAATAGTCTCAAAGACCTTATTTAACATAAAAATTACTCATACTATCACTAACTCCTAGACTAACCCTCATAGAATGCACTTTGCAATTACATGTTTTTAGGTGCTCCTGCACCAGTCCATAAGACTCACTTTACAATCATAGGATCGTATTTGGGTTGGTCAACAAGAATAACCTCATCATAATCAATTATTAGTGGAGGGATATAAAATGATGACATGATGTTGTCCATGGGATTGGGATAGAAGAAAGTAGATTAGATGAGGATGAGTTGGATTGGATGAAATATTTGACAAAGAGATGGGAAGAGGATAAAAGATGAGTATGTTCGATTTGATTGTGAAATAATGTTTAGATGAGGAGATGTTGAGATTGAGTTTAGATGAACATGAATATTAGGAGAAGAGGATGATGAAGGATAGGTTAAGATTAAGAAATTTGGATTTAAATTTTGGAGGAGGATAGAAATTAAGATAAGGGATTAGAAGTGGATTTGAGATTTAGATGAATGAGACTTATGGATGAAGATGAAGGATGAAATTATTTCTTTATTGAAATGGGATATGTTAGATTAGGATGTTGAATTTTGGGTGAGGAATTGGTTTCATGTTTTGGAATAAAGAATTGGATTAAAGAAATTTGGGGTGGTTTGGATGGATTAGAAATTATATTTGAGGTATGAATAAGATATTTGGAGGAAAATATTGGATGGTTGATTTAGGGTGAAGGCTTACCTTCTTTACCAAGGGGGGAGTTTGAAAGCACACCACATAAAAAATTGGATTGATAGGTATTCAATGGTTTTATAGAAGAAGATACACCAAGCACTTGCACAAGACTATATTATTCAAATGGGAGTGACACCTAGTGTTGGCCCATAATGTAAATTAGTCCATTAATCCTATATACATGTGAATACCTTTAGGGTGTGATTTAATTCCTTTGCACCAAAATAAGTGATGGTTGAAACCATAGATAAGGAGTCCTCCAAATGCCTCAAGGGTATGTGAGGCTAAATCCATAGATAAAAAGGGAAAATTCTAAATAGTCAAGAGGAGAGGGTAACCCACACTCCACCTTCACTTTCCCAAGGTATAAATTTTGGGGACTTATCCAAGATTAACAAGATTTCACTTCCAAGAGGGGTGTATTTCAATTCACCCCTATTATTTATAGTCCGCTAGAGCATGGGAGTTGAGGAAATCCCAATAGATAATGAAATCCTTAGGTAGGCCCCCTAGAAGGAATAATCTGAGTGTTTTTGGTCACCCAAGATCACACAAAGTGCAAGGGGAGAGCATACACATATTGGATACCTTTGGATAATAATGAAATGATAAGAAATCAAGTGTTGTTTTTTATCCTCAATATCTCATATAGGAAAAAGAGGAGAGAATAAACACCACTCATCCAAAGAAATAGGAAAAAAATTATTTCTCCACTACTCTAACTTTAGTGCAACTAAAATTTAGTGGAAAATGTCAAGCCTTGGACAAATTTAGCTACAACATAAATATGTTAGTAGTTTCACAAAAAAATCTTTGACTAACAAAGATGGCTGCACTCAAACAAGATTATAAATAAAAATGAAGATCATCAATGGAGCCCTTATAATTTTCTAATATATTTCAAATTTTTTTTGCTAAAACTAGATGTCATATGGAAAATTTAGAAGCATTTAAAGTTTTGAAAAAATAAAAAATTATGAATTTTAAGCAAGTTTACAATTTTTTTATGTAAATTATATAAAAATACTTGATTTATTGTGTAGAGCTCTTAACCATCTTTTTAATGCACAAAAGATGTCAAAAGTGTAATTAGTAGATAAAAATTTATGCAAATTTTCATAAAATATGATGATTTAGGTGCATAGGCAGCAATTTCAAACATAGGCACTAATATGTGAAGCACAAGCTAGTCTATGGGAAAAAGCACTAAAACATAGTGTAAAAGTGCTAATCTATGAGAAAAAGTGTTAAAACACACTAGGTAAGTGTGGTTCTAGAAATATAAGTGCTAAAACATAGTGTGAAAGCACTAAAACACAATGTGAAGCCATGGTTCTAAAGTAGAAGCACTAAAATAAAGTGTGAAGACATGGTTCTAGAATTGAAGTGCTAAAACATAGTCTAGAATCATGATTATAGAAATGCAAGTACTAAAACATGGTGAGAAAGCATAGTTTAGAGAGTGGAAGTGTTAAAACACAATACGGAGGTGCAATTCTAGAAACATAGGGCGAAAGCACAATTCTAAAACTCAGGTCGTAAAAATCACAACTCAAGAAAAAATATGGGTTTAGATTATTGGGCATGCTAAAATATAGATAAGAAAATAAATAAGGAAAATAACGTAAAGGTTCAAAGAAATATGAAACTAATTATAAATGATGAGATAAAGGGTGTAATGGATGAGGAATACATGTCATAGTAACTTCACATGTAAGGAGCAACCTTTATTTTTCTATAGCACTCAGTGTTAAATGCACCATGATATAATAAATCATGATGATGATGTGTCATGTACATATGAATTGACACACAAACAAATAAGTTACAAATAGGATTGATCCAATAGACACATTGTCATAAGAATTCCATCATATGAATGATGAAGGTGACCATAATGGTGTGATGGAAGGAGCACTAAGACTATAGGAAACAAACAAACAAAAACCCATAAAATAAAGAAATAAAAAAATATGCAAAATACAAAAAATAGTATCTAATGACATGTTGAAGCCAAGGGCATATGAGAAGATGTCATTGGATTGATTGATTGGTGAGGATCCAATTATTAATGATGAGGAATGGATTAGATTTTGTCCCTGTTCAAGCTAAAAATTGAATGATTAATTGATTGATTGATTAATGATGATAGCATTGTTGATATGAGAGGGACACATCCTGAAAAGAATGTAAGGATTGTGAAAAACATCCTAACAATGATTAATTGGATTGATTGTAGATTAAACACAACTTGTAGCAAGATAGGGAAAAAAAATTATGAATCTTCTTGGATGGATGCAATATTTTGGATGTTGTATGCTTGGATTTTAAGGGCTTCAACATGGATAAATTGTTTGTGGGATCATGCTTATGGATTATGATATTAGAGGATAAGTGTTTTATTTTGTTGGTCCATTTTGATGTTTGGAATCGATGGAAAAGGATAATTCAAGCCTAGAGACGAGGACACATGGTTTGGATGAAATGGATGATGAATTGGATGGAGTGGAGAGTATATGGAATGATGGAAGGATTTAGGGGGAGATGCTTTAAGGACTACATTGCATAGGACTAACATGTCTTGATCCATGATAGGGATTAGGTAGTACTATGTGGGAAAATAAGTGATGGTAGATGTGGCCAAAGGATGGGTATGTCAAAGAGTTTTCTAAAGTATGCATCATGTGCCCCAATCATTGTTAAGACTAAGGTGGGTAGAAAATATGGATGATGTATGACTAAATGGACATGGTGGATGGGTATGATGGAATAACATGATAGGATGGATAGGTTTGGCGAATGGATAAGACAACTTGCCCTCAATTTTAAGGTTCACATAGCTAGTTGATTTACACATGATGCCCATGAATGGGTTCTCATCATGATACTTGCCTAGGGCGCCATAAGAAGTGGTTTCACCATTGGATGGATATATTTCTCTTTATTATTATTATTTTATTTATTTATTTATTTTTGTTGATTTTTTGATTTTCTTTTTATTTTTTGGAATTTTGGACTTTAGGTATTATGCACATGGATTGTCGATGTAGTTATCTTGGATGCTTCGATCATGATATGTCAATAGTATCCTTCCTAACAGAGTTACTTTTCTAGGATCTTTGCACTAGTATACAATGCACAATTGTGATGATACTCTTTGATAGTTGGGTTGGCCTTGTCCAAATATAAACATCTCGATATGGTGCCATCATAATGCTTATGCTAAAGTGTGATTGCAAGGATGCAATGCATTCTAGGTTTTTCTTTAGATTTAGGATGAATTTATGTGGATTTAGATGGTGTAGGTGAGGATTGGGATTTGGATTGTGGATTTGATAAGTGATATTTTAGAGGTGGGTATGTGGATTGATGGATTTTGTATTTAGGGATTTGAGGTTTTGATTGGAATAAGTGTTGTTGGAATTGGGTGGTAAAATTATATTTGGATTTGGGATTCAACTTAGGATTGGCACCAATATTCTATTTAGATAGTGAAGTTTTACATGATAATTGTGAAGGTGGTGCACATATATTGTATGTAATATGCAACTCCAAATCTATAGATTGCTTTTGATGGCTTTCCTTGATTAGATTAATCAATATAATTTTCTTTGGGATCTATATTTCTTTCTTTCTTTCTTCTTGTTTTTGGAATATAACACTTTTTAGATTCATTTTGATTTTGAGATGGAATTTGCATTAGTTTTTCCTTCGTTAGTTAATTGCAATATTTTAATTCATGAGAAAGCTTCACTTGGTATAATGAAGGATGTTGTTGATCTTAATCAAGGGGTGTAGGATGTTGTAGATGTAGGTTGTGATTATGGATGAAGGAAGGAGGATCCTTGGAAGAGTTATGGACTACCTATATTTACATGCTTTCATTGGAAGAGGTTACCCCAACTATCATTGAGTTATCACCATTAAAATGCTTTCATGGAGATGTGTAGCCAAGACCTTGATATCCATCATTTTCATATACTAATACAAGTTCAAGAATGGCTTGTTCATGAAATCCTAAAAGAGTTTTAGTTCTAATCCTTGCTTTGAAAAAAATTATTTGTCATGGGATACATTTCACTTTTGAAATAGGAGAAAATCCATTATTAGGAAACCTTGACTTAGGAGAGAGGTCTATTTTCTCTTCTGCAAGAAGGCCCAAATTCAATGAAGGTGGTTCAACTCAACTTGTAGGATGATTGTAATTTCTCCTTATTTTCAATTATGGTATCTTGATCAATGATATTCTCAATGTGATCAACCTTGTCTCGTGAATCCACATGCATGGTGGGATCCATATCATTTGTTTGACTATCTATGTGTCCAAGGGAGGAAAGTGTCTCATCTCGCGAAATGGGAGTTTTAGGAATATGGATGTGCTCATTTTTTATTGTATGGTCATGAATGGGATAAAGGCAGATTAAAGGATCATCTTGAATTTTTGGATCAACAATAGTATCTTAATCAAATATCAAATTTTGGATGTCATTATTATAAATTAGATCTTGATCAAAGATTGGATTATGATGGGTGTCATGATCATCTATTAGATCTTGGTCAAAGATTGAATTAACATGAATATTAGGATCATTTATGGAGACCTTCTTAGTAACTTGATCTTGAATTCGTTTGGAGCAAGTTGTGAAATTTTTTAGAGTAAGCTCTTGACATAGCCTTAATTCCTTCTTAGACAAGATGGATACACTTTTCTCTGCTTTGATTTTCCCTATATTAGCTAGGCCTTTGATGTATGTTCCTAATGTCACATTTAGTAGTATGCTTAGGCTAGTGGGATATTTTTGGACCTTATGACGCTTCTAGATTTTGGACCTTTTCGATTTTATGAACTTCATGAAATATTTAGGTTTATCTTCCCATGTGGGTTGAATCATGGAGATGGTAGTATTTGATGGTATTTGATTTAGGATAGGAATAGTGGTAGGAGACTCATGTATACATGTTGTGCACATGGATTTCCTAGAATTTTCATTTTGTTGTTTATCCCATGCAAGTAGTTTTTGGACAAAATCTCTAGATGGATGGGATCGATCAATATCCCATGAATGAGTGGAATTTATCTTGTATTGGTTGGAGGAATTGGATGAGGGTGATGTGGAGATTATAGAATATTGGGAGGAATCAAACGACATGGGTGATATTGATTTAAAGGAGGCAGGTGCAAATAATTTGGAAGATGTAGATGATCTAGTAGATTTAAAAGATTTAAGTGAAGAGGACTCAAATGACATGGATTGGGGTGATGGGTGGTATTGTTCTAGGATGGTATTTTCCATGCCAAAGGTAGGATAAGAATGAATCATGAAGGCTTGATATTGGTTCATGAGGTGGATAGTTCTCAGGAGTTCTTGGTTTTGGGGGATATGAGAGTTGATGGTGGGGTGTATGGAATCTATGACAAGATGGTTCATAAGGATCTCATCAATGTTGTCTTGTTAAATTCTATCATCATTTTTCATAACCCAATTTTATTGCACATTTATTTAAATATGGAAAATTGAATATTATTGATGAAATTCAATTAAATATTAAATGGAGATTTTGGAATATTCAAAAATTGAATATAAGGAGTTGACTGATGTTGACTTTGTGAATTTTTTAAAACTGTTTTATATGTCATCAAGAATTGAGTGTTACTGATCAATTTGCAAGTGCAAGTGTGTGCAATTGTGGGGTGACAGGTTGAAGGATGAGAACATGGTTGAAGTAGGATTGTTTAGCCAAATTGAATGGTAACCCAGTTGGAATCTGGGTGCACACACCACAAATGGCATGATGACTTGCATTGAACTAATTTGCATATGTAAGAAAATGAAATTTCTTGGCTTGAACTATTTCTATGCTTGAAAATAAATGGCTTCAAGATTAAAATTGTCTATTTAAACTTTGTGTTTGAAGAAACGAAAGAAACTTCCTTTTTAATATATATATATATATAGATGCTCGAATTTGAATTTAAGTTCCCTATTGTAAGTAATAGTTTATGGAACTTGTAAGCCATAACAAACGAATTATACATGAAAGTATATATGCATAAAAAATATATATACATGCATGTAAATAATATTCGAATACACACACACACACACACACACACACATATATATATATATATATGTATATGCAATATTAGAAAATATGGTAAATAAGAATGGAACCATTTAAATATATATATATATATATATATATTCGAATGTATATTCAAATTTATATGTCAAATTCAATTCGATAACCGATAGGATTCTAATATCGGACTATTAATAAAATAAAATAAGATTGTGGTGGAGTGGTTTGCCACAAAATTAATAGCAATATTTGAATGTGTAGTGGTTGGCGGCAAGGCAATAATGCCTCTGCCAAAGGCATGCAAAAAGAATAGGTTGTTTCCATTTTGAACATACAGGCAATGGAGTGAAGAAAACACGAAAAGAAGTGGATTTTTGGGTAGGAAAAAGCAGAGAAGCTCATGGAAAAATCAAGAGAAAAGCTCATTCAAGTACGATATCTGAGGTAATCTGAGCACTTATAAAAATAAACTCGATTCTCTCTATCTTTTATTCCTCATTGTCGAATGGTAATCTTTCATTTTATATGTCGATTTCATCATTCAAATAGAAGTTTTATTTTGATAAATGCCATCGCCTTAGGCCATATGGCATGGAGTTGACCACTGTTGGGTTGCTCAACCTGCATTGTATCACATGAATTCTTTTTTGTAGAATCCATGCGGCTAGCTCTTTGAGCTAAGTCGAGCCTTAGAATATTAAGTTTAGGTTGTTCTTAAGATTACACTCTCTTGTGCAAGCCATTTTATGGCAATCAAAATCTCTATTTCATTTCACTATAAATTATGATGAATAAACATTGTTATGGATCAATCAATGATCCCTTGAAAGAGGGTTTATAACCCTGTGTTTTATTTTAAAAGGTTTTGTTACCATCTTAGCGGTTGGTCAAGGCTCGAAGAGCTTCAAAGGGGTCGGTCATTAACTTTTTTGCATCTTAGTGTTCAGCCCAAAATGGTTATCAGAATCTATTCTGATGACAATGTGTATGTTGCCATTATTCTTTGTGTAGGATTGACTATGATCTAGGAGGATAAGGGACCCCTCTATATATTGTATTTTATTGTATTTTATCAAAACCTTGTTATCGAATGGGATGATAACAGAAAAGGGGCTATGTCAAATGTTTCTTAAGCCTTGCAAATGTATGTAGGATATCATTTGGTTAGAAACTGACCCAGTTCAATGAGAATGGTGGCATGAAATCCATGTCTTGGATGTAGACAAGGTCTGAATGTAAAATATCTCTACATGCATGGTATAAAACAAAAGGCCCACACATGAAAAATTCACATATATTATTGATGTTTAGGAAGGAGGAATTCAACCTTTGGGGATTGGTTGACTCAGAGCAACCATAGTCCGTTGTTGTAGCCTAAAAGGCATGAGTAATGTCTAAACATTAGTCATACTGTCCTTATGTATGAAACAAGGCAATTTTGACTTGATTATTTTTTGTACATTGTGGAAGAACCATTCTATTTTTAACAGTGAACATATGCTTGTAAAGTGATCATTTCACATGTAAATAGCTTGTGATATGCAAACAGAGTAAACAATAATATTTGACTTAAAATGTAACTGTTTAGTCGAAATAGAAATGTGTTGATGTAAACAGTGGATATTCGTATGCAATACAACTCTGTTTTGTTAAAAAGTTGCCTTTATAGCTGAAAACATGTTTTATAATTGTTTAGTAGGAAATGGTACATGTTTTGTTTAAATAATAAATGTACATATGTGAATAGCTTACTTTATAACTGTTTAGTAGGAAACAACATTTCTTTTGTTCAAACAATGAATGTAAAAATGTAAACAACTAGTTTTACAACTGTTTAGTAAGAAACAATGTTTGTTTTGCTTACACAGTGAATGTTCATAGGTGAATAGTTGGTTTCATAACTGTTTAGTAGGAAACAGTATTTATTATGTTCAAATAATGAATATTCTTCTATAATCAACAATGTTAGAGAAAGACAGTAATGTGAATGCAAAAACAGTATGTGTCAAACTGTTAGCATAGACTTATTATGTTTTCTCTATTTTGACAATGAAACATCAATTAGAATACTATTTAAAGATTGCAATTTGAATTAATGATTATATCAAAATGTATGCACAAACTTAAACATTAATAGGCGCATATATGTGTATGCACATAGACTTCATCTATGTACATACACATACTTGCGACATACCTTCTTTTGTTTTTAGTTCACTTTTTTAAAAAAGGAAAATGCTTAAGATGATAAGTAGAAAATAGTCATAAGAATGATGTGACTGATTGATGAATTTCTCTATGAATCATAAATCTGATTTTAGTTAGAGTATAATTAGCAATATGTTTCTTCTTTGTAAGACATTGTGAAAGAATAATTTGAATATTGGAACATAACAATGATACCTTAGTTGACTAGAGCATCTATGGGTAGTTGCTGCTAGAGGGTAGATAGTTGTTATAGTAGAAAGTTACCTTCGGGGATGGATGCTGAAATGGAGTTCAAAGAGTATAGGTTTGCTTTACCAAAACCTATTGTTTGTTGTTGTTGCAACACACTTATTATGCTTGGCCAAGCAATATTGTTCATTATGTATGTATGAATGAACTCACTCTCTACCATTCCTAGCATAGATCTTGCACTTTCTTTCCTAACTTGTAGATAGAAATTGAATGTTGATGTTTGGGCACGCACCAGATTCCACCTTGCAGATTATTCTCTTGCTAAACTTTTTGTGTAGGGTCAGGCATTCTTCAAGTTAGAAGAATACCAGGGAAGCGTAAGCTTCATGGTTGGACGATAAAGTGCTTCAACCATGTTAGATCGTCCACCAGTGGAGGCAAGCGTTGAAGAAGAACCTTAGTTGTTCACTAGACTATTATAGTCTATGATGTAACTTGATGTAATTCATTCCTGTACTTGATAAAAGATGTACTATGTAATGACATTATGGCCTTAGGAGCCAAGTAAAACTTGATATTGTAATTTGACTTTTGAAGTGAATATAAGAATCTTTGACTCATTTAAATGGACATGTGTAGCTATGATTGACTTTAGCTACTAGATATGTCTTTTTAATTTGGAGTATATTCATGTGTCATTTACAATAATATTAATTAAATAATAATTTTGAATGGGTTATTACATTTGGTATCAGAGCTTAGGGTTTAGCTCTAGGCCTTTTGAGTCTACCATAGTTGACTAGGGTAGTTGACCCTTGACCCAAAATTGGAAGTCCTAAAAATTGACCGAACCTGAATTGAATGCAGGAATGGGAAGGTCAAAGGTAGGAGGAAGGAAAGAGAAAACTATTAGAACCCCACGTAATCATGATGTAAAGGAAGGAAACAACAAGACAAACGTTCAACCAGAAATTCCCAATGACGAAACTCTAGCTCAAGCTCTTACGCGACTCAAACTAGAGAGAGGCTTGAAGATTGAGGAGAAGCGAACACCCATGATCAAAAAGCTTTCCGCAATCCAGGATTGACCTCTAGGGTGTGGACCCAATGCACCCTTGTTGAATAAAGAGGAAAAGGAGAGCCTGCATGCTCAACCATCCTCTTATGTAAAGTTTTATGTAATCTTGGATGATGACCCAAAGGAATGTCCTCTATCTAATACCAAGAAATGGGAATGATGTAATAAAGAATCCTATTGTAAATAATGGTTTATTGAATCACCTTAAATATAAATATAAATTAAATGATATTTTGCTGTGTTCAATGAGAGACTCTAAAATGTGTGTGTTATGCATGAATGTGTATGTCTTCTATATAGAGGGATGTATGCATGAGAAAATTATGTGATGTAGAATAAGAACGTTTATTCGTAGAACCTTGTGTTGAGATGTAATGAACGTGAATGTGTTGCAAGATAAGTGTGAAATAACATGGTGACCATCAAGCAAGACAAGGGTGGTAGTGGTTCCAATAACAAACCAAACAAGAGACTGGAGAAGATTCTAGAGCTTTTGAATTGACAAGTCTTGCATGGATCACATAGAGCAAGAAGTTTTAGTGCACGTGAGGACTAGGACTGGAAGAATGCATAAGGAAATCAGGGAGACAATGGTCTAGGGGCAGGTCCATGAGGCTGAATTAAGGAAGAGCTTGGGAAGGACCTCAAAAGAGTAGCATTGCCCAAGTTTGATGGTAAGGATATCAGAACTGGAGCTAAGGCTTGGATTATAGAAATGGAAAAATATTTTGGGCTCTGTAACCTTTTTGAACAGACTAAGGCGACATGGGCTAAGTATCAACTCTCAGGTGAAGCAGTGACTTGGTGGGATAATGAGAAGTTAGAATGAAACCTATAGCCTGATGAGATCACTTGGGAACTCTTCCTCCAAGCTTTCAAGAATAGATGGTTACCGCAAATTTTCTTTGACAAGAAAGTGACAGAATTTCAAAACTTAACCCATAGAAATATGACTATGACTCAGTATTGGAAAAAGTTCACTAACCTGTTGAAGTATGTGCCTCAGTATCAGGGAGACAAATGGTTCCATATCTAGAAATTCATAATGGGACTTAGACCCCACATAGGAGCTGAGGTGGATATGCATGAATCTCAAACCATGAATGAAGTCTTCCAAAAAGCCTCCAAACAAGAACAAAAGTTGCAACAGTTATCAAATATTCACAAGGATTCAAGTTCTAAGTCTCGGTATGGGAAGAATAAATTTTATAAGGGAGACAAGAGCCATCAGATTTGTAATCTTGAGAGGGGAAGTGAATCGTAGGAGAAGGGTGAAGATGGTAATGGTGGAAAGAACAAGAAATCAAACAAGGGTAAGGGTAAGGATGACCATAAGCAGAAGAGCTTTAGAGAGGACAAGCTAGGAGGTAGCGGAGGGCCTTGTGATGGATGCTATACTTGTGGAGGCGACCACTATGCCTCAAATTGTCCTCAGTGGTCGAAGTTGTAGAAGGAAGGAAGCTACTAGTAAACTCACTAGATCCACACTCCAGTGGACAACAGGCAAGCAAAATATCAAGATTCACCAATTCAGGTAACAGGTAAGCTCTATGGCCAATCTGTCTCTATCTTAATCGATACTAGAGCTACTAAATGTTTTATAGATCCTAGAGTATTATCTAAGATACCCATTAGACCTGGGTACATGGAAAACTCATGGACAGTCCAGTATGGTAATCGAGTAAAGTGGAGGGTAGATACCTATCTCTTTTGCAATGAGTTAGAACTTCCAACTTTTCAAACTTAGGTCAACTTGTATGTGGCACCCTTAGGCTCATATGATCTAATTTTGGGAATACATTGGTTAAATGAGCATAAATCTTTAGTGAACTATGAGGATAAGGTGGTCAACTGTCTGGATGATTATGGAAACCCAGTTGAGGTTTGTGGAATGCAAAGACCCTTAAAGCTTAGATAGATTTATGCGATGCAGCTCAAGAAGGATCATCGAAAGGGGTGTGCAATTTATGCAGTGCATGTTAGTAATCCTGATAGCAAGGAACCATATTTAGATGACTATCCTATTCTCAAGGAGTTCCAAGATGTATTCCCAGAAGAACTTACGAAGTTGCCTCTGAAGCGGGAATTCAATTTTTATATCAACCTAGTCCCAAGAGCTGAGCCTCAATCCAAGGCACCTTATTGGATGACCACAATAGAACTTTATGAGTTGAAGGCCCAACTAATGGAATTTTTGGACAAGGGACTTATAAGACCCAGTGTGTCACCTTGGGGAGCGCTGGTTATTTTTGTGAAAAAGGATGGAACTTTGTGTCTATGTATAAATTATCATATTTTGAACAAGGTTACCATCAAGAACTGGTATCCACTCCCAAGGATTGATGAATTGTTTGATCAAATGAAGGAAGCAACGGTGTTCTCCAAGATAGATCTCAAATCAGGGTACCATCAATTGAGGATTAAGGAAGAAGATATCCTGAAGACTGCATTTAGAACTCGGTATGGACATCACGAGTTCACAGTGGTACCTTTCGGTTTAACTAATGCACCAACAACCTTTATGAACCTTACGAATAGTGTATTCAAAGACTGCTTAGATGAATTTGCTTTGATCTTTATTGACGAAATTTTAGTCTACTCAAAGACTATCAAAGAACATGATAGACATTTGAGGATAGTTTTTCAGTGATTGAGAGAAAGGAAACTCTTTGGGAAGTTGTCCAAGTGTTCATTCTATCAAGACATAGTGCACTATTTGGGCCATATCATTTTAGCGAAAGGATTTTCTATAGACCCTGAAAATATCAAGGAAATCGTGGAATGGCCAGTGCCTCAGAATGTGTCAAAATTTCGTAGCTTCATGGGCCTCGCCGGACACTATAGGAAGTTTGTGCAAGGCTTCTCCCAGATTGCATCTCCTATTACCTCACTCCAAAGGAGGGGAACGCGATTTGAATGGACCGAGAAATGCGAGCAGGCATTTCAACTCCTGAAGGAGAGGCTCATGACAACACCAATGCTAACTATCCATGATCCTAATGGGAGATTCACAGTAATCACAGATGCTTCAGGACAAGGATTGGGAGCAATATTAATGCAAGACGAACAAGTGGTGGCATATGAATGAGGAAGCTTAAGCAACATGAAGTGAACTATGCACCTCATGATTTGGAATTGGCAGCCATATTTCATGCCTTATAGATGTGGAGGCATTACCTTTTGTGAAATCCATTTGAACTCAAAACAGACCACCTAGGGTTGAGATACATATTTACCCAACCAAATCTTAATGCACGACAAAGGTGGCTAGAATTCCTTAGCAAGTACGACTTTGAAATTGAATATATAAAAGGGAAAGCTAACAGGGTGGCTGCTACTCTTAGTAGATGAAGACATATGATAGCCGTGATCTCAAAAAGGTCTAACTCAAGAGTTAGTAGGTAATTCAGAATTTTCCAGGGGATGAGCACTATGAGAGAGTGAAGAGCGGTCTAGCAGCAAATCCTTTTGATCATCGGTTTGATGGGTATGAGATCGAACGATATGGTATTTTGAGATACCAGAGAAGAATGTATATTCCTGACTCTAGAGAGCTGAGGAATCTAGTTTTGGGAGAAGTTCATAATGCACCTTATTTAGGACAGCCCAGAGTATCCAAGATGATCGCGAAGTTGAAGACTCTATATTTTTGGCCTAAACTCAAGAAGGATGTAGTGGAGTACATAGCTAGATGCTTGGAGTTCCAACGAGTCAAGGATGGGCATGCACACCCAGTTGGGTTATTGTATCCCCATGACATAGCTGAGTATAAATGGAAAGTGATCAACATGGACTTTGTACAGGGGTTTCCATTGAGCAAGAATAAGCATGATGCCATCTTGGTCGTGATTGATAAGTTGACTAAGGTTGCGCACTTCATTTCGAGAAACCTTAAGGATGGATTGTTGACCCCGGCTAAGAAATTTGTCCAGGAGATCTTTCATTTGCATGGAGTGCTAGAGACTATCATTTCTAATAGGGACACACAGATGACCTCAAGGTTTTGGATGACCTTGAATGTGGCATTGGGGACTAAATTGAATTTCAACTCAGCTTATCATCCTCAGACTGACAAGTAGATAGAGAGGGTGAATTAGGTAGTTGAAGACCTCTCCGAATGTATATTTGTATGGACCGACAATATAGGTGGGAAGAATATTTTCCTTTGGTAGAGTTTTCTTACAAAAAATCCTACCATACATCCTTAGGCATGGCACCATTTGAGGCCTTGTATGGGTGGAAGTGTCATACCCCCATCAATTGGGATAAATTGGAGGACAGGATCATAGTAGGACCTGAAATGCTTAAGGAAATGGAAGAACAAATGAGGGTCATTAAGAGCAAATTGAAAGAAGTGGAAGACCGACAGAAGAGCTATACTGACAAAAACCAAACTCTCAGACAATTCACAATAGGGGACAAAGTTTTCTTGAGAGTTAAACCTCATAAAAGCTCTATTGCTTTTGGAAATTCTTCCAAATTGGCCCCAAGATATGTGGGACCATTTGAAGTCTTGGAAGTGATTAACCCAATTGCATGTAGACTAGCTCTACCACCTGCTTTGGCTCGACTTCATAATGTGTTTCATGTTTCTTTGCTTAAGCCATATCATCCTAATGTGACTCATGTAATTGATTGGAAATCCTTGTAGGTACAAGATCTAGGAGCGGTGCTAGTGGAGCCCATTAGAATCCTGGATAGATGCAACGTTAAGTTGTGGAGCAAAGATATTGCTCAGTTTAAGGTCCAATAGGACTAGTACTCAGAGGACAGTGCTACTTGGGAGGATGCATAAGAAATAGAATGCTCCTTTCCACACTTGCTTTCTTGAAAAGAAACTCAATAATTTTGTTTGAGATTTTTGGATTGAGATACTCTGATATTTCATGCTTTAAAATTATGATGTTGAAATAGACATAAACATTTTTTATGTGATGTTGAAATAGACATATATATTTTGATGTGATGTTGAAATAAACATATACATTTTTGATGTGATGTTAAAATAGATATATATATTTTGATGTGATGTTGAAATAGACATATACATTTCTGATGTGATGTTGAAATAAACATATATATTTTGATGTGATGTTGAAATAGACATATATATTTTGATGTGATGTTGAAACAGACATATATTTTAGATGAGATGTTGAAATAGACATATATTTTGATGTGTTGTTGAACTAGACATGAATGTTCAAATTTGATATGATGTTATTTTAATCAACTTACTAGACATCGAGATGATGTCTCTTCCAAGAGGGGAAGGATGTCATAACCCAATTTTATTGCATATTTATTTAAATATGGAAAATTGACTTATTGATGAAATTCAATTAAATATTAAATGGAGATTATGGAATATTCAGAAATTGAATATAAGGAGTTGACTAATGTTGACTTTGTGAATTTTTGAAAACTATTTTATATGTCATCAAGAATTGAATATTATTGATCAATTTGCAAGTGCAAGTGTGTGCAGTTGTGGGGTGACAGGTTGAAGGGTGAGAACATGGTTGAAGTAGGATTGTTTAGCTGGATCGAATGGTAAGCCAGTTGGAATTTGGGTGCTCACACCACAAATGGCATGATGACTTGCATTTGAACTAATTTACATATGTAAGAAAACAAAATTTCCTGACTTGAACTATTTATGTGCTTGAAAATAAATGGCTTGAAGATTAAAATTGTCTATTTAAACTTTGTGTTTGAAGAAACGAAAGAAACTTCCTTTTTAATGTATATATAAATATATATATAGATGCTCAAATTTGAATTTAAGTTCCCTATTGTAATTAATAGTGTCTGGAACTTGTAAGCCATAACAAAAAAATTATACATGAAAGTATATATGCATATAAATATATATACATGTATGTAAATAAGGTTCAAATACATACATACATACATACATACATACATACATACATACATACATACATACATACATACATATATATATATATATATATGTATGTATATGTATATGTAATATTAGAAAACATGGTAAATAAGAATGGAACCATTTAAATACACACAAAAATTACATATATATATTTGAATGCATATTCAAATTTATATGTCGAATCCAATTTGATAACTGATAGGATTCTAATATCAAACTGTTAATAAAATCAAATAAGATTATGGCAGAGTGGTATGCTGATGCAATGCTAGAGGAAGAAACACAACTACCTCAATTTCATTATACAAAACACCAAAATCATCTTTGTTTGGTTACTCATTTCCAATTCACATTTTCCTTCTCAAGACTTAACTCAAGTACTCAAATTTGCAAAACAAAGTTCCACTGATCATCAACTCACTTTTAAGATCATGTCAATGACTGATTATAATCAACTAAGTCCCCAAATATGGCTTCAATTGTCTCTTTCATCATCTAAGAATCATAAAAAACACTTATTAGAAT
The DNA here is from genome assembly GCA_007258455.2 of Sequoia sempervirens. Classification (NCBI taxonomy): domain Eukaryota; kingdom Viridiplantae; phylum Streptophyta; class Pinopsida; order Cupressales; family Cupressaceae; genus Sequoia; species Sequoia sempervirens. Next base: position 239,799,943 of record VDFB02256132.1, on the reverse strand, counting down.
CAGCCCTTTTCCTTTATTCATCATTCCTTAGTTCGGTGAACATACCTTTATTGACTACTCCAATTATTGTAACACTCCATTCACACACTGTCAAAGATATCTTAACATACTTATCTTAACTGATTCAAGGCAAAAACACTTTAGGAAACATTGAAACAATCAACTCTCTCAAATTCCACATCAATGTAAAAAGGCTCTACATGGCCTCAAGTCACCAAAACCATGAACCAAGATCCCAAACTCTTACCAACCCTTTCTACAATTCTATTATCACCATTTTGATATAAACAAACTAACACAAACATTTACAAGGGTCTACAAATCCGTATTTTGTTCATTCATTCATTTAGCAACCATTTCCTAGTAGCCTTTCCTCATAGGTCTGTCAGACATATCTCTCTTCAAAAAGCTCATCTCCAAACTATAAAAAGTGTTTTGGATACTCTTAAAAAAGTTTTAAAACATAACTGAAAACCAAGATATGTTGCTTTGGAGAGTATTGACCAAATTAGGACTATAACATTGCAAATTAGGCCTAAATAGGTCTTAACACAAATAGGGCTTATTGATTTTATTATCTCCAAACAAAAATTATCTGCTCCAATGCTTAAAAAATCTTTATTTAGACCTAAATAAGCTTAATTAATCATTAAAATCCTCTTACCAAGTGTATTTTGACAAACACTAGTGTTCAATCTTCTTAAAACTCTATTTTTAGGACTGTAACACAGTTTTCAGTCAGAAAATGCAATATTACTCAATTTATCCTTAACCTTTTGCTCCAAAGCCTTTAGAACACAAAATTATATTTTCCAAAGGATGTCCTTACCAAAAATCAAGAAATTCCAACATTGAAAACAAGAGAAACATAATTTTTAATAACTTTGTTTACCCTATAACAGGGTTTTATCTATTTATAGGAAAAACTCAATATCTCTTTCAAAACTGCATAAATTTGCATGAGAAAAAATATTTATGGAAGGTGATTGAGACCATTACCACATACAACCAATTAAGCATCCATTTATTCCCGTACAATTTTGTACATAGGCTTGAAACCACTAAATTTTTGAAGAAAATGCACAAAATCAGAGTTTCTCATTGATCTCAATCATGAATTCAATCACCCACGAGTTCAAAATGGTTACAAAAGCATTTTTATAGGCATTACAACATGCCCTTTTAGTTTTCAACTACCTTCAAGCATAACTAATTGAATATGACTCTTCCACTTCCCACTTTCACACTTTTTGCAACTTTACATTTTTTTCAATTTTGCCAATTTGTGTTGACAACTTTTTTTACATGTTTACAATTTTTAACCCAAATTACCTCCTAATAACCTATACATGAGTAAAATGACTCATCTAACATTATTACAAGGTAAAGATCCCAAATTTTTTTTATCAAAATTCAAGAATTTCCAAATGGAGGTATGATATTGTAAAGGTGCTCCTACACCATCTACCATGAAATTAATAGCAATATTTGAATGTGTAGTGGTTGGTAGCAAGGAAATAATGCCTCTATCATAGGCATGCAAAAATAATAGGTTGTTGTTTCCATTTTGAACATATAGGTAGTGGAGCGAAGAAAGCACGAAAAGAAGTGGATTGTTGGGAAGGAAACAATATAGAAGCTTGTGAAAAAATCAAGAGAAAAGCTCATTTGAGTACGATATTTGACGTAATCTGAGCACTTAAGAAAACAAACTTGGTTCTCTCTATCTTTTATTCCTCATTTTAGAATGGTAATATTTCATTTTATATGTTGATTTCATCATTCAAACAAAAAAATTATTTTGATAAATGCCATGGCCTTAGATCGTATGGCATGGCGTCGACCACTGTTGGGTTACTCAACCTGTGTTGTCTCACATAAATTCTTTTTTGTAGAAGCCATGCAGCTAGCTCTTTGAGCTAAGCCAAGCCTTAGAATATTAAGTTCAGGTGGTTCTTAAGATTGCACTCTCTCATGCAAGCCATTCAATGGCAATCAGAATCTCTATTCCATTTCACTATAAATTATGATGAATACACATTGTTATGGATCGATCAATGATCCATTGAAAGACGGTTTATAACCCTATGTTTTATTTTAAAAGGTTTTGTTACCATCTTAGTGGTTTGTCGAGGCTCGAAGAGCTTCAAAGGGGTTGATCATTAAATTTTTTGCATCTAAATGTTCAGCCCAAAATGGCTATCAAAATCTATTCCGATGACAGTGTGTATGTTGTCATTATTCTTTGTGTAGGATCAACTACAATCTGGGAGGATAAGGGACCCCTCTGTATATTGTATTTTCTTGTATTTTATCAAAACCTTGTTATCAAATGGGACGATAATAGAAAGGGGGCTATGTCGAATGTTTCTTAAGCCTTGCAAATGTATGTAGGCTATCATTTGGTAAGAAATCGACCCCATTCGATGAGAATGGTGGCATGAAATCCATGTATTGGATGCAAACAAGGTCTGAATGTAAAACATCTCTACATGCATGGTATAAAACAATAGGCTCACACAAGAAAAATTCAAATATACTATTGATGTTTAGGAAGGAGGAACCCGACCATTTGGGATTGGTTGACTCAGAGCAACCATAGTCTGTTGTTGCAACCTAAAAGGCATGAGTAATGTCTGAACATTAGTCATACTATCCTTATGTATGAAACAAGGCAATTTTGACTTGATTGTTTTTTGTACATTGTGGAAGAACCGTTTTGTTTTTAACAATGAACATATACTTGTAAAGTGATCATTTTGCATGTAACTAGCTTGAGATTTGCAAATAGAGTAAACAATAATATTTGACTTAAAATGTAACTGTTTAGTCAAAACATAAATGTGTTGATGTAAACAGTGGAAATGTGTATGCAATACAACTCTGTTTTGTTAAAAAGTTATCTTTATAGCTGAAAACAACATGTTTTATAACTGTTTAGTAGGAAATGGTACATGTTTTATTTAAATAATAAATGAACATATGTGTACAACTTATTTTATAACTGTTTAGTAGGAAACAACATTTCTTTTGTTCAAACAATGAATGTACAAATGTAAACATCTAGTTTACAACTGTTTAGTAGGAAATAGTATTTGTTTTGCTTACACAATGAATGTTCATAGGTGAACAGTTGGTTTCATAACTATTTAGTAGGAAATAGTATTAATTTTTTTAAAACAATGAATGTTCTTATGTAATCAACAATGTTAGAGAAACACAGTAGTGAGATGCAAAAACAGTATGTGTGAAATTGTTAGCATAAACTTGTTATGTTTTCTTTATTTTGACAATGAAACGTCAATTAGAATACTATTTAAATATTTCAATATGAATTAATGATTATTTTAGAATGTATGCACAAACTTAAACATTAGTAGGCACATATATGTGTATGCACATAGACTTCATCTATGTACATACACATACTTGTGACATACCTTCTTTTATTTTTAGTTTTTTTTTTTTAAAAGGAAAATACTTAAGATGATAAATAGAAAATAGTCATAAGAATGATGTGATTGATTGATAAATTTCTTTCTGAATCATAAATTTGTTTTCAGTTAGAGTATAATTAGCAATCTATTTCTTCTTTAGAAGACATTGTGAAAGAATAATTTGAATATTGGAACAGAACAATGATACCTTAGTTGACTAGAGCATCTATGGGTAGTTGTTGCTAGAGGGTAGATAGCTATTATAGTAGAAAGTTACCTTTCGGGATGAGTGCTAAAATGGAGTTCAGAGAGTATAGGTTTGCTTTACCAGAACCTATTATTTGTTGTTGTTGCAAGACACTTATTATTCTTGGCCAAGCAATATTGTTCATTATCTATGTATGAATGAACTTTGTGATTTCACTCTCTGCCATTCCTAGCATAAATCTTACACTTTCTTTTCTAACTTGTAGATAAAATTTGCATGTTGATGTTTGGGCACACACTAGATTCCACCTTGCATTTTGTTCTCTTGCTAAACTTTTTGTGTAGGGTTGGGCATTCTTCAAGTCGAAAGAATACCGAGGAAGCGTAAGCTTCGTGGTTTGGCGGTAAAGCGCTTCAACCATGTTCTCATCCACCAGTGGAGGCGAGCGTTGAAGAAGATTTTAGAGTAAAGGTTTTAACTTAATTATGTTAATTAAGTTACCTTTATTCCTCTCTTAAGATTTCACTTTAGTTTGCATATTGTAACATTTAATAATTATATTAATTATTAAATGTCTACCTATTAGGGTTTCTTTAGGGTTGCACAATCTCCTTTTATAAGGATTGATCATTGTATTTTATCCCTCTCTCTGATTAATACATCTTTCATATTACAGAGCTTCAAACCCTCTCTTGCTTTTTTCTTCATTATCTTCCCTATGATATGTTATTTGAATGCAGGTGATCTTAGGGGTTTGTGAGGTTGGCTTTCACAACTTCTACATGGTATCAGAGCTCCAGACCTGCTGCTTCCTGTTCGGCTTCTGAAGGATTTTTGGAGCTTCGAGGGTTTGGGGTTTGCCTTTTTTGATCCAGGGCATACTTGTTTGATTAGAGCACTTTGGTCTCAAACGGACCTCGCCATTGAGTGCACAGTGCCCAAAAACCCCTAAATCGACTGTTCATTCATCCATTTTGGACAGTCGACTAGAGAGGCAAAAAAATTTCCCCAAGGCCGTACAACCCCAGGGCACGTAGATCGATGCAAAAATTGCAAAAAATAAATATAAATAAATAAAAAATCAATTTTTTTTATTAAAAAAATTGTGCTCCCAATTCTAACGCCGGGTGGCCACTAGGCCGAGTTACGCCACCACTAAGGGTTGTCGGCTCCAGCCTAAGCCTTCGTGGGCTTAACTTGCAGCACTATGGTCACAAGGGTGACCAACACCCTGCCGACAACCCCTGAGGGCTTTAATCTGCAACACCAGGGTCATATAAGGAACCAAGGGCCACACCCTAGCATCCTGCCCACCAGCCCCCTGGTCATAACATGACCAGGTGCCGAAGATTTTTAGCCCCTGAGGGCTCAAAGACCATTGCATGTGCCTTTTAAACCAACTTTCAGTAAAACGGGCATATCACGGGCGTTTTAGCTCATATTTTTGAATGAAAATAGGTGTTGGAAAGATGGTTCCGAGCCCAATCTGACGATGGAGGTTTGATTTTCTTTTTTTTCTATTTTTCGCAGTCAAAGTCAGATGATGGTTTCTGCACTCCGGGGGGCGTAACTTTTGCGTCTGAGCTCTGTTTTGCGCAAACGAATAGGCGTCGGAAAGTTGGTTCAGTGCTCTACACAATTATCAGACTTATTTTCTTAGATTCTACCCCAGTTATATTTTATTCAATGTTTTGTGTTTTCACAGTTTGCTTAATTACTTGGACATTTTGGCACTTGGGAACCTCCTGCTTGCGTCATTAGGCTCTATTTCATTTGATCTACATGATGTAAGGTTAGTTTTCTCATATTTTTAATTTGAAGAGTTATCATGGGTTTTTCTACTCACCCTTCAATTGTAATTCTAGAACAGGGTAATTATGAGTCATGGGCAAAGGGCATACTTACACATTGTAGGTGGCTTAATATTTTTCCTTATTTGTATGATCTCATACCTGAACCAACCACTTCAGAGGGAAAACTAGCTTGAGATATCATTAGAGATCACATAGTAGGACTTATATTGTCTAATGTTGATGATGACACTGTGTGGGCTATATCAGACATTGATTGTCCCCACCCACTTTGGACATGTCTTTGGGAGATCTATGGAGACCCCAATATCTCTCCATTCCCAGAGGATCCTGCTTCAGATTGTCTCTTACCCATTGCTTAGAGAGATAATACACCCTTTGATTATGATACTTTAGAGGAGCTTGAGTATTTAGACACCCTTACATGTTCTGATGGATCAAAGGCTTGTCTCATAGTTCCTACTCTTCAGACTGAGATTATACATGTATCATCCATTGTTCCTGATGACATCAACATCACCACATTGGCCCCTATGGATTCAGTTCAACATCATGACCATCTTGGTCATTCATTATCTGCTACATCATGGGATTCTTATCTTGCAGACACATTCTTGTTTGTTGAGTCTCACACTACAGATCTTGAGGATTATTTTGAGGACATTCATCTCCTCTACCTTGATAGTTAGGTTATCACTATACACCCACCATTATCTGTGCATTTAGAGGTTGCATTTCTAGATTCTCCACATCAATTTGGATTTGGCATCATTTGTTTCAGTTCAGACAGAGAGATTCTTCAACATCCTATCATGGCACACATCTTGAGACAAATTGGTTCATCACTCTTCACAGGGTTTCTTCGACGTTGTCCTTTGGATCTGTTTCTTCCCAAGGGGAGGAATATTATCTGCCACTTAAGGATCTCCTTTTGGATTGTACATCAGGCATCTACCATTGCGATAGGAGTTTCTTCATTGTGGGGGGGCCTTATTGTCTCTTTATATCTCTCCTATGGAGACCATTATATATGTACTTATATGATAGAAGCTATCTATGGGGGGTATCATGTAATCCACCTCCTATCCTTCTTTCATTAGTGCATTTCATTCTTTTCTTTTCTCTCTTTTGGGGGGGAGTTTTGTTCCCATGAGGTTTTCTCCCTTTCTCCACTTTACAGAGATTTGGTTATATTCAGGTACCTGATCAGGCCTAGTTTCTAGGACCCTTGTTTGCTTTCATGCATTGTAGTTACCTTTTCTTTCTTGCACATGTTTGTAGCTGAACTCTTGATCATCTTAAGGGGGGGTGTTATAGTAAGGGTTTTAACTTAATTATGTTAATTAAGTTACCTTTATTCCTCTCTTAAGATTTCACTTTAGTTTGCATATTGTGACATTTAATAATTATATTAATTATTAAATGTCTACCTAATAGGGTTTATTTAGGGTTGCACAATCTCCTTTTATAAGGATTGATCATTGTATTTTATCCCTCTCTCTGATTAATACATCTTTCATATTACAGAGCTTCAAACCCTCTCTTGCTTTTTTCTCCATTCTCTTCCCTGTGACAGGTTATTTGCATGCAGGTGATCTTAGGGGTCTGTGAGATTGGATTTCACAACTTCTACAGAAGAACCTTAGTTGTTCACCAGACTATTATAGTCTATGATGTAACTTGATGTAATTCATTCATGTACTTGATAAAAGATGTACTATGTAATGACATTGTGGCCTTAGGATCCAAGTAAAACTTGATATTGTAATTTGACTTTTGAAGTGAATACAAGAATCTTTGACTCATTTAAATGGACATGTGTAGCTATGATTGACTTTAGCCACTAGATATGCCTTTTTAATTTGGAGTGCATTCATGTGTCATTTACATTAATATTAATTAAGTAATAATTTTGATTCGGTTATTACATCATTATAAGGGTCATATTCAAGTTGATTGATAATATTGTACTCATCGTCATAAGGATCATATTCAGATTGGTAGATAAGACCGTCCTCGTCATCATAAGGATCATATTCAAGTTAATAGACAAAACCATCCTCACCATCATATAGATCATATTCAGGTCCGTAAACAAGATCATCCTCATCATCCTAAGGATCATATTTTGGTTGATGGACAAGACCATTGTTGCACTTGGCTTGATGTGGGAAAAATATTTCATCTAGAGGGCTCATGAAGTTAGTTTTTTCCTTGATTATGATATTTTGACTTGATTTGATTATGAGCTTGGTATTTACTTGTGTGTGATATGAATCCATTGCTTAGTTAGGTCCTTTAATTTTCAAAATTGGTATGATTAGCATGACATCAAGAAAATCAAGGAAGGCAATAATATGCTCATAGATTTGCTTGACTTTCTCTAGGCTTTTGTTAAGAATTATGAAAAAAAATTCACTGCCCAAGATCACACTCTTAAGCATGCTAGTGATGTCCAATAATGTCTCAAAGTTGTGCCTAACATGCTCTCTTCTACTTAGAGGAATTTTTACAAGCAATTTCTCACCATTGAAGATCTTAAGGAAGTTGTGAGCACTATGAAAAATGATAAAACTTTGGGAATTGATGGTTTTCCTTGTGAGTGTTCCAAATCCCCTTAGGATTTGTAATGTTATAAAATTTCACCCCTTGCAATTCACCTACATTTTTGCATCCACTTTAGTGTCCATTCCCCTAGTATTTGTGTAGGCTCATTTTAACCCTTGCATCAACCTTTTCCCCTATCAGGATGCTCAAGACACGTTTTCAACAGTTATCTTTGCATGTCACCTTTGCGTCAAACCTTTTCCTCGTTCCCATAGTTTTGTAGCATGATTTGTCTGGACACTAGCGCACTACATAGATGTACGCACTCTGCGCTAGCATCCCATGACATTTCAATGTTCAAATAGTCATTTTTCAAGTGCCTTGCCACTTATCACTTACCTTTATCAGTGGTAACGACTTGGGACACCTTGTAACGACTCAAGAACCTTATTTTCCCTCCTTTTCTCTCTTTCAAATCCATCTCTTCCATTCTATTGATCTCTCTAGGTTTTTTCTTGACTGATCTATCATTCTCTCTTATCTTTCTCTTGCTCTCTTGCTTTCACAACTCTCTATAGCTTGCTACAATAACACTCTCACATTCTCACAACATTTTCTACAACTCTCTTGGCTCTCATAGTTGTCTCTCTCTCTTTGGCTTTCTCAAGCCTTGCAGGTGATATCTTGTCTCGTGTCTTTGAGCATCTTGGGATTTTTCACATCCCTTGTCTATTGTTACACCCTATTTCCTAGTTACCAAGTTAATTTTACCTTCATGAGTGAAAATGTTAATAAATGTAAATTATGATTTTAATATGTGTTTAAATGTAAAAATCAAAGTAATAATATATCTTTGTGATATATGTATATATATACTAATATGTGTGTGTAGTACGTGATGGAAACGTGCATACATATATATTAATATATGTGTATATGCATATATATATACATATATATATAAATATATGTGTGTGTGTGTGTTTATGTCGAGGCAATAATGTGTGTGTGTATGTATACATATATATTAACAGTTAATGTTAAATAATATATATATGGATATATATTATATATATTATAATGTTAATAGCATTGGTTAAATATTAAGGTGCATGATATATATTAAGCGCATTACATATACATATTGTAAAATGCAGTAGTAAAGGAATAAGCGCATAAACTAAGGCTGCGAGCAAGTGATAACATTGTATGTAGTATTTAAATGATAAGTAATACACCTTTGGGCAACATATAAAGATAAAAGACTTTGCATTATGATTTAAAGCATTGGAAGCCAACATAGGTCTCACGAAGGAATAAAAGGAAGCCTTTAATTTGATAAGAATTAGTCAAACCTGGGTTCTATATGGATTTTAATGTGCCAAATACACATTGACTTGGTCTTTGAACTGGTAAACACAAGAATAGGATGTATAGTAATATGTGGCATGCAAATATGAAGAGTGTTTGCAAATAGAAGTCTGAACTGAGTGCAATGTCCAATGTATGAGGTAGAATAGGAGGGTAGAATAAGTCTTGCAAGTGTTGGCTAAGTGTGCTCAATTGAGAAGCTGGTCAAAATGAGTCAATCTATAGAAGACATTTGTGTGTATGAAATATTGGATCAATTTAGATAAAATCAAACACATATTAATAAGACATTAAATCAAAAAGCTGAAAAGGAAACAGAATATGCAAACTGTAACAACAGTTTTCCGAAACTGTCTTATCTTCCTCTAACTTCAGCGTTTTGTTGTTTCGAATAGCTCTCAGATCAGCAGATGGAGCTCAACAAAAGGACAGCTAAAGAACAATATTTAAAAGTGCATACTATGCTAAATGCAAAAGCTATGCTAATATGAAAGTATGGTTGTGATATTGAAACTGATATGAATGCATAAGCTGATTAAAAGTATGGTTGTGCAAATGCATAGGTGTGCAAAAGTGAGTGCGTGCGTGTAAATGTGAATGATTATGCGTAGTGTAACCAAAAGCTTGGATTTGCATGGGCTTTTATAGAGTTTTCGAACGGATTTGATTGGCTGAATCAATCGACGGTCCGGATTAAGCTTGTTCGAACGGACAGCGGGAGATCTTCAAAAGTGGAAGAAAATGATGGAAGGTTTCCCTTTTCCTTCAATTTTCGTCATTAAGTTCGAAGGGAAACTTCCATTTCAAAGGATGAGATAGAATTTGGAAGGGTGAGTTAGCACGAGTTAGAAATTAAATAAATTAAATTTATTTAATTTGAAAGTGGAGATGAAAATGGAAACCCACATAATTAAATAACTCATATTTAATTATGTTTAAAAATGAAAATAGGGTGAGAAAATATTAAATAAAATATTTAATATTTTAAATCGATTATGGGATGGAGAATATTCCATTATTCAAATATTCAAAATATTCAAACTTTAGAACCAAATGATAATTAAATATAAATAAATTATAAAAATTTATTTAATTTAATCAAGCGAAAGGTGGAAATGTTTATAATTAAATTATTTATTTAATTTAAGGTAGAAGAATTTAGAAGATGAACGATATAAATAAATAATTAAATTTATTTATATGTAGATGACTTTAGGGGAATTAATTAAATAAACTATATTTAATTAATTTAAGCTTAATCATGACCATTTTTAGACGTATACATTTTTCCCCTCTTTGAAGTGATGTGTGAAACACATTGCTTCAAAGAAAAATAAGATTTTTGCCCCTGATGTGTTTTCGATATTTCTACTAATGATGCCCCCTCGGGAGGTAAATCATGGATGAGAGAGAGAGTGGTTTAGCTCGCGACAGATGATGAAAAAGAAATGTCCATTTTGAAAATAAAGTCAAATTTACCCTTGTTTGACCTTTAAAAGGTAAAAAGGTTGAAAAAGACAAGTCATTTGCACTTTTGACTTTAGTGAAAATTGTAGTTGTGAGAGTGACATTGCGACATGGAGATTCCCTATCATCGCCACCGATTCGAGAGATCGCGCTGATATCAGAGGCCAGCTGCGTATGGACCACCGGTGAGTCGATCTATCCTCTTGTGCTTTCGAATTTTTCCATTTGAATCAAATTTTCATGCTTTTTCACGGATTTTAAATTTTAAAATGACGTATGTGCGCATATAGAATAGTTTTGACGCGCTTTTGAAAAAAACAGGCGCGCTTAGGGTAGAAATAAACGTGCATAGAGCATAAATGTTAAACAGTCAGGATAAAACCAGTTAGGCGCATCCCGTAAAAACTAGTGCGCATATAGGGTAGGATAGAAAATTTTAGGGGTAGAGCGCTTATAGGGAAAACAGGCACGCATAGAGAAAAAATGCGCATCTAGTAAAAAGATCGGCGCATACGGTGATTAAAGTGGTGCATACGGGAAAACACGCATAGGGGGTCTGTTTGTGCGCATCTGGCAAAAAGAACGACGCATATGGGATTTAGCGCATCCCGTAAAAAGAACAACGCATATGGTAAAAATAGGCAGAATTGATGTTTTGATGATAGTAACGTGAAAATGATGATTTGTCTTGCTTCCTTGGTCAAGAGATAGGTAAATTGTTGTGTCATCATGCTGATATGGATAGAAAATGATAGAATAATTTGATGATTGATAACTTTGCTTCCTAGGGTAGAAAACAAAGAGTAAATGATTAATATGATTTCTGATAAATTTGCTTTATGCGATAGAAAACAAAAAGTGATTGATTGTAGAACAGATTTGAGATGATATCCAACTAGATAGATTTGATTTGATTTGATTGATAAGACTGATTATGTGATATGGGTCGTTGATTTGATGTATTGATATGAGTCACTAATATAGGTAGGTCACTGATAGATATGAGTCTGATTGATGTTGTTTAAATGATTGATATGATTCTGATGAATTACCATTGTGATGAAAATATGAGGTTTTCAAAAACCTCGAGATTAGAGAGCGACATTCAGTAGGATGGGATCGGATCCCTAAGTTGACACCTGCTGACATAGCGTTGATTGATACCTGCGGTTTGAAATCCTTGTTGGCGATGCCGCCGATTAGGGTCAACAGAGGATTGTTGACGACACTTGCAGAGCGATGGCATTCGGATCACAACACCTTTCACATGCCGACCGGTGAGGTGATAGTGACTCCTGAGGACATGTACAGGATCTTAGGTATCCCCGTGGTTGGAGCCCTTGTGTATTATGATCACAAGGAGCTGGGGGGACGGATGCTTTGAGGAGAGTGTACGAAGATGCACATATAGATGAGTACTGGGTACCGTGGGTAGACTTTTGCGGATATCCCGCCTTGCTGGCAGTTTTGGGTGCATTCATTGGAGGTCTCATTTGTTTGGATCGTCGGGCAAAGGGATTATCAGTGGGATGGGGCAGGATTCTAGAGAATATGTTGCTACAGCCGAGGAGATACGCATGGGGTAGCTACATGCTAGCACATCTCTATCATGATTTACACCAGGTATTATACAGAGGATCATCCAGTTTGTTATGCGGAGTTACAGTGCTACAGATTTGGGTGTGGGAGCACTTTGCTGTGATGAGACCGGTGTGCCCCAGAGTTAGGCCACCAGGTAGGCCCTATATCTATATGTATGCGATGTTCCTTACCCAGCCCAAGTTGGGCAAGGTAGATTACTGGAGGCGATTGCTAGATGACATGAATACGGTGATATGGCGACCGTATCTTGATTTTGAGCCATGGGCGATAGATGACATAGAGATGACGTACGTATACATTCCACGGTTCCTGATAGGGAGGACTCCCTTCATTTTGGAGAGATTTTTGGCATTACGGGTACAGAGGCAGTTTGGGTTTACACAAGGGATGTCGCAGGGGGTTGCACACTACGCCCGGAGCAGAGATGAGGCCGGATGGGGGCCGTGTATTTCCTATCAGGCCGCATATACATAGTTTATTGCATTAGCACCTGAGGTATGGGTTGACATACGAGACATTGTGGATGCGGACATGTCTGATGAGTACTCTGCATATTTTCACATGCATCCCTTTCCTCGGTTCACCAGTCCTGATGAGCTAGCACCACAGTCAGGGGCAGTGAGATAGGAGGATGTGGCTGGCGATGAGCAGGGAGCAGTCGGAGGGGAGGAGGTGGAGAGCGGAGATGGGGAGAGCTCAAATGATGACGATGGGGATCATGGAGATGATGGTGGGGAGGGGGGACATGTGTTGGGGAGGTCGGGGCTGGATATCCTGAGGGGTGTTCAGATTATGCGACGATCGCAGACACGGATCGGGAGACGGACAGTGCTCCAGATGGCGTCTTCATCTCAGCAGGGGTAGATAGCCATGCTTCAGGCCCAGGTGCAGACATTACAGGGTCAACAGAGTTAGTTGCAGAGTCAGTTGGCGCAGTCACAGACTTTCATTGTACAACTTCAGGCGCAGCTGGCACTGGCATAGGCACCTGCCCCAGGCCCACAGTTAGCCCAGGTGATAGCAAAGAGATACATTCAGGTGGAGGGCAGTAGAGGCTGAGGGTGTGGCTCAGAGGCTAATGGGCACTGTAGAGAGTGCGTCACTGCGGGATGCCATTGCAGAGGGCATCGAGATGGCCAGGGAGGCTGAGTATTACAGAGTGAGATACGAGGAGCTGTGTCCTCCAGATCGCAGAGAGCCATACCCGCGGTCCCATAGCAAGACGAGGAGCAGATCTAGGACACACACCCAAAGCAGGGGAGTGATGGGGCCTCGGCAAGACCCAGATGCAGGTACTAGTGGCAGACCACCTCCTTCCGGACCAGCACCATCAGGAGCATCGACCAGCTAGAGTTGTGATGTATATTATTTTGGGAGCATGTATATGCCATTTGTGATCATATCTCATGTATTTCTCTTTAGACATTTTAGTTTCATTGGCTAGTTGTATCATTTTTTATGAGCGATGATATGTAGCGGCGATGATTATCTTGATGATGAGTTGACATGCATTTATGATATGATGATGTGATATGCATTTATTTCAATATGTGATGGATTTTGTTATGCATTTAAATGATTTGATGACTAACATGATATACAAGATGGTTTGATTATGATGTTTTATTATGATTATGATTTGATGATGTGTACTAATGATGTCATGCAGATGGATTACTTATGATGTGCATTTATTATTTTTGGATTTTTCAGTGCAGATAAAAGATGAGAAATGAATGTTGTGTTCATGATATGCATTATGATATGCTGTGATGTGAAATGATATGTATGATAAAATGATGTGAATGTTGCTATGAGATTGAGATGAATAAATAGTGATGCATGATAAAATAATGTGTGATGAAATATAATGAATGGATAAATGAAATGATAAATGAGATTATAATGAAATGAAATGATATGAAATGATAAAATGATAAATGAAATGGTATGGAATGAAATGTTAAATGGATAGATGATAATGAGATGAAATTGTTAAATGGATATGATATGTAATGTTAAATGAGATGAAATTGTTAAATGATATGATATGCAATGTTAAATGGATAGATGAAAATGAGAATGAATGATAAATGAATAGATGAAAATGAGATGAATGATAAATGAATAGATGAAAATGAGATGAATGATAAATGAAAGGGATGATAATGATAAATGGATGAATGAAAATGAGAATGAATGATAAATAAATAGATGAAAATGATATGAAATTGTTAAAGGATATGAATGATAATGATAAATGGATAGATGAAAATGAGAATGAATGATAAATGAATAGATGAAAATGATATGAAATTGTTAAAGGTAAGGGATGATAATGATAAATGGATGAAAGAAAATGAGAATGAATGATAAATGAATAGATGAAAATGATATGAAATTGTTAAATGGTATGATATGCAATGTTAAATGGATGAAATGATTATAATATGGTAATGCAATGATAGATAATATAAATGATAATGATAACAAAAAATGAAAATGAGAATGAGTGATAAATGAATAGATGAAAATGATATGAAATTGTTAAATGGTATGATATGCAATGTTAAATGGATGAAATGATTATAATATGGTAATGCAATGATAGAATAATATAAATGATAATGATAACGAAAAATGAATGGAATGATGATAATGGTAATGAAATAATGAAATGATAATGGATGCAATACTAATATGAGTGATAATGGTAATGCGATGATTTAAATGGTAATGATAATGAAAGTGAAATGAAATGAATGAAATGACTATAATGGTAATGCGATGATAAGATGGTAATGATCAATGAAATGATAACAAAACTAATATGAAATGATAATGGAAATGCAATGATGATGAAATGATATGAAACTAATATGAAATGATAATGGAAATGCAATGATGACGAAATGATATGAAACTAATATGAAATGATAATGAATGAAATGATAATGGATGAAATGACAATGAATGAAATGATAATGAATGAAATGATAATGAAGATGCAATGATAATGATAATTAGTATGAGATGAAATGATAACGAAATGCAATGATGACGAAATGATATGAAACTAATATGAAATGATAATGCAAATGCAATGATGAAGAAATGATATGAAACTAATATGAAATGATAATGAATGAAATGATAACGAAATGCAATGATGACGAAATGATATGAAACTAATATGAAATGATAATGAATGAAATGATAATGATGACGATACAAATGTTTGCATTGTCCTCCACAAATAGTCCAAAAAAAAAGTGACATCTATTGACCTTTCAAAAACTCTTGATGCAAATCCAATATGCATTTATGTACAATGACCTAAAATGACATGCAATTAAATGAAACCGACCATTTTGTTGAGCCTTTTTGGCGAGCCTGCTTAAATCATCATAGAGCGTTTGAAAAATGTTGGAAGTGTGTACAAGCATCAGAGGGGAAATTAGCACCAATGATGACCTGAGTACAACTTTCATGATTTTTGATATAGCAAGTGAACACAAGCATCTAGATATAATTGAACCGAGATGACCTGAGCATTTCTTGCATGAACAGACAAAGACTAACCACCATCTGATGCAAATTTGGAACTGTCATCAATGATAAACTTTCAATCATCACGTCTCGCGACATATTTGCAACAGATAAATGATTAACCTCCAGACAACAGACAAAGAAAAATCATCCTCTTTCCTTGCCACTCTAGTTCAATACATCATCGAGTGTGTTCCAGAGAAATGATATCAAAAAATTAAACAACCATTATTCAAAAATGAAATACTATGATTCCAAACATTAGTCAGATTAGAGATCATCCAAATATGAGTCATGGTGAAGTACGCAACTGAAAGCTACTGTGATACGGATCAATGATTGGATGTTTTGGTTTGATTTTGATTGTTTTGTTTTGCGTGATTGGCTTTGATGTCATTGTCTCACTATTGAAAGTTGATTGCCCCCAGTATGCCCATGTTTGCCCTTGGTATTGACACAACTTGCTGAAATGAATATGTACGAAAATCAAGCTATGATAAGACGTTATCGCTCGAAGCAAATGATGATAACATGGTGTTGGTGTGACCCTAAAATGATGGAAAAGATACATGAAAAAGAAAGGCTGAAAAGTTAAGTGCAGAACATGAACTAATAGATGGAGAGTGACAAATAGCGTCTATTTGCCAGATTTTCACTATTTGTTTTTATTGCATTTTTCTCGTCAATAGACTGCTTGTTGCCAGGTTTTCACCCTATGACTTTTTCTTTTTTCTTTTTTCTTTTTTGCGCTTACCAAGATGCCTGCCTGTGTTTTCACCTGTGGTAACCATTTTTCGTGACTTTTCACTGCTTTTTGGATTTTTCAAGATTTTTTTTTTTTTTTGTATTTCTTTAGGACTTTTCTGATTTTTTTGTATTTTTAGGATTTTTCATTTTTTTCAGCTTCTTTAGGACTTTTTCTGATTTTTTTGTATTTTCTCTGTGATTTTTCCATTTTTTTGTATTTCTTCGTGACTTTTTCTGATTTTTTTCAGATTTCTTGTGACTTTTCATTTTTTGTTGTATTTCTTCAAGACTTTTTCTGATTTTTTTGTTGTATTTCTTCAGGATTTTTTCTGATGATGATAACCGCCTTAGACATAATACTTTTTCAGGTGCATGTTGTTGATAGGCTCGTCAAATAGGTCCCCTTCTAGCGTTGATAACTTGTAAGCTCCTGAACCATAGACTGCGATAACCACATAAGGACCTAGCCAATTTGGTTCAAACTTTCCTTTCTTCTCTCTGTCTTGCTAATTGCGTGGGTTCTCTTTCAGAACAAGATCACCCACCTGAAAGGTACGTGGGTTTACTTTGTGGTTATAGCTACGAGACATCATCTGTTGATAAGCTTTCAAATGATCAGCTGCTCTTTGTCTCTTCTCATCTAGAAGTTCAAGCTCTTGGAGTCGGGAAACTCTGTATTCATCATCTGTTGTGAGGCCTTTCAATGATACTCTGAGTGAGGGAATCTCAACTTCTAAAGGTAGTATGGCCTCTGCTCCATAGACAAGAGTGAATGGTGTTGCTCCTGTGGGTGTGCAGATACTGGTTTTGTAGGCCCATAGAGCAGGATTGAGTTGAACGCTAATCCTTCCCGAATCATCACTTTTCAAGATTTTCAATATTGTTTTATTCAGCCCTACTTCGGCCATTCCCTTGTGGATAGTAAGGTATGTTGGAATATCTATGATGTATGTGAAATCTCTCACAAAGTTCATCAAAATCCTAATTTTTGAATGGACGTCCATTATCTGTAATAATGGAGTTGGGAATGCCATACCGAAAAATAATATAGTTAAGTATGAATGATGATATTTGTTTGCCGGTGACTTTAGTAAGAGGGACTGCCTCTAATCCACTTAGTAAAAATACTGCTGTCGGATGATGAATCAGCCCATTTGATGAAGAAGGATGATTCCTGTTCACTAGATCTAACCCCATTGAGAAAAATGTAATGCAGTGAATGGTTGGAAGTTCTTGTGTAGGAGTATGAATGATATTCTACGAATCCTGACATTTTGAAATATGTTTTCACAAAATTGAATGATTCTCTCTCCATTGTAGGCTAGTAGTAACCAATTCTAATCAATTTCTTGGATAAGGTCAATCCACTCGAATGAGTACCACAGATGCCACCATGAACTTCTTATAAAGCTTTGTCAGATTCCTCATGTTCAAGACATCGGAGTAAAGTACCATCAAGACCACGGCGATATAGGGTGTCAGCGATAAGAGTGTAGCGAGCGGATTGGCGGATAAAGTTGCATTTTTGGTTACGGGATAAATCGGGTGGTAAGATATCGTCTTTGAGATAGGCATAAATTTTTCCGTACCAAGGCGAATCAGATCCTACCAAGTGGCAAATGATTTGGATTTCAGGTGTATCATAAGCAGGTGTAAATGATTGTTCCACCAGAAATTCATAACGATTTTGAGTTTCTGGGAGCTATAACAATGATGCGATCGTAGCCATGGCGTCAGCTGCTTTATTATCAAGCCTTGGAATTTGTGTAAATTTGATGTCCACAAAGTATTTCTTGAAGTCATCAACCATCTTTTTATATGGTAATAGTTTCTCATCTTTGGTTTGATAGTCATTATTGATCTGATAAATGCTGTGAATCACCATACACCTATAGTTCTGTAATTCTCCACTCCAGTGCTATTTTGAGTCCGGTGATTAATGCTTCATATTCGACTATGTTGTTGGTGCATGGAAACATCAGCCTATATGATCGAGGGATGGTGTGTCCTTGAGGGGTGACGAAAAGTATGCCTGCCCCCGATCCATGTTGAGTAAAAGAACCATCAAAATATAGAGACCATGGTTGTTTAGATTCTGCAGTAAAGACATCAGCATCTGGAAATTCATTGTGTAGGGGATGATCTACTTGTAGTGGTGCTTCAACTAATTGATCAGCGATAACTTGTCCTTTGATTGCCTTGTGATCCACATAATGGATATCAAACCCACCAAAATCATTATCTATTTGGTTAACCCTTCACACAATGTTTCTTTGCTTAACAAACATTTGAGGATCAATTCTTGAAACCATTGATTGTATGGGACAAGATGTAATGTCAAAATTTTGTGAAGCGGAAGACTGTCACAGACAAGCTTTCTCAATAGAAGTGTAGTTGAGCTCATGACTTGTTAGTGTTCTGTTGATGTAGTAGATTGCACATTCTTTGCCTATAGAGTCTTCTTGCACTAGCAGTGCCTCCAAAGATGTTTCTGTTGCGGCAATGTATAATATTAGGGGTTTGTCTGGATTTGGTGGTATGAGAACTGGTGGAGTCATTAAATACTGTTTGATTTGTTGAAAAGTTAATTCACATTTGTCATCCCACTTGAAAGGAACATTCTTATGTAGTAGATGTGTGAAAGGTAAAATTTATTACACTGTGCAATGAATCAGATAGATTAGAAGCCGCCCTTGCGTTGATTTCTAATCGATCGATGTTCTTTGGTGGAGGTATTTACACCATTGTACTTTTGTGTGATCTACTTCAATTCCTTTTTTTTCTAAAAACAATGTACCCCAAGAGTTTTCCGTGATTTGACCCTAAAAACACATTTAGTTGAGATGAATTTTGAATTTCTCTAGTCTTGCAAATATTTTGATAATATTTTAAGATGTCCTTCTCTGGTGTATGATTTTGCCAGTATATCATCCACATAATCTTCCATGAAGACATGCATCATGTCATGAAAAATTGTAGTCATGGCTCTTTGGTAGGTAGCCCCAGCATTCTTTAGACCGAAAGGCATGATGTTCCAACAATAAGTTCCCCATGGACACGTGAAAGTTGTTTTCTCTTGATCTTCAGGTGCAATCTTGATTTGGTTATATCTAGAAAAACCATCCATTAATGAATACATGGCATGGCCAGCTGTTAGATCAACTATGGTGTCAATATTTGGTAATGGAAAGTCATTCTTAGGACATGCTTTGTTGAGATCTCCTAAACTGCATATATTGGATGCTTTATCCGCTTGGATACAGAACAATGTTGAGAGATCCATTCTGGGTGATAATCGATTGGTCTTATGAAGCCCACATCATGAGTTTTCTCGGGCTCTTTCAACCAATAATGCAAACATGAGGGTGCATCTTTCCTCGAGTTTTTTTCATTGGCTTACCCCTAGTTTGATACACACATAAGTTATGCATGATAAGATCGTGGATCAAGACCAGTACGTCTTCAACAAGACCACGGCAAAATTTTACTTGATTTTTTTTCAGGAATTCCATGAACTTTGGTATTTCTTTCTCTATCATTGATGCAGCCAACTGTAAGATCCTTGGTTTGTCTGAAGTTTCAAGGTTGACAGCATTTGTAGGCTCGATCAGAATAGGTGATCGCTCATGGTAGTGCTCTGGGAGAGTGTCAAGTGTCCCATCATCTGGTGCCTCAAAGAGGTTTTCACCATCTGATACGCTCTTTATTTTACCTTTTGTTTGATCTAATACTGCCAGATTATGGTTTTCACCATTAGATCTTTCTTTTTTGTTTTTACTTTTGCAGCTGGGAGACTTGACACTCTCCTGATCAAAAAATTTATGTCAAAAATCGTTGGTGGAACAATCATTCGTATCATCTGTGGAAAGGAAGTTTACAATAGCTTCATCACTTGGAAACATAGGTATATCAATAGGTTCGGTTGAATCCCAATCAATGAGATCGGGATGAATTAAAGGTAGAGGATCGTCAGGTTGTGTGAAATCGGCTATGGTCATGGTCATAACGGAGTGGTCCGTAGGATCCGAGGTATGAGGTGGGTCAATGATGATACTGTCCTCATGATAATCTTGTTCATTTAGATCCGACTCAGTATCACTAGAATCATAGTCAATTTTTGGTTCAGATTCTTGTGATTGGGACCATGAACCTTGACCTTCAATTAGAGTTGGAGTGTACTGGTGTATTACATCAACCTCTTTGTCTTTCCAGAACTCATCATTGTAAATGGTGTCCCATTCATATTCAGTAAAGTCTGTGTCAGAATTGTTATCCAAGAAGTTTTGAACTGTTGTCAAACATGCTTCTCGTGAATCTGAGCTTTCTTGCAATGCGAAGATAGCCCCATGCAGTTGTTTGGATGTGTTTTCTTTGGAGTGAGTATCATAACCTAATCCAATTTTCTCTTTTGCGGCGAGTCCGCGGAGGTGAATAGGTTCAACTACTCCTTCCTTCCTTTTTTCGATAGGACCTTCATCATAGCCCATCTTCTGCATGATTGAATACCCTTTTCCATATTTGTCCATGGGTAATTTGACATTAGAGACTGCTTCATCTTCATCTTTATAGAGCCAATTTAAAATTTCTGTATTCTCAGGATTTTCCATGGGGAATTTTTCTTTGATGAATTGTCCATTAAATTTTGTAATTGGCTCTATTGGTGTTTGCTTTGATGTTGATGCTGCTAATATTTGATGTTCCCTGATAGACGGTTGTCCATGTGATCAAGGTGATGTAGGTAAATTGGCAAGACAAAGAGAGTATTCTCCAACTCCATGATCCTTGAATTTCATCTTTTTGTCAAAACTATTGGTCAATTGACTGATTTGTGTGTCAATCTTTAGAGAAGTCCTAGCATGAGCTTCTCGATTGTTAGGGACCAAAGTATCTTGACTGACTTTCATGTTGGCACAAGTTTGGATATTGGAATTATCAGATGATATTGTGATTTCCTGTCCATCATAAGGAAACTTTAGACATTGATGATAGGTTGATGGGACAGCTTGCATTTCATGGATCCAAGGATGACCCAACAAGATGTTATATGCAAGATCACGGTCCAGTACTTGACAAAAAGTATTCTTTATGACAGGGCCCACTCTGATTGGCAACATGATTAGACCCTTGGATGCTCTTTCTTCATCATCATAAGCTTTTATGGTAATTTTTCTTCTGAAATCAATAGAGTCCTCAAAAAATCCTAAAGCTTTAACCAACTTCATGGTACAGATGTTCAAACCAGCACCTCCATCTATAAGAACTCGTCTGATATGAAACTTATGAATCATGACCTCTAAGTACAATGATGAGTTATGGGGATGAGTTATGGAAACATCATCTTTATCAGAGAATGAAAGGCAAGTGGGTGAGGACAAGTGTCCTACCATGGCTTGAAATTGATTCACATCCAAATCAGTTGATACATTAGTTTCAACGAGAGCTTTTTCAAGAATTTCCTTATGGGCTGGAGAAATCTTCAATAGTTCCAGAATAGAAATTTGAGCAGGGGTTTTTTGAAGTTGGTTGACCAAATCATATTGATGTTGAGGTGGAGGTTCGGTGGTTTTTGAAGAGGTTCCTTTTAAGACAACCTTAGCTTGCGCTCTTGTTGTTGCGTTGAATTCTCTATATTCCACCTTCTTGTTGACTTTAATGACATTCACCCGCTCGTCGTCTGCGTAGAGATGGTTGATTATATGATCATCATTGATATGATTCACATTTTTTTCAGAAGACTCACCCTTTTGATAGTTAGGAAATGGATTGCGGAATGCTTGGTGGTCTGCGTTGGTTTGGTGATTTCCTTCTATTGTGATAATGTCATTGTCGATCAAGTCTTGAATGGCATTCTTCAAGGCTTGGCAGTTGTTTGTACAATGACCTTTACACCGATGATAATCACAATAGTATGCCTCATTCCATGATGGAGGCTTTACACTGGGTTCATAATTCCGTTGAGGCGGTAAAGTAATGACATTTTTGGCCATCAACTCTTTGAACGCGGATTCTATAGATTTACCCAATGGAGTGAAAGTTATTCTATTCGAGAAGAATGAAAATCTTTGCGGATTTGAATTCGAGGTGTTCCCTAAGGAATTGTGATTGTTATTGGTTCCTCGATAACTCTGATTGTTGGGAATTCCTTGATGAGGAGTAGAGTTTTGATTTGTATTGTTCCTTGGAGGAGGAGTATTATTTCCGTGATTCGCAATTGAGTTGACATTGTTGTTGCGAGTGTTTGGAGTGTTGAGGACAAATGGCTTGGTTGAGGCATGATTTGCATCAACAACACCATCGTTCACCATATTTTTGTTGCGAGTCCAAAATTTGGATTTGTCCTGATTATTGTGATGGTTGGATGAGCTGGGATTTTCTTTGTCATACTTTATTATCCCTCTTTTGACCAAAGCATTTTCAATGGTTAAGGAATCTTCAATCATTTTCTCAAAAGAAGAAGGACAATGTAAGTTCAAGTGATAGCTCATTTCTGAATTTAAACTGTTAATAAAGGTAACCATCTTTTCCTTTTCAGGAACAAGACGTGGATACCTGGCGAACATTCTTCTCCATCTCTGAAGAAACGTAATGAAGGATTCGCCAGGTTTTTGTGCAACCTTGCAAAGATCTATCATGGTGATTGGGTGTTGTATGTTGTAAGAATATTGTGATATGAATAGGTTGATCAATTCTTCAAATGTCCTGACGGGAGGTGTAATCTTAGATAACCATTCCATAGAGTTAACTCCAAGGCTCCTAGGAAACAATCACAACAAGTAAGTATCTTCGTGAGCGAATTCCAATGTCATGTTCTTGAAGTCTCTAACATGATCAATTGGATCCGTTTTCCTATTATAGCAATCAAATTTTGGCATTTCACAATGCTTGGGAAAAGGAATCATGTTAAGACTTCTATCAAAAGGATAAGGACAAATGTCCTCTAGGGTATATTTCTTCGTGGTTGTTCCTCCTTGTAATTCTTTGACTTGTCCTTGAAGTGCCTTGATTTGTTGGGTCAAGGCACTAAGATCAGAAAGGGGTGTCTCTTCAGGTTTGTTTTTCAAGTTTTCAGTGTCAAAGTCGTGAGGCAATTTAGCCCCTTGTTCAACTAGATAGCGAAAATACTTTTCCTTATCTCGCTGCAAGATCTTTTCAATGGCTTTATGGAATTTTGGATCTTGTTCAGCCTCTCTAAGACGTTCCTCATCTTGTTCCTCATCACTATCCACCTGGTTTTTATCTCTGTAATTATGAAAAGGATTTTCTTCTCTATTGTCCATGTTGTTGTTGAAAAGTGGATTTTGATTTATGCTGAAAAGGGGATTACTGCTTTCTCCTTCTTCTTGAGTGTTCTGAATATGACTTTCTTTTTGGATTGTACCCTTTAGTTTATTGTGTTGAGATCTTGTGGAGATAGGCATATGTTTTTGAGAAATTCTTCTAAACTTAGACCCTAGTTTTGAAAAGTGCGATGGTGATGATATCTTGATCCAATAAGATATGGAATCTTATGATATGATCAAGGATGCTCCTAACTTATTGATTGTGGCTTCCAACTGATGAAGGATTTCAGAATCCTGTTGGGGAAGTTGAACCAAAAATTAAAAAGTTGTTTGAGAGATGCACTCTTAAAGTTTTGATCTTTGTTTTCGAAGAAAGGTTCCAAAATCAATGAAGGATTTGATTGGGATGTGAAGGATACTCTATAGAAGGTTGTGGTATGTTGTCAAATTCAAGAGGTTGGTTATGATTATGTCGTTGTGATAGAGCTAATCTCTGATAATAAGCTCGAGAATCTAAGGGATCTACAACATATTCATTAGTGAATCCTCTAACAAAATCCTGATATCTGTGAAGAAATCCTCGATAGTGAAGCAAGACTTGTCGACTTTTGTACAAGAATTTTCTCTTTTGCAGTGTTTTCTTGTATCCTAACGGTTTCTTGGGTTTTTTGATTCTCTTAGACAATGATTTCTTGGGAAACTTTGTTGACTTCCAATCTCTAAGCATGGGAAAAAGTGTTGGGAGTGTTTTTGAATCAATGATATGAAAAACTCTTAAGTGGCTTTCAGTTGTTGTTCTTCATGTTCCTTTTGGATGATCTCTTTATCTGAATTAATGTAATGGAAGACACAACAAACATTTTTGAAAACAGTTGTTCTTAAAACCCTATACTAACATGAAGTGTTTGATCAAGAAAATGTTTTTCATCAAATGTTTTCACAAGTTTTCCACATGAAAGACAATTTCAGACAGACTCACTCTTAAATGCTCAAGTAGGTCATTCTAGTAATCAACAACCCACATCTTAGAACTGCGTCGACTCACACAGCCGTGTCACCCCCGAAGGGGCGCCCGTGTTTTTGTCTTTTCCAGGCGCGTACTCAGAGTTACAGAAGTGGATACCGGATCCCCTGAGCAAACGGTCCTTGGCAGTTATATGGTGAGTGTGGGCAGATTCTTCCCTCCCCTTGCACTGTGATTATTAGAATGTTTGGAAACTGACTTGGTTGGCCACTACACTAGGTTCGTAGTAAGGATTTCCGTTCGGTGCGGCAATAATAAACTCCCTCAGGAGACCTCCCAACCTTTAGAACAAAGGCTTTGGGGATGGTTATCTTGCACACTACCGGCAAAAGAGGGTTTCCCCAAATTTGCTTTAAATTTTATAGTGGGGTGGAATAGCCTGGCTTTGGCTTGAACCCACTTGAGTCGTTCACGTAGGGTGAGTACTTTTTCCCACTACGGCAGGCTCTCTAAAGGATGTAATTGAAACAGTAAAATTGCATGAAAATTAAAAAGGCAAGTCTGGTATTTTGATCACCCAGTTAAGGGGAGAGCATAGACCTATTGCCACAGTCAAAGCAAGCAGATGTTCTTTTTAAATTCCAAATCACAATGATCTAATCTAGGTGAAGGTATTGCTTCACCAAAAATAGATTGTTCAATTTTAACTGCAAAAATTCATTGTTTGGTGACTATCCTAGATTGCTTCATTTTATTCAGATGTGGCTACCCTAGGATTGCTTCATTTTAAAATTCAGAAAAAAAGAAAAAGAATTATGTCTGCGGAAGGCGTCAGACTTAGATTTTTTTTTTTTGGTTACAGTCTGTATGCGCCCGAACAGAAGCTATATGCGCCAGAAGATATATGCGCCGGAACAGAAGCTAAATGCGCCAGAACATATGCAATATGCGCGTAAACAGATGCAATATGCACGTAAACAGATGCAATATGCGCGTAAATAGATGCAATCTGCGCCGTAAGAAAGATTAAAATGCTTTAAAATAGTTCCTATGTATGCCAAAAGAAAGATTATATATGCACGTAAACAGAAACTAAATGCGCCTAAACAGTCACGATATGCGCTGGAACAGTTACGAGATGCGCCTAAACAGTTACGGGATGCGCTCCAAAATCCTGCAATACAAAAAGTTAAAAACCTCGTATGCGCGTCAGGAAATTTCGAATGTGCCTAAACGTCAGAATTTTCCCAAAAGCTAATTCCAGAATATGGAAATTGTCAACAGAAACTTGCAGAAAATGTTAAATTCATGGGTTCGAGCCCCACGGTGGGCGCCATTTTATGTGTGTATGAAATATTGGATCAATTTAGATAAAATAAAACACATATTAATAAGACATTAAATCAAAAAGCTGAAAAGGAAACAGAATATGCAAACCGTAACAGCAACTTTCCGAAACCGTCTTATCTTCCTCTAACTTCAGCGTTTTGTTGTTTCGAATAGCTCTCAGATCAGCAGATGGAGCTCAACAAAAGGACAGCTAAAGAACGAGATTTAAAATTGCATACTATGCTAAATGCAAAAGCTATGCTAATATGAAAGTATGGCTGTGATATTGAAACTGATATGAATGCATAAGCTGATTAAAAGTATGGCTGTACAAATGCGTAGGTGTGCAAAAGTGAG
The DNA here is from genome assembly GCA_007258455.2 of Sequoia sempervirens. Lineage (NCBI taxonomy): Eukaryota > Viridiplantae > Streptophyta > Pinopsida > Cupressales > Cupressaceae > Sequoia > Sequoia sempervirens. The sequence continues at coordinate 239,773,274 of VDFB02256132.1, read as the reverse complement.
TGCGTGTGTGTAAATGTGAATGATTATGCGTAGTGTAACCAAAAGCTTGGATTTGCACGGGATTTTATAGAGTTTTGGAACGGATTTGATTGGCTGAATCAATCGACGGTCCGGATTAAGCTTGTTCGAACGGACGGCGGGAGATCTTCGAAAGTGGAAGAAAATGATGGAAGGTTTCCCTTTTCCTTCAATTTTCGTCATTAAGTTTGAAGGGAAACTTCCATTTCAAATGATGAGATAGAATTTGGAAGGGTGAGTTAGCACGAGTTAGAAATTAAATAAATTAAATTTATTTAATTTGAAAGTGGAGATGAAAATGGAAACCCACATAATTAAATAACTCATATTTAATTATGTTTAAAAATGAAAATAGGGTGAGGAAATATTAAATAAAATATTAAATATTTTAAATCAATTATGGGATGGAGAATATTCCATTATTCAAATATTCAAAATATTCAAACTTTAGAACCAAATGATAATTAAATATAAATAAATTATAAAAATTTATTTAATTTAATCAAGCGAAAGGTGGAAATGTTTATAATTAAATTATTTATTTAATTTAAGGTAGAAGAATTTAGAAGATGAACGATATAAATAAATAATTAAATTTATTTATATGTAGATGACTTTAGGGGAATTAATTAAATAAATTATATTTAATTAATTAACAAGCTTAATCATGACCATTTTTAGACGTATACAACATTAACCTTGCATTTCTGATTGTCATTCTTGTTGTCCATTTAAATAAGCAACTCATTCACTACGATGAAATTTGGTTGTGCATGTGTTTGTTGTGCAATGATTTTAACTATCACCTTTTATTTTTCTTGCTAATTCAAACGCTTTGGATTAAGAAGTGTCATCTTTGATAGCTTGTTTCTAGCCTGCAATTTCTCACTTTGGTGTATAAATAGAGGTGCTTTCTCCCTCATTTGGGATGCATTATGCACACTTGAAGCTTACTTTATGAGTTTTAGTTATTCTATTTTTTTGAGTTTGAGAGCTTGTGAGAGGCTTTTGAGAGTTTGTGAGAGGTTTTAAGAGTAATTTTTTGGTGAATGGAAGTGAGATAGTTGAGAATTGCTTGCCAATTATCGGAAGGTTGAGCTAGGAATCTAGTTTGATTGATTGGAGCTTTGCAAAAACATGTTGATTTCTACTCTATTATGCATTTTATGATTTGAAAAGATTATATGTCTTTGGTTGTCTTGTATGAAAAATATGTTTAGTTGTTTATTATGGAATGGTTATTTTCTTCTTTGCATGAAAGTGAAAGATTCTTGATGAGGCTAGAGTTGTTAACAAACCTCATTATATGATATATGCATATACTCTATACAATAGATTATGAGTGTTTAAGTTGTTAACCTATAAGGCTAAGTAAACCTTGGTGGAAGATGAGATTAGTAATACAATGGGAAAGGTTCCATGATTGAAATGTCACCATATTTAGGTTGTGATGTTAAGAAAAGCTTGATTGATAATATTACTTGATTGATTACTTATTCCTCCTAGAAATTAGGAAGAAAATCTTGACTCTTGGGTTAGCGTACAAACTTAGTGGTTATATCGTTATTCAACAATATGGTTGATAAAATGTACTTATGGTTATGTTATTTGATTGAGAGTCTTTTCCTATTTCATGAAACTCTATAAGAGGACTCACGTTTTGGTAACCCAAAACCGTTTTGTGAGAGGAACTATGGGTGTAGATGCTCCAACTTCTCGCAAGTTGATAAAGTCCTCCAGATGATATACAAAGGTAGTAAACATGTGAATGTTTAAGGTATTTTGAAAGTGAGGTTTATGCTTGGTTCTTGTTCACTTGAACATTACTTTACTTTGGTTGAAACCCTAGGTTAGGAATAACCTACTTGGTTGGATTGTTTACTTGATTAGTGATTGAAGCACATAGGTTGGAATTAGCCTTTATGACCTAGTTGATCATTTGATTGTTGATTATATCTTTGTTTGAAGTCATTTATTGTTGATGATTATACTTTTTATCAAGCTCATTTATTGATGAGGTTATACCTTTTGATCAAATTCATTTATTGTTGAGATTACACTCTTGTATGGAAAGTTTTATTGTTGTGAATGTACTTTCAAAATAGAGTCTTATAATGAGGTGACATTATGTTTATCTGTATGATTAGTTGGTATGTTAGAATTACTTGAATTACTTAAGTAGAAGTGTCATAGTAAACATAAGAGGAAAATAGGTTATTCCTGGGATTAAGGTTACTCCATGGTGTAAGGGGATAACCTATGCATAGGTTATGGATGGTCAATACAAATCGAGCTAGGAAGGTGGGTTAAGTTTTATGACATCCACTCCATAATTTCGAGTGTTGAATACTTTGGCCAAAGTAGTGTAAGTTGCCACTGTTTACACCGTCAGTTCAGTGTGATCCAAATTTATGTACTAGGCAAGGAATATCATATGAGTAGGTTGTAGCCATTGTATGATAGATCTAGAAATGTTTAGGACACATCGCCAAGCTCAAGGAAGGTCATTGTTATTATGCGGTTACCAAACCAATCTCTTCATTGAAGGGAGGACCATCTTACCATAAGTGGTAGATGTGTGGGGGATCGCAATAATTCCATGGTTGGTGGAAAAACGCTTGAGTGATGCTTCTCCTCATTAGTTGGAGACCAAGATTTGATGGAGGGAACCTAGACCATTCGTATACCTAATTCCATTGATCTCATGGAAGCTATGTAAGTATTTATGTATCCATTTTTATGGAAGATTGTAAAAAGAGGAAATATAATCATGAAATTATGTAATATGAAATAAATACATTAGAAATTTGTAATACTTTATTGTAATGCAATGGGAAATTTTGGAAATATGTTCATTTCAAATGTGTGTTATATTCTTATTTATGAAAGTAAATTTTTTATAGCTTAAGCTATTGTCATCATATTATATTTACTTGATGTTAAACATAGGAAAGTTACTATGTAGAAAAATGGGCATGTTACATCTATGCATTTTACTATCTCATCTATTTATCCATTTTGTTGTCTATTATTTTATCTATCTGGTTGTGAGTGGAGGTGGAAACACTAAAACAGGGGTTTAAATGGGGGCAAGCCCCTAAACAACCCCAACAATTTTCCTTGGTCTTATGTGTGCAGTTATTGAAGACATTCATTTGTTGGAGGCTTTATTGCTTGGATTGTTGTGAGCACTTTTTTTCTCCTCTTTAGTTTTATCATTTACATTTCATTTAGTTTATTTTATTTTTGTTACTGTTTGTTATTTTCCCACATTCTAAGAGTTCTTAGCAATTAGGGTAGAAATATTCATATTATTGTTTTATGACATTCTCAGTTTTCAGTCTATATGAGACACTTGTGTGCCTCTGGGATGCTAGTGTGTCACACTGTCAAATCTGTGTGTTGCATTGCCATCCTTGGCCTAGAGCTCATCAATATATCTAGAAGACCTTTGTGACCTACTCTTTCTGATTTTAGAACTATCACCTTTTTGCCTCGTCACTTGAGCTTTGTTCCTTTTCAGCTTATTAGGTAGTCTGAGGTAGTTGAGGACCATTTTCTCCTTAAGACTCTTGCTTGTCTCAATACTCGAGGGTATAAAATCTCCTCCTCTACACGACTATGTGAGAGACTATCTTCATAAAGTTTACTTGGAGAATTTTCATTCCAAATCCCTATGCCATATTATCAACAAAGGAAATATAAAATTCATACCTAAGGTTGGTGATCCCAAAGATATTTGCAACTGGCAATGTCACCTACAAAATCATAGCTGAAGCTCTTCCCTTCAAGATTCATCATCTTCTCCCTTAAATCATTCACCCTGAGCAAATTAGGTTTATTAAATCCAAATTCATTTTGAATAACATTATTGCAGTTTGGGAAGATATGGAGTGGACTAGGTGCTCTCACCAAAAAGACATTTTTTTGAAAATAGACTTTGCTAAAGCCTATGATCGGATAGAATGGCCCTTCGTTCTTGTTATGCTTTCTTCTATGAGCTTTGGTCCCAATTTCATCCAATCTACGAGCATTCTTTTTGCAAATTTCTCAACCTGCATCAACATTAATGGCCACTAGTCCAGTCTTTTGGTTTGTTTTGCTCCATTCGCTAAGGTTGCCCACTAGCCCCTTCTTTGTATGTCCTTGATACTAAAGGATTTGGTTATCTCCTAGCCCACTCCATATCCCATGGTCTTGTCTAGGGGATCACCTTGCCTAAATCATTGGCCCAGCTTGTTAATGGCCACTTTTTCAATGATTCTTTTTTGAATTTTCTAGAGGATGAAGATAACATCAAGGAATACCTTAAATGCTTGGATATCTTTTTCCTGGCTTTTGGGTCTGCAATTAAGTAGTGTAAAACTCAATATTATCGGTAATCTATTCTCTCTGAACCTCCCTAGATGCAACAATATGAATGAAAGTTTATCTCTCAAGGGGAAATCTTTGGGTTCCTTAGTATTCCATTTGCATTTTTAGGCCTCTCCCACTTACTTAAGGAAAGTTGTCCTCAATTGAATCAAGCAAAAGTTGTCTTTCTAGATTACCAAGCCACTTTCTCTGGCTCAGAAGTTCCAGGTGTGCTTTAAAATTTTGGTTGCCACTCATGTTTACTACTCTTCATGTTGGGCCCCTTTTAAGGCCTCTTATATGAAGTTAGAGAAGCTACTCAGGGATTTTCTTTGGGCCTCCTTTGATTCACACAAAGGATTCCACTACATTGCCTAGGAATTTTATTGTCTTCCTAAATATTTTGGTGGGCTTGGGCTCCTAGCCATGCAAAGACAAGGGATTTCTCTTTGTGCCAAATGAATTATATGATCCCTCGCTAGAAATGAATCCTAAAAGATTCTCCTCAGAAATTGAATTTCCTTAGAATATCTCGTTCATAGACCTGCTTGGAAAGGGATTAGACTTCAAACACTTCTCATAATGAGAGATCCTATTCAGATATAAGGCACCTTTGTTGCCAAAAGTATTTGGCATGCTTAGGAAGCCATTAAACTCTAGCTCAATTGGAATGGCACTGGATTCCAAGAAGGCTTATCTTTTAAACAACACAATATTTGGTGGTCTCCTTTGTTTTCCAATCTAGGGAACCCTCTAACCAAGTTACCTTGGTTCAAATCCCTTAGATTTCACAAGAAAGGAATTCATAATCTAAAGGATTTGTTTTCCAAACACATGATGATCCTCATGTCGTGGGGAATTTTGAAATCCAAGTTTGGCTTAAATTGTTCTAATCCAGAGACCTTTGAAGGAGTCATCAATACCATTTTGGTTGATATGCTTCACAAAATTGGCATTCATTCTATCAAACCTTGGGGGAGATATTGGAAGTGGGGTCCAAATACCTCCTTTAAGAGCTACAAGCCTCGACTTGGTTACTAGTGGCTTTCACCTCATCTCCTGATGGTTAATAGTTTGAACCGAAGATGCAATCTGCAATCATCAATTTCTATATGGCACCACAAAATAATTAATGTGTGGGTTGTTATTGTTAAGCCCAAACTTGCCCACTTTGCTTGGTGTATTATTTTCAAAGGATTACTAGTAGGATATCGACTCACACACCTGGGGGTTCCTAACCCTTGTTGCTTATTTATGGGAAACCTGATACTTTTAAGCACCTATTTTGGTTTTGCTCTAGAGCTCAATAGTTATGGAATTGGATTCATGATTTCTTTTGGACCTTCCAACCTGAACCTTTCTCTTAGAATATGATCTTATTGGGAGATTAGCCCCGCATTCCCCAAAATTACACCCATATTTGACACATTTTCAGGATGGAAATCCTCTTCAACATTTGGAAAGAAAGATTTTTTATTTTTTCTCATAGCCAGAATGATAAGCATGTTTCACTTTTTGTTAAAGCTACTATATTCTCTAACATGTGTTAATGTAGATTCAAGTGCAAGATAACAAAGTTACACTGGAAGTGACTCACCTCCAAGATCTCCTAGATCACTGGGGGAATTCCCCTACACTATTGCTTGCACGTCACCTTCTATGGCTTCCTCTCGGGGTCGTTCGCCTCTTGAGGTTGTCATTGGGGTAGGAGTGGCTCCACTTGAGACTCTCAAGTGGTGCATCCCTGCTCCCCCACCCAAGCTCAACGTTGCAATGGATCACAATCTCACAGATGTTTGTCTTACCTTCCTCCTCGGGTTGCTTTGGGGTGGCCTTCAGGGGGGATTTTGGTGGTGCTTCTAGATGGTCCTCTGACGAAGCTCCTGGTTGGCCGCCTGTCGAATTTTGTAAGTGGATTCTACATTTGAATCTTACAAGTTATCGCACACAGAAAGAAGATAAAGACAAGGATGATGATCGTTGGGCTCCTCCTAATGTCACCCCAAACCCCGCTAATGTATAGGGTAAGTTGGATGACAAGGACCCTCCTCCCATTGTTGGCACTACTCTCACCACTTAGCAGCTTTATATTTGTTTATTTTTATTTGTTTCTGGGCTAGGCCCATCTGACTCTTGGGGTGTTCCTTCTTACCACCCGCCTTTTTTATGGATATGTGTAATATTAATCTTTAACTAATAGTAAAAGGCACTTATTCATCAAAAAAATTGGTATGATTTGGATTTTGGATTGCTTTGACTTATGGTGAGTATATCAAAAGAATAACCCTAGGTGGACTTGATAGATGACATGGATGAAACATGTGGATGGATAACTCAAATGACTAGGATGACCCAATGATGGGAATAAATGATTAGGTTGACTATGTGGATTTGACTTACTAAGCTTGGACTAAAGTTTAAGTCTACATGCTTGGATCTTAGGATGATTTGATTTTGAAATTATAATGATTGGTATAGAGTTTCTAAGGATTAAAAGATGAGCCTTGGGACGGTTAAAGATCCCAAATGTTGAACTATTGTAGAGTTTTGTAGATCAAAGCCTTGAAAAAATGAAAATAATTGCACATAAAATTAGTAAAAGAAAAGAAAAATAGTAAGTCCCACAAAAAATAAATTAAAAAAATACATTTTTTGGATTTTTTGAAAAGTTAAAAAACATAAAAAAATGATATAAAAACATAAAATTTATGGGGAAAATAAGTTTAAAAATATAATATTGACTTTGGACAAGTTTACCTAAAACCTAGATCAAAATTTACAAAAATACCTCCACTGCTATGTTTGTCGTGGAACTAGCTTTCCAATGCCTATAAAATTTTGAAAATTCAATTAAAAACAAAAAAATTATTTTGATTTTACAATAAGGTGCTTTTATGGAATTTGAATGCTATTTGGGCAGGGTTAAGCCCTTTGTCAACTAGGTGATCGAAGTTGGGCACAAAAGGGGTTGAGGTGTGGGGGCTAGATTTTAAGCTCCTATTAGCTTGTGTGTGACTATAGGCTTCAAAACTTTCACTACCAGGGGCTAATAAGTGAGTGAAGCCCTTGGTTCACAACATGAACCTGGACTAAGTGGGTCACATGAAATAATCTTGTAGATCTCAAAAATAGTAAAACCTGGTTATATCCACGAGTCAACGAATTTTAGGCACCATTAAGAATGACTTCAACAGGTTTTAAATGTTGTGCAAAACCTCAAATTTCAAAGGATTGTCAATTCTATTTTAAGATGACTTTGAACTGACGAATTTGAAAATACTTTTAAATACAGAGTAACAAAACCACAATTCAACCTAAGATTTTATTGACCTATGGACTTTGAAAGGCATGCAAATCTTTTGAACCAATTTTGACAGAATTTGAGGATTGCGGAAATAAACCTTGACTATTAATTTAAAAATAGAATAAATAGAACTTGGGGATTTTTATAAACAAACTCAAACATGCCCGCAAAGTTTCAAGCCAAACTCAAAGGAATTTAATAGTTCTCAAACCTTTACTTACTAATTTGATTTAAAAACATCCATAAATTTTAAACTAGAATCCAATACAATTTTGGGATTTTGGGAGTATACATAGTTTATGCGTTGCTATCCATGTTGTGTATATACCTAGAACATTTGATATTTTTGCTTTTGATATATCTAAAATGAAATGATAATATCAAAGTAGAGATATTTAATGTGTATATATCTATAATTGTATATATGATAATTCAAAAACATATATTTTATTGTATATTAGCAAATATTTCAAATTTATGTATACCTTGTGTATAGATGTTGAAGATGAAAAAATGCATATTAGCCAAGAAAAACAAAGAAAATATTGTGTCTATATGCCAAAACCAAGATTATGCTTCCTTCAAAGATTTATTTGTTGTGCAGTACAGACTGTACAACGTTTATACATCTATATGGAATTTTGTACACTCGTGCCTTTCAATAGTCCTACAAACACATTCAACTTTTTTGTTAGAGAAATATCAAGTGTTTATGTCAAAATTCATCTCTCAATCAGCCTAATTGTAATGATGCAATCTATTTTTCCCTCGAAGACACTTGTAAAAACTTGATCACTAAAACCCACTCAAAGGCTTGTAAAGTCAATTAGTCAAAATCATTGCAAGAAACCAACACACCGAAATATAGTGAGATAAGGGATATCTCCCTAACATAGTCACCAAAATATAAGTACTAATTTATAAATTGAAATAGAATCAAATGAAATGCAAGACTTATATCCTAAACTATCACAAACCTCAAATAGAGCTCAACAATGAACGAAAAACTAGATAATAACATCAAAAACTAAATTTAATGTCTTCTTTCTTCTGGTTCTACAGTTAATGTCTTCTATGGAGGTGGAGACTGCTCCTTCTGAGGTGGATCCCTCTTCTATTGAGGTGGAGAGGGGTGTTGTGGATCCAGTGGGAAGTTCTATGTTCTATGGCAAAGGTCCTCATTTCATCCTCTCCTATAGAGGGGAGCTCTCTCCTTTTGAGGTGGAGGTTGGGTTGGTGTCTTGAACTAGTTGGTACTGTGAGAAGGTTGTTTCTCTTATGTGTTTAATTTTAATTTTTAACTTCCCTATTGAGGTGGGGAGTTTGGATTTTTTGGGTGGTGATGCTAAGTTTTTTGCTATAGTTTGGTTGTTACACATTGATGGTTGCCTAGATGACTCGGGCGGTTCTTATGTCTTGTTAGGGTTTTAGGTCCCTTTCTTTTCTTGGGTTTAAGGTCTCATTCAAAACCTTGTTTTATTGGGTTCAAGGTCCCCTCAAAATCTTTGTGCAGCTAGTGTTGTCTTGAATTTTTTTCTTAATGTTGTTGTTGTTGGGCTGTTGATGGTCTATGTTTTATCTTTCTTGCAGCATACTATTCTTAGTATGGGTTTCAGGTCCCATCAAAACCTATTTGTAAAATGGTTTTAGGTCCCTTCAAAACCTATTTTTCCCATATAATCAAAACATCAAAAACTGAATTCAAATGTTACCAAAGCCTCCATTGTTGAAGGATTTTCTCCTTGAATGATTGGGATGTGGATGCTACTTACTTGAAGATGATAAATTTGACATGTACTTAGCATAAGTGATAATTGATTTTGACAACATGTACTTAGCATGAATGATAATGGATTATGATTTATATGAGAGGATGCTTGAATTTATAGATTTTGGGAATGAGGAATGGATGGTCAAGATTTGATTGTAAGATAAAGGGTGGAGAATGGCTGAGACGAATTCCCTAGGATCTAGGAGAGGATAAAGGGTGGAGATGAAGTTAGTTAGAATGTGAATGACTGGGATTAACTTTCCAATTTTATTAAGTAGTTGTGAGGACGAGCAAAATTAGGGACATGTGCACCTAAGAATAAAGGGGACCATAAGGACAAGTGTTCTTAGGTTCCCAATATTCTTGGAATGTGTTGAGAACAATTGGAGCACAAGGAAAAGTGTTCTTAAGTCCCCATTATTCTTGGAATGTGGTGAGAGAAAATAGGCTTTATTAAATAATAATATTATTTAATTATTTTAGCCACATGGGTGCGGTGGATAATAGGTGGAAATAGGTAATTAGTTATTTATTTATTTATTTATGAGGAGATGTAAAGAGTGATAAATTAAATAATAGGATTATATTAATTTAAGTGATGTACTTTTGGTAAAAGGGATGTTCCCCAGGTTAATTAGGACTAGATGATGGGATGTAAGCCTAGGAGATGAGATTGATCAATTAGGGATTAGGTGATACGTTTAGTGATGAAATTGGTTGATTAGGGATTAGGTGGTAGGTTTAGTGATGATGAATAGACCCAAATAATATTTTAAGTGTCTACACCATCAATTGAATGTTCTATTAAAGCCATAATGGGCCTAAAAATATTTAAATAAGGTCATACATGACAACATCATTTTGGAATTATTTTTTATGATAATTATAGATATTATGGGAAGGAAAATGCATGGCAAGATGACTATGAATAAATATATACATAGCTCTTGGTAAAACAAGGTTTTCATAGCCATCTCTAGTTATGATTATTGATCTACTATGTGAGACATTGGTGGGATCTTAAAAAAATCATAATGAAGAAAAATGGAACATTTGGATAATGTTATTAGTTGTTCATAGTAGGACTTATGAAGTGCAACATGAAGGAACATTGAAGATTCATGGTTTGTCATCATAATTTTCTATCCTCATAGCAACATGATAGGTTGTAAGAGTTCAAGGGAGGACTTATTTATTTTGTATGATAACAATTACGAGGAAAACAATTGTAAAATATATAATTACTTAGCTTGAAGCATGTTCTTTTCTCAAATTTATATTAAAAGGAGTTTCCCTCATAGTGGTAGCTTGCATATCAATGGACATATATATACACTTTTATATAATATATAAATACAAATATTTATCTACCCATTATATATTTGTATATCAGATAATTTGTATATAAATATATAGATATATATTTGTATAGATCTTTATTTTTTTATGTTTATTCTTATGGACATTAGTTTATTTCATAATATGAATAATTGAATGCTAGATTATTCATGCATATAGACATATACATTTTTCATTATTATTCATATATTAAATATTAACTCAATCCGTATATATTTATTAATAATATAGGTTTGTGTATTCACATTTAGTTTTATATTATTTAAAACTATATAAACATTTAGTGATGTTCTTTTTAATCTTTCATATTTTTCTTGTTTTTATATATTTATATATATGTTTGTGTGTATGTATATATATATATTTATTTATTTATTTATTTATTTTGTGTGTGTATGTATATATGTATGTAGGTTTATATGTATGTTTGTATGAATATATACTTATAATTGTTTAGATAAATTTATGTATATCCTTTTACTAAACAAATAATAATTTGTCTTTGTTTTTTCCTCTATTAATTCATATTTAAATATGTATAAATAAACATATAAGAATTTAGATCATTCAATTCCTAGGATCATTTTTCTTGTAAACACACACACACACACACATTTACATACATACATCTATTTGTATATGTACACATATATACACATACATGCATGCATGAATGTGTGTGTATGTATACATATGTATAGTTATATACATAACCATACATTTATACACGTGTGTATATATGTGTATATCCATATAATTATCTTATGATTTAAATATATGTAAGTATATATATTAAAGAACACATAATAAAGAAAGAATAAATATATAATCGGAAGATTTTATATGCATAAAAATATAATGTACCTTATATATGTATATTATTTTCAATAATTATACTCTTATATTTATGAATTTCATTAGATAATTATATGAATATACATACATATGTTGAAACTAAAAATATGAAATTTGATCATTGGATAGTTAAAAGTGTTTAGTGTGGCTTGATTGTCAAGGGTTTTTGGCTTTGCTACGGTTTTTTGTTTTTTGCGGTCATCCTTGGCTCTCCTTGCGTCATTCCATGTCTTAGGTGCAAGATTTTCCCTTTCCAAGTCCTATCGCATTTATTACTGTGAACCTAGTGTTTTCTGTTGGAAATAGGTTGCCATTAAATTGCAAATCCTAAACATTATTTATTTCATGTATCTCCTTGTTTCTTGGAATGTGTTCAACAACACTAAGATTATTGTGAGATTAATATTTGATGAAATAATCATGATTATTGACATTTGTAATTAATTCTAAATGTAAGAAGCATGTGAGGGTGTCCATATTGAGTTCCTAAATAATAGGGACACATGGGACACTCACATGGTAAGGTGAAACTCACCTTGTGTTCAGTTAACTATACGGAGTAACAATTAACACTTCTGAATGCATGTAAAGATCCTAGGAGTTAGGATTTGATGTTTGCATGCTTGAAGTTCAGTTAAGTTCAAGTTCAGTTCAGATCAGTTCGGGCCTGGTTTCGTAATCGCTTTAGTTCATTAGTTTCAATTTTAGTTCAGTTTAATTTATTTAGGTTCATTCTTAGTTCAGTTATCTTCATGAATGCATGTTGCATGTTAGTTATTTTGAGTTGCATGTAGTTAGCTTCAGTTAACTTGAATGCATGGCTAAATAACATTGAGTTGTATGACAGATAACAGGGACTACTTCCAGTTAACAAGGGATGACCATTCTTTGGGAATGGTGTTGAGTAAATGTTTCAGTTAACAATAAAGCACTTGAAGCCAACTTGGGCGCCCAAGATGCTTTATTGGAATTAACTCCAATGCATGATAAGATATTTCTGATGGCTCAGTTAAGTAGCTTTAATTGTGGGCGCCATCTTTGAGGAATAGCTTTGGAATTATCACCGAAGTGAAGGAGAAGTTGTAGCTTCAGTTTGGGACACCCAAATGCATGATGCACATGTTGTAAGCTTTAGTCTTCACTGAAGAACTCTACTTGAAGGAATATGGCGTACCTTTTCAAGGGCTTGAGATTATGCATTGTAATTATCACCATTTGATTATTACAAGGTTGCATATTGTCTATATATCTCATTCAAGTTGAATAGAGTTGGAGAGTTGTTATTGCAGGTGTGAAGAAGATTGTGAAAGACAGAAGAAGCATTCTCAAGAAAGAATTGGAGCTATTGTAATTCAAAGTTTGAATAATAGAATAATTCTTGGTGGAGTTTTTTCCCGAAAGGGTTTCTCCACGGTATATCTTGTGTGATCCTTCTATTATCCTGTCTAGTTCTTCTTAATAATTCTCTCTACATTCTACAACAGTAAGATGGATTAATCAAGATAATCATCCACAAAGAATATATGTAACAAAGAAAAGACTTACTTAGAACAGCAATTTTGAAGTTTTACAGAGTATTAAGCTAAGAAAACACCTCATTTTTCAACATTTTCTATCCTAATCTAAATGTGCAAACTACCTAAACTAGAATGCAAAACAAAACACAAGATCACCTCAAATGATTAGCCTAAGGAAACAAACTCAAAAGAAAGATAAAAACAAGACAAGACAAATATTATACCTTTTGTGTAACTCCTTGGTTGGCCCTTGATATTGTTGAAGATGTGTGCTCCTTGGATGGATGTGTAATGAAGATAGGTGCAAGATGAACAATGTGGTTGCAAGATAATAGAAACTTGATGAAGCTACTATGGAAAAGTGCACTTGAACTTGGATGCTAATGCAAAGGATAATGCTTGAAATGGCTTGGAAATTTGAGAGCATGTGGGTGCAAAATGACTAAGTTATGCAAAATGCATTAGAAGAGGGGGTATTTATAGAAGAATTTGAATTCTCTAGAGAATTCAACTGTTGAGATTGAGCCAACATGGCAAAGATGAAGGGCTGAGGTGAGTTGAGGACTCACAATCCCTCACATCTTGCCATGTGGTGGATGATGTGTCACAAGGACACATGAGGTGGAAGATGACATGTGATGGGAAGGTACTTGTAAGTACCTTGACATGTGACTGATGTGACTTCTCAATGATCACATGGGAAAGAGGAATGCTTAGGGAGAATAAAAAGTGAATTTTAAATTCACAATGATTGGGGATATCTTGTGGATAAGACAAGGTTCAAAAAGAGAGGTGAGAAGTACCTTGGATAAGACAAGGTAAGTACTTTCCCACATGTGACTAATGTGACTAGTCAAAGATTCTAGAAGACTTTGACACATGTGAGTGATGTGACAAGTCAAAGGGTTCTAGAACTTGCATGGGGAAGAGAAAGTGTATGAAAAAAGAGGTGGTGTATGAAAAAGAGGGTACTCTACCTTTTTGATGGGTAGATGGTGAGAGAGAGGCATGGTTTTGCACAAACAATAAATTGGGCCTCTTTGACCCCAATATTGGCTACCACCATTCTCACTCTTTATGGCATACTTGGAGTAAATTTCAGGCTAGGTCTGACATAATATTTAAGTGTCTTAATCGTGTAATTACCTCCACTCAATATTTCTTCCCATTTTCCAGTCATTCCCTTCTTTTGGTTATTTTGTTAGTGGATGCCACCTTGTCAGACCACTTTCCCATTCATTTAAGGATTTAGTGGAAAGTGGGGTTGCCTTGGTCATGTAAGCCTCATTTTTTTTCTAAATACTTCCTTGTTGAATCATTAGTCCATGTAGGTCCACATTAAAAATATCTAAAATCTTGAATGTATACCTCTTCATACAACAAGTTGGATTACTTGGTGGAATAATGCCATTAATTGCATTGCACGGTGTCTTCACATCTATGGTCACCAATTGGCCATTTTCCACAAAAAATCATATGAGGCCACCATCTCAAATCTTTGAAGTTCCACGAAGGCTTTAGTTGTCAACCCTTTCTCCTCGACCTTGCAAGTCAGGGTGGCAGAGCTGAGACATCAAAAGTAAGTTGTTGATAGCTATGGTAAAAGAGGCACCCAGATCAAGGCCAAACTTCATTGGCTTAAAATTGGTGATCATGTCTCAAAGGAATTATTCCTTGCTCTTAGAGCCTAACACACTTCATCTAGCATCAAACAAATCAAGGAAAGCAATAATTTTCTCGTAGATTTTCTTGACATTCTCCAAGCTTTTGTTAGGAATTATGAAAAAAAATTCACTACGTAAGATCACTCTCTGAGCATGCCAACACTCTCCATGAATATCTCAAAGTTGTGCCTAGTAGGCTCTCTTTTGCTCAAAGGACCTTATGTGAGCAGTTGCTCACTATTGAAGATCTCAAGGAAGTCGTGAGCACTATGGCAGATGATAAAGCTCCAAGAGTTGATGGCTTTCCTTGTGAGTTCTACAAATCCCTTTGGGACTATGTGAGAGAAGATCTTGATAAAGTTTACTTTGAGGCTTTTCATTCCAAATTCCTAGGCCATCTTATTAATAAAGGAAATATAAAATTCATACATAAGGCCAACGATCCCAAAGATATTTGTAACTAGTGGCCCATTACATTCCTTAATGTCTCCTAAAAAATCATATCCAAAGATCTTGCCTCAAAGATTCATCGTCTCCTCTCTCAAATCATTCACCCAAAGCAAATTGGGTTTATTAAATCCAGATTCATTTTGGATAACATCATTGCAATTTGGGAAGGTATGGAGTGGGCTAAGCACTCTCATCTGAAAGCCATTTTTTTGAAAATAGACTTTGCTAAAGCTTATGACCGCATAGAGTGGCCCTTCATTCTTTCTATGCTTTCTGCTATGGGCTTTGGTCCCAATTTCATCCAATCAGTGAGCATGCTTTTTGTGGATGCCTCAGCCTGCATCATTATCAATGATTGCTAGTTCCAGTCTTTTGGTTTGTTTTTCTCCATTTTTCAAGGTTGCTTGTTGGCCCCTTCTTTGTATGTCCTTGTTGCTGAAGGATTTGGTTATCTCCCGGTCCACTCTCTCTCCCGTGGTCTTGTTCGAGGGATCACCTTACCTAATTCATTGATCTAATTTTTTAATGGAAACTTTGCTGATGATTTTTTTTTACTTTGCTGGAGGATGAAGATAATGTCAAGGAAGCCCTTAAATTCTTGGATCTTTTTGCCTAGCTTCTAGGTCTATAATTGAATGACACAAAATGTAGTGCTATCAACAGTCCATTCTCCCCAAACCTCCTTGGATGCAACAATATGGATGGAAGTGGATCTCTTAAGGGGGAATCTTTGGGTTCCTTGGAATTCCCTTTTCCTTTAAGGTCTCTCCCACTAACTTATGGAAATTCATTCTTAATAGAATCAAGCAAAAGTTATCTTTATGGATCACCAAGCTACTTTCTCTTGCTAGGAAGTTCTAAGTGTGCTCTAAAATTTTGACTGCAACTCATGTTTACTACTCTTTGTGTTGGGACCCTTCTAAGGCCTTTTACACAAAGTTAGAAAAGGTTCTCAGAGATTTTCTTTAGGCCTCCTCTAAGATTCACAAAGGATTCCATCGCATCACTTGAGAATTTTATTGCCATCCTATAGACTTTGGTGGGCTTGGCCTCTTGGCCATGCAAATAAAAGGGATTGCTCTCTGTGCAAAATGTCTTATCCAAGCCCTCATTGGAAATGAAGCCTGTAAAATTCTTCTCAAACATTGCATTTCTTCAAGATATCCCATGCATAGACCTTCCCGGAAAGGGATTGGCCTTCAAACCATTCTTATAATGAAAGATATTGTTTAGATATAAATCACCTTTATTTCCAAAAGTATTTGGCATGCCTAAGAAGCCATCAAACCATAGCTCATTTAGAATTGCACTAGATTTAGGGAAGGCTTATATTTTAACCAACACAATATTTGGTGGTCTCCTCTATTCTCCAATTTGTGGATCCCTCTGGCCAAGTTTCCTTGGTTCAATGTCCTCAGATTTCACAAGAAAGGCATTCAAACTCCAAAGGATTTATTTTTCAGACCCACGATGAGCCTCATATTATGCAGCGATTTCAAAGCCAAGTTTGGCTTAAATTATTCTAACCAAGAGAGCTTTGAAGGATTCATCAATGCCATTTTAGTTGTGTTGGGTGAAAATTATGTAATCCCTTTTAACAGATTACAAAACCTGATTACAGCCACAGCTGTGTGAGACAATCTCTCTTCTCAAAATGGGAGGCACCCTTCTTACTGCTTATTGAAACTAAGTAAAACTAATTAAGTATTCACAATAATGTACACTACAATTAAGACATGGGGGTGTGTCACATTCATAATTCTCTCTTTTTTCAGATAATATGTTTTACAATGCTTCATGATTTTAAGTTCCTAATTGGATACAACTTCAAAATAAAAACAAATCTGTAACTCCAATATTCCTATCTTTTCAAAGCAAAGCCTAGGAATACTAGCATAATAACGATAAATGATAAAACAAGAAAATCTCATGAAGGCTCAAAGTCGTTCCGTAGCTTTCACCAATGAATCCTTTAAGATATGTAACCAACGTTGCATTAGAAGCACAAGGTCTTCTAGATGCTTCACAACAATTCCATGAACAATATGAATAAATACAAGCACAAAGTCTTGTAGAGAATTCACCAATAGTATTCAATCAATATAACAAATTCAAGTAAAGAGTGTAACTCAAAGTTTACACAGATTTACTCAAAGCCCTTCAAATCTCAGTTACTAATCACTACCAATTCGATCAAGCCATAAGATAATTTGTTCTCAAAACAAAGTTTGGTATGCAACTTCACTAATTTATTTATCAAATTAAGATTCACAAAGATGAACACAAAGTTTCATGTATTTGCTTCTCAAATGGGCAACACTTCATTGCAAAAGATAAAAGGTCCATTTTACAAAGGAATCCTCTCATATTTATAGATGGGAGAGGAGAGCAAATTTAGGAAAATCAGATGAGCGAATATAGGAAAATAGGTGAGCAAATCTAGGAAAATCTCACCTAACAAGTCGACTTATTCAAAAATGTTGTCCACCATTATAACAAAACATCTTTGTTTTTACATGTAATTACATCTTGGAAAATGACATGTAAGATGTCGAAAACTATTTACAAAATGCATAAATGAAAGCATAAAACTGTCTAACACTAGAGACACAAAAATTCTTTATGGTTCCTTGCATTGGGCACGAAAGTCTTCATATTTCTTCTTTGTCTCTAGTATGAATGCCTCATCTAGACCAACTGTATAATCCATAATGGTGTGAACTCTTGTGAGTGATCTTCTTGCAGATGAGCAATATTTCTTGCATCTATCTAGATGCATCTTGAGATAGTCAAGAGAAAGTCATACATCACATATGGCATGCATGGAAGTCTTTGAAAAACATTCATCTTCCACTTTCTTCATGATAGCTTCCTTGAATATTTGAGCAATCTCACTAACTAGGAGGAAAGTATGATTATCATCAAGGAGCTTACCTAGTAACTCCTCAATTCTAGTCACCATGACGACACGATGTCCTTCAACATCTTCTTGTACTTGCTTGACATCCTTGATGAGGAATTTGATCACTTGTATGCGGTTCTTAAGAGATTCTCTTATTTCCACATACTTCTCTTTATCAGGGATCATCCCAACTTCCACTAATTTACTTAGCCTTGCCTCTTTAATTTGTGACCAAAATGAAAGACATCTTTCCATTTCTCTCTACTCTTTGAAAAGTGTGTTTTCTTCCTTCTCAAGTTCTAATTTCAACTTGGCTACTTGTGAAGTCTTTTCATCTGCAAGAGCTATGAGCTAGGAGCCATGTTCTACTATCTCATCAATGAAATCATAAAACACCTTTCCCTTGGAGACAAACTTTTCCACCGTTGGTTCCTTGATGTTCACCATGGCCATAGGTTGCACATTCTCTGAAGAACCTACAATCTTCCTTAAAACTGATGCATAGCAATTGACTTTATCCTTGTACATGTTTCTGGACTGCTTCATCTTATCAAGCCTTCCTGACAATGCATCCAAGACCACTTGTGCATCTGCTTTTGCACTTGCATTGGTTACTTTTCCAAGATGAACTCTTGTGACAGTGTAATATTTCATGTTTACATCTCCTTCCTCACGTGGGGGTATACCAATATCGACAAACTTGTGACCTGATTTGTCAGTATGAAGCCTGGAATGAACTTTAGCCTTCTTCTTTCCCTTGGCTTTTAGAGGAGCTATCTCTTCAAGGTCAAGCTTATCTAGGGAGATCATTTGTTTCTTGCGCTTTGACACTTGTGAGATTAGCCAAGGTGGAAGAGATGAAGTATATTCTTCTTGACTTACAGTTAATTCCTGTGTTGCAACCACTTTTGTAGGAATGGTTGATATTGTAACAATCGGGGTAGTATCGGTCATGATTTCTCTAATGGACTGCAACCCAAGTGGATCCAACAAAGACTCATTCATGAACCTATGAAATTTAGCCTCATAAGAGATATCAAATGATGGGGATGACAAACTTGGAATGGATGAGGGAGAGCTCAAAGAAATTTCAACAGTTTGTAAGTTTGAAACTACTGAGGAGTGGTAAGAATCGTTGATACTATAGGGGGAATGGAAATGTCCACTGCATGTATGGTTGTTGTAGGAGGAGGTGAGGTAGGAAGAGGAGGTGGAGGAGTGGTAGGAAATGAGGGGGTATGAGGGACATTTGAAGTAATAGGTGATGACGTTCAGGGAATATCTTCAACAATATTCTCATGGGGAGATAGAGGTTGTTCATCAACATGCCTGATTTACTCCTCATTACCTTCTTCTTCACCTTTGTCTTTTGTAGATTGCTCCTCATCAGATTCTTCCTTATCAAATTCTTCACCTTCATCCTCTTCTTCTTCAGATGATTGTTCCTCAGAAGCAAGCTCCTTTCCTTCTGCATGTGGTTGTTTAGATTTCATGGCCTCCTCTTCTTCAACTGTTTGTGTTGCACTTTTACCAAAAGTAAACTTAATCTTAGGACCTCTTTGAGAAGAAGAGGGAGTTTTTGCATGTTTATTTTTTTCTGCGGAGCTCTTATCGTTGACTAGTTTATACTCCTGGTGTTTCTCCTTTTGATTTTGTCTTGAAAGATTTCATTTGAAAGCCATGTCTATGCAACCATTCAACTGTGTTGTGCAAAATATGGGCAAGTATTTCTCTAATAGAAACACTTTCTCTCTTAGACCATTGTATTGGAGGTAAAGGATTCCAAGCAACTTCATCCTCTTCACAAGCAAAATTCACGATGCCACTAGGATCTTTGAAATCCTCTGGAATGTCAACTACATCAAGATCCCTGATCTGCTCTATTGTCAATCTGCAAAAATCCATTCTACAAATTTCTTCATCTTTGTAGTCTTTCCATATATATTCAAAGTGGTAAACATGTAGATGATCTTTCTTTAGCTTCCTCTTCACATCTCAGTAGTCAAAGTCGAATCTATATTTATATGTCCTTATAGTCATGATTTTCATTTTTGCAGCAACTGAATTTGCCTTTTGTACACTCTAAATAGTGTATCTCCCAATAGTCAGTGGAAACCTGAAACCTAGCTTGTGAATTCTTTGATGTTCCTTATGGATAGAGATCAACTGCCTGCATAGCTCCATTAGTATCCACTTGTCTGAGGGATATCTAGGTAACAAATATGGACACCTAGAATAACAACCTGCTCTCAAATATGTGAAGGTTGGAAATTGCAAAAAGATACATCCCACTTTACTAACAACTTTGTAGGCTTCATATGATACTCTTATCTTTTCAAAAGTTGGATCAAAAGTGAACATTAGGGGTGCAAAGAAGGAATCTGTGACTCTTCTGAAATGTTTAAGACTTTCTCTTAATTTCAACTGGTAATAGAAATAAAACACTGGTACAACATGTCTATTTCCTTCTGTAGACAACCCTGGAAATTGCTTCATAACTACAACAACATATACCAAATAGGAAATCTTGAAAATGGCATGACTCGGGAAAGCCTTTTACCCTGCTTAGGAGAGTAATCACATCCCTCACGTCCTCTTTGAAATCACTTTTAGGAAGCCCTTTAGGCCATCTTGAGATAGTAGGCCTTGGAGATTTCAACCATGGAGTATTAATCAATGTTTTAGCTTTATTGGGATCCTTATCATAGACCTCCTATGCTTGTTGAATTGAGATTTGTGTATATTTTTCCATGTGTGGAACTCGGAAAACAATATCAAAGAATTCGGGATCTAATCTCATCATGACTTGTCCCGAGGAATCTCTCACTCTTTTGTCTTCTCGGATGTAATGAGATGCAACTTGGAGAACAAACTTTGTGTTATGAGCAATAGTTGGGAATGTAGATACCAAGTGCAAGTTGCTATGAACAATAGATCTCAAATTTTCCTCTAATGGTTTCATCTCAGTTCTTTTTACAAAATCTTCCAAGTCTTGATGACCAACTTTGGTGTCTTTGATTTCATCCACCTTTGAGAGCACGACAGTAGGTGGAAAGTCACCTTGGTATTTGTACTTCACTTTGCCCTCCTTCTTAGAAGACGACGGAGGATTTTTTGTTGTCATATAAAAATACCAAAGATCAAGGAATATCACCTTCAAGGATCACCTAAGGGGAGCTTGAGAGGAACTGCAAGAATAATGGATTAGCAAATGTTAGGAGAAGATGCATTGTTGGAAAGCGTGAAGCAGGCAAGCAATTTGGAGTAAGTGCAAATGAGCTATTTCGCATGAAAAATGGAGCATTGGCAAAGAAATGAGGTTCAAAGAGAAAAATGGAGTGATTTTAGAGTATTATAGTGGAAAACTATTTTTTTGTGTAGAAGCGTTGAAAATTAGCAATCGTACATCTTGAGAAGTCAATCTACATGTAGTAGCCCTAAAAAACAACGCTCCTACATGTTCAACATTTGGGAGGTAAAAAGTGTTGAGGTGCTAAAAATTAGCGCTAGTGCATATATGGGAAGATCTTAGTTTATGCTTGGGCGCTAAATTTTAGCGCTCGAGCATGTCCTTCATTCTTTTTATTTTGGAGTTAAGTGCAGGAGTGGTGAATTTTACCGCTTAGGCATATGGATTCGGAAGATACTCCATGTAGGAGAAAAACTGTGGTGTAGCAATGATAATTTTCACCGCTTTGGCAAGTGGGGGGAAGATCAAAGTATGTGAAAGTGGCGAAAAAGCCCGCCATCACATGTAAAGTTTAAAGGGGTTTGTTTGGTGAAGCCAAAAACATTCACCACCCGAACAAGATGAGAAACATGGTGAGAATCGGTGGAAGGGCATTTAGAAACACCATGGTTAAGATAAATAAATGCATGGAGAAAAACATACCCAAGGCACCGATAATAAAAACGTACAAAATAAACACAAAGAAAAGCAGGGCATGTTTTGAAAACAAAAACTAACAAAACCCTAACAAAGATATAGATTCAAATAAAAGTATTGAAAACCAAGGAGAAAAGAAGAGAAGCGAGAAAAAGATAGCATCAAATAACGACAAAGAGGAAGAAAACAAAGCACACCTGGTAAAAATGTCAAAACCTTAGCTTGAATGCTTGAAAATATCTTCAAGCACAAACCACTAGAGGTTGGAGAGCGATCAACACAAGGAGGAAGAAAGAATGGTGGAAAAGAATGAGGATAGATTAACCTAAAAATACTTTAACAAGTCACTAAAAAGATCATTAATGAATTGGAGTTGCATTAATGATGGCGTACATTAAGGGAGGGAAAATGCACTAGTGGTGAAAATCATCGCTTGTGCATCTAAAAGACTTTTCAAAAGAAGAAATGCACTAGCGATGAAAAACATCGCTTGTGCATCTAAGAGCTGAGTGTAAAGTGTAGGAGCGGTGAAAATCACCACTCCAACACTTGGAGTTAATTTTTCTAACATAAGGCTCATGTAGGGGCGCTGAAATTCAGCGCTCTGACATGAGTGAAAATTTGACTAACTCCCAAAGAGTGGGAATTGACAAAAATATTCGTTCCAAAGAACTTTGAAAGATGAACGAGGGGAAACAAACTATTTGAGGCTTTGGACTACACATTGAGGTGAATAAAAAATTTCCTCGTTTTGCGTGCTTGAAGTACACAGAACTACAAAACAAACAAGTTTCATAGGGGGTTTTCCTGTGAATAAAGCACTGCTAGATTTGCGGATAACAGTTTGACATGCTTCATAAAATTGGCATTCATTCCACCAAGCCTTGGTGGAAAGATTGGAAGTGGGCTCCAAATACCTCCTTCATGAGTTACAAACCTCAACTTGGTTACCAATGGCTTTCACCTCATCTCCCAATGGTTAATAGTTTTAACTAGAGATAACATCTACACTCACCAGTTTTTGTTTGGCACCGTAGATTCACTAATGTGTGGTTGTTATTATCAAGCCCAAAATTTCTCACTTTTCCTTGTGTATTATTTTCTAAGGCTTACTAGTGGGATCTCGACTCATACATTTGGGGGTGCCTGACCCTCATTTCCCATCTTGTGGGTAACTCAAGACTTTTAATCACCTATTTTGGTTATTCTCTATAGCTCAATAATTATGGAGTCGGATTCATGATTTCTTTCGGCCCTTCTGGCTTGAACCTTTCTCCTAGCATATGATTTTTTCGGGAGATCAAACTCGCATTCCCCACAAGTATACCCATATTTGGTATGCTTTCAAGATGAAAATCATCTTTAGCATTTGGAAAGATATAAATTTTGTTATTTTTGCTCATAGCCAAAATAATAAGCATGTTTCGCTTTTTGTCAAAGCTACTATATGATCTAATGTGTTAATGCATATTCAAGTACAAGATAAAAAAAATTCACTAGAAGTGGATCATGTCGAGGATCTCCTAAACCACTGGGGGAACACCCCTTTTATTGTTGTTCGCATATTGCCTTCTTTGACTTCCTCTCAAGGTCACTCGCCTTCTTAGGGATGTTGTTAGGGCAAGAGTGGTTCTTCTCAAGACTCTCAAGTGGTGCATCTCTACTCCCTCACCTAGGCTTGATGTCGCAACAACTCACATTCTCACAAGCGTTCACCTTCCCCTCCTCAGGCTGCTTTGATGTGGACTTTGGGGGGATTCTACTGGTGCTTCTAGATGGCCCTTTGGCAAAGCTCTTGGTTGGCCACTTACCGACTCCTCTAAGTGGCTCTTGTGGCTGGATCTAGAAATTCCTCCCACTCAAAAAGAAGATAAAGACAATGATGATGATTGTTGGGCTCCTACTAATATCACCCCAGACCCCGCTAATGTATGGGGTAAGCCGAATGATAAGGACCCTCCTCCCACTATTGACACTACTCTCGCCGCTTAGTAGCTTTGTCTTTGTTTACTTTTCTATGTTTCTAGGCTAAGCCCATCTGACTCTCGGGGTGTGCGTTCTTACCACCCACCCTTTTTTGTGGATGAGTGTAATATTAATATTTAATTAAATATTAAAGACACTTATTCATAATATATATATATATATACATATGAAATTCATATTTTTCAAATTATTTTGTATATGATATTTTTTGTACGCATACATACATTAAACATTATACATATACATACATACATATATATATATATATGCAAATGTATATGTATGTATATATATACATATACAATATATAGATAAATACATTTATATGTATGTAATATGTATGTAGATATATAAATTATATATTTATATATGTGTATATAAGTATATATAGATATAATATATATACATATTTATATATATATGAATATTATGATGCAAAGTTTATGATTTTTTCTCAACATTATCCCACTTATCATGTACCTTGCAAGAGAAATAGGAAACACCATTGACATGGATTAATAGCTAAAAGTAAATATGCTCGTACTCTCACCATGCCACCCAAACTTCTTTATATTTGCAAGATTCATCAATGAATCTATAAAATTTACCGAAGTGCCAAAAAAATTAAGCATCACTCGAGATCATTCTCTACCATATCACAAAAACCTACCTTTTCACACACAAATGAGGTGCCCACCCTCTTGTTGACATTCCCTACCCAATTTAAATTTGCAAACTCTTGAATTTGAACTAAGTGCTCTAGGTCTCATGAGTCATTGCCTTCTTGATGCCATATAGATAACTTAGAAGTAGTTTGTGTATATTTTTAAACCATCTTCACTATAGCCCAATGATCCCTACCAAGATTAGCCATGAAATGGCTCAAGAATTCCATTAC
Organism: Sequoia sempervirens; assembly: GCA_007258455.2. Taxonomy (NCBI): domain Eukaryota; kingdom Viridiplantae; phylum Streptophyta; class Pinopsida; order Cupressales; family Cupressaceae; genus Sequoia; species Sequoia sempervirens. Next base: position 239,748,311 of record VDFB02256132.1, on the reverse strand, counting down.
TTGGGTAATGTCTAATCTAATGAATATCATAGAATGGATAATACTACCAATTAAAGTTGTGGAATACATATGGGGCATATCATCCATATCACTAGGTGTAGACATACATTGTTTAACCAATAAATTAGTCCCTAAGGAAACATGAACACTAATTGATCTATAGTTTGTTATGTTGAAAAGTTATAACATAGAGCTCACATACTTAATTTGACCCAACCAAAGATTTATGTTTTCTCTATCTCTTATGATCCCTACAATTAAGATAAAATTAATAGCTCCCAATTCCTTCATATCAAGCCCTAAGTCTTTCATATCAAACTATGTGAAAAACTAAGATTTCTAGTGAATAGTCACATCCTTATTATTGACATATAAATGGATAACAAGGAAATTATCACCATCTATTTTATAATAAAAAGTGATGTGATTTGGACCTCAAAAATCCCAATCTCAACATAAAAGAATCAAAGTTTTGATACTATATTTTGAGTGTCAATTTGATGCCATAGAAATATTTATTCAATCTATAAACCAATAACTTGCTATCTTTTACAACACAGTGTGCAATATATGATACATATTTCTTCCTCCATGTTAGCATACATATATTTTCTTCATATCCATTTTTTCGATCATGAGGTCAAAAGATGTTGAATAGATAATAAGAATTAGATGAATTTTAACTTAGCAACTAGAGAAAAACTATCTAAAGTCAATCCCCTCAACTCAAGGAAATATCCTTTTGTAATTATTCTTGCCTTTTAATTCTCAATATTATCATTTGAATTGAACTTATGAAAACCCATTTACAACTAATATAATTCTTTCATGTTGGTAACTAAACCAAGTCCCAAGTTTCATTCCTTTTCAACACAACCATCTCATCATCTATGATCAATCTCCAAGACTAACCGTCCCCATTTTATCTTTCATAGCTTAAGATTTTAAAATGTTAATAATCAAAGAAAATATATATTTAAAATTATGGGGAACATACATCTCTACTTTCCTCCTCTCCCAAGTTCGGCTCCTAAACATTTGAGGTAGAGGTTCTTCCTCCTTAGAGCTCTTTGAACCCCTTAATATTCACTCGCTCATTTGTCCCATCCTAAAACTCTAGTTTATCTTTAGATGTATTTGTCTCAATATTTGGTTGTAACTACATCATACAACACTTATATATGGTTTCTCAAATATGGGAGAAGGGTTGTTCTCTCTAAATATTGCATTTTGACTATACATAAATTTCTTGGTCATCATATCCAAAAACTTGTACCCTTTCACATTATCACCATGGCCAACAAAGATAAATTTAACCACCTTTTAATCCAACTTCAACCACTCCTCATTATAAAAATGAACATATACCTCACAATTAAAGACTAAAAGATGTTAAAGTGATGGCTTCATGTTTGTTCAACCCTCCATAAGGGCTTTATCAACAAGTGTTGGTGCAAGAGATGTTATTTAGGTAACATGAAATGTTGAATGCTTCTACTTAGAATATTTATTTGATCCTATTTATAGAGCATATTTTTATTTCTCTCCTTTTATGGCCTTTTCATCCTCTTTATAACTCCAATTTGCTAAGAGATGTATGGATTTATCTCATATCATGCAATACCATTCTCTTCAAAAAATCTATTAAACTTTGTTAAACATACTTCTCCATAATTATTGGTTCTCAACACCTTGATCTCTTTTCTTTTCTAGCTTTTATATATTTTCTTTCCCAAATACTCTATGGTTTTCCTTTTTTCCTTATTTTTTTTAGGTTTTATTCATGTTCTTTGTTGAGTATTATATTATAGGATCTTAAATATATAGAATTGGAGCTATGGAGTCTTTTACCTCTCAAGTGTAGGCTATCTTGGAGTTTGATATCCATTATTTGGCACCATAGTTGCCCTCCTTTCCCTCTTCCATTATTACTTTCAATCCCTCTTATTTCCCTTTAAAAAATTTACACAACTTTTCCTAATATCCCCCATCCCATTCAAACACTCTAAATTCCTTGAAGTGTCTTTATAATATTCATTTTCCATCTTGTATCCATGTTTCCCTCTTTGTTTCATTTGCACCCCACAAGGTTTTTATCTTGTTAGCCATAATTATTATACTTTCATTTTATTAATTTATGAATACTCTTTTTTTCCATGTTTTCCATATGAGTCACATTAGAAAACCCACAAGGATATTGAATGAGGTAAGCTCCACTTTAACACCCTATTTTATATTGTTTTCTTGTTTTGCAAGTGTTATAGAGCATATGCGTGTTGTGTGCATGTTTTAGAAAAATTGTTGTAGGTCATCATGGAGCTTCCCTAAAAGTTTCAAAGTATTTAAACATCATTTCCATGCACCACCTCGAGTCATTCTGCCCCATTTGTCAAAGGATAGTGCCCAAGACCACAAAACTTCCAAAAAAAGCTCCTTACCATTCTAATCAGTTTCAATTTTTATCAAGCAAAGATAGCTCAAAATCTTTTTTTAAAGTTTGGTTTTATAGTGTATTTTGCATGTTTGGTGCTACAAACTTGATCATATAGTATGCATAGGGTTATGAGTAGTTTCCTTATGGTTATCTTAACTCTTAATTAAGTTGTATGATCATTAATATAATCTCATATATGTAGTAAAGTTAGTCTGGGTGGCATCTAAGGCATAAGTATGGTCTATATAGGAGCTAGTGTTTAGTTTATGATCATCATATTAGGTTTTATGTTCTTATTGGAGATTTTTGGAGATTTACCCCCTCAAAATGGCTTTTTTTTGTTTCATAAGAATAAGTTTATTGATTAAAATTGAAAAAATTACATAAATGGCCAGCCATGACCCACATACAATAATGCATAAGAAAGGTAAAGAGCTCATCTATTCATTCTAAGTTGCATCTTGCCCACCAAACTTGGTGTGGGATTGCAAGTGCATACTAATCCTATTCAATTATGTCTTTATTTTCTTTTTCTTGTTCTATACTTCTTGCCAATCCTCCCCCATTCCCCCCCTTTCGCATTTTTATGGGATCCACAATTTGTGATGCTCGCAGTGGAGTGCTTCCACCACCCGGCGCATATATTCTCCTCTCTCCTTTTGGAGAAGTAATAATATTTGGGTTCAAAACCGTAGACTAAGGATTACCATTTAAAGGACTGCCTGATTGTTGGGATTGTCTTTGAGCCGAACATGCATTTATACAGGATGCCTTATCTTTCCCTACCTCAGAATTCAAGGAGGAAATGAGCTTTTGTGGAGGTTTAGTCTTTTCCTCCTTCACCTTTTTCGGGGCTTTGACTGTGTAAGGATGAGGCTGAGCATCCCCCACCAAGACTGTTGCTCTGAATTCTTAATGATTCTGGGACAGGCTAAGGCCAAATGCCCTGTTTCAAAACATTTTCTGCATCTAAAGGGAACTCCTTCATAGTCTAAAATTTGCGTCCAATTGTGATCTGCAAACTTGAATGTAATATGTGCAGGACGATCACTTGTGGTGTCCAAATCTACAAGGATGCGGGCAAACTTTGTGTGGGTGAAGTTCGTAGTGTCTGAATCTATTGCAAAAAAGCTACCCAATATGTCTCTAATCGCTCGAAAACAGTCTGCAAACCAAAATTGTAGCGAAAGATTCGGAAGGCGAATCCATCCAGGTTTAACCGAGAAAGATGTAGTAGCAGGGTTAAAATCTAGAAACCGCAGCTTGAGGATGAGTATGTTTGGCCCCCGACACCATTTCTCTTGTAGGATGGTGTCCCTATCCTGAATGCAATCAAAAAAAAGAACCCTTGAGCACAAGGGTAAACTTCTACATTACCTCTAAGCGTGGGTTGCCTTGCCGATGAGATCCACTCATGTAAATCAGATAATTTTGGCCAAAGGCAATTGAACTGACCGATCAATCCGTTGGATGCAAAAAACTTTTCACCAGCTTCCACCTCCTTTTTGAGTTTCTCTAAAAGTATCAGAACATGGGAAGAGGGTGCCTTTCTGATGAAGGGTTTTAGGTTGTTCCTAGCTAAACCATGTTCTTTAGAGATCGTTTTGGCTTTCATTGGCCGAGCATCCCAGGCGGCAGATTTAAACTTTCCTTGATGCAACCTAACAAGCATATCCCAAAAAGACAGGCTATGCCCAGTCATTGATTCCATTGAACCCTGAGATGCAACACTAGGCTGGAGTGAATCACTCGAGGGGTTTTTGTTGTTTTGAAAATCCAAAACCCTAGCTGAGCTAGGGCATTCCTTTGTAGGCATTGAGAGTGGAGCATTCACTGCATGCTTCGAAACACCAACATGGGCGTGAAGAGAGGCTGTGACAGGAGCCCCAACACCCATAGACGGAGAGCAGGTCGACATTAGAGGTGCAACGAAGTCAACAGTTGCAGAAAATTTGAACAAATGATCAGAGTTGAGCTTGTCTGAGTCCATTTCCATCGAGCCAAGGGAGCCAACGAAGGGCGAAAGGGCACGAGCCCTACAATCATCGAGTGCAGTCGCATTAGCGTTCGGGCAGAAAGCCACTTCATTCGAGCCGATAGCGAGTGGAGCCCTGCAGATTTGCGAAGCATTTCGGAAGCGAGCTTAAAATCCTTCAAAGTGGCTTATTATTATTTTCATGTGCTATCAAGTATTCATAGCATATTTTGTAATTAAATTATTTTTTTTGGTAATTTATTTCATTACAAGTGGTATAATGATATTGGCATCTTGGAAGACATGGAAGACATGGAAGACATGGAACAAGGTAATTTTTTAATTTCAAAAGTCAAATTGTGAAGCACACATCTCTCAATTTGGTGGTTTATTTTAATTTTTTGGAAGGTTGATGAAGGAAGTATTGAAATTTGTTGTAGTGCAAAATTTAAGGTAATTTGGAGTAGATTTGATAGAATTATTATGAAATTAGGTTTTCCACCAAATCACTCTCGAGGTAGTAAAACAATGAATTATTTTCATAAATTTTGGGGGGTTCAACAAGGGATAATTTATCTAGCTATAATATTGATTTAAATTTATTTGGATTTATTTTAAGTTATTAAATTTTATTTTTTTTTCCCAAGTTCAATCTATAGGTTGTATTTTTTGGAAATTTTAAGATTTGTTTACATTTTTTAAAAGCGTGGAAAAATTATTAAGGGTTTTCTCTTTGAAACTTTATGTCGGAACAAAATGATGAAATAATCTATTCAAGGTTTTGTTGACAAAAAAAATAGATTTTACACTATCAAGCCTTGACATGGCAAACCCATAAACTAGAAGTAAGGGGAAAATAATTCATATGCACCAATAAAGTGTCTTAATAAAGAAGATGCAATCTTGGATTCTATATTATGTTGGTATGTAGTTATAAATATCTCCCTATTGGTTGACAAAGTAGGCAAGATCGAAGATGATATACAAGACTTACAAGGAAAATTAGTTATCATACAAGGAGATATATATATATATATATATATATATATATATATAGCATCAATAATGCATTGTCAATTATCAAGGATTATATTAATAAATAGATAATTAGATGCTCAAATAATCAAGGTGGAACATCCAAGATAACCAATCTAGATCCAAATGGTACTACTCATATGGGATCTCAAAACCTATTACCAAAGGTGAATATACACAAGTTTGATAGCAAGAACCCACTAAATTAGATAAATCAAATGGAGTTTTTTATGTACATGAATTTTTTAGTGGTCAAAAAATGGAAATGGATTCCTTGTATCTAGAACTAGAGAAACCCATTAAGTATTGTTGGTTATGTGCTCAAAGAAATAAAGAGTCTTTTAATATCACGCGTTTAATTTTTATAGAGGAGCTATAGTCACATTAAAATAATAGTGGGTCGGACAACTACTTCAACTAGTTAACTAAACTATGACAAACAATATTTTACAAATATTATATTAAGACATTATTGAATTTAACCTTGTAAGTGGAGAAAATTATAAAGAAAGTGAATGAATTATTTCTAAGATAGGTTGAAGGATCACATTTAACATAAGGTACACATGTTTAAGCCTAATTTTAGATCTAATTCATTTGTCTTGACATGTAGGGTGGAGGTGAAGTTTCTAGCTCCCAGAAGATAGGGGAAATGACATGAGAAATAAGAGTGTTTCATCCCAACCATTCCCTCAACCCACTAGATAGACTCCTCAAAAAAATGAAGAAAAAATGCAACAAGGATTATGTTTTAACTATGATAACAAATACACCAGAGGAAATAAATGTATAGTAAATAAAGTTCTACATTGAAGGGTCAAGTGAGGATGAAGATGAAAGATCAAAGGTCGACAATAATATAGTTTAGGAATTAGGACATGTTAGCCAACTATTTCTTTACATACACTTTATTGCATTATTATCTCACAAACTCTCAATGTAGTGAATTTCTTGAAGAAATAGAGAGTAATAGTGTTGAAAAAGTTAGGAAGCACTCACAAATTTATCACTAAGTTAGTTGGTTTTCTAAATTATTTTATATATCTAGCTCCAAAATTTTAGGTCCTAATTACAAATTGGGGTAGTATGAGTTTTTTGAGGAAATTCCACAATATTATATTCCCCATCGGAGATTACCATTTTTTATTCCTCAAAGTTTGTTATCTCCATGGATGTAGTAGATATGATATTGGAAGTATGGTGGATTACAACATTGGGATGATTTATATGGGATTATTAGAGTTATTCATGTGTTTTCAATTAGAGGAGAGGATAATAGAACTAATAAAATTTCTTGTAAAGTCTCCATAGATAGTAAGCTCTCATCAAATGCAAAATCTTCTTAAAAAGGGGGTTGATGGGTTCATGGTCCAATTATTTTTATTAGAAGTGTATCACTCAAAGGCTTCTACACCACCAAATTTGCAAGTAGTTGTAGATAGGGACTCATTTTTAAAAATATGTAAAACGTATTTCCTCCTAAAAGAGATGATGGTCATGCCATTCATCTAGTTCCAAAAATCCAATCACCCAACATTGGGCCGAGTATAAGTATACATATGTAAAAAAAATGAGATTGAGAAGATGGTTTAGAACATCCTAAAGGTAGTGTTATCATAGTCAAAGTTCTCACTCCTCTCTAGTGGTAATGTTGAACAAGAAAGATGACACTTGGAGGATGTGTCCTAATTACAAAGATATTAACAATTACACCATAAAATATAAGTTTCCCATTTTAGTGAGTATTGATTTTTTTAATTAAATAATCAAGGAAAGGTCCTTGATCCCATAAGTTCAAAACACGAATAACTTAAACATATTAAAGACAACAGAAGGCACACAAGCTCGACGAAACATCAACACCAGAGAAAACAAAAATAACAAATAAGTAGCAAGTAAGTACCAAAGCTAAACTAATAGATAAGGTTCTAGTATGCAATTAGAGAGTCCAAAGACTCCTCCCATGCTTCCTTCTCCTTGTTTAGCAACACCCTTTCATTCTTGCCCTCCTTGCTCTAAGAATCCTTGTCCTTAGCCTTTTTTTTTTTTGTTTATTTATTTTGGACTATCTAGAAATAGTCCCCATGACCGCCTTTTTTATAATACCTTTTTTTATCATTATAATTTTGGTGAAGGCAGTTTCCATTTGTTTTATCTTCTCCTGGTAGTTGTTAGCTTTTATCTTCTTCTCCAACTCCTACACTTGGTTTCAAAGTTTGGTTACTTTTGTATTTTCCTTACCCATAGTATCCTACTCCACAATAGGAGAAGAAATCATTTCATCTCCACTTTCCTTATTCTTCTCAAACCTCAAAGAAGGGGGAACAATATTTTCCATCTCAAGAAACGGTTTCCTCTTCATCATTCTACTCATTTTATTCTACAATTTCTTCATCTTTTTCATCTTTATACTCCTCTTCCACTTCATATTCCTCTTGATATTCCTCCTCAGTGTTATCCAGAGAAGAGCCCTCACCTGACCCATCTTTTTGAGGAATGAATTCGTCATCATCATTTTCCTATTCATCGATTTCAACCATAATTTGTTTACCCTTAATATTTTTTATGTTATCAACAATTGAGGCTTTAGCTAGCCTAGTTGATCTTCTACCACCAAAAAAATTTAAACAAATTTGTACCACCCCTTAATTATCTTTTTCTTCTCCCTCTATATAAAAAATGTCAATTGTCCCCCCAACATTAAAAAGATTAGAGTTTTTTTAATTTTTGTTTTTCTTATTCACATTGTCAATTTTAGCTTCCATTTGTTTTGGGTCAAGAACCTTTCTTTTTTGGGGTGGGGTCACAAACAACAACTCATGCAAAGGAGAGGTATTAATGGTAGTCGAATAAGCTTTACCCTTTTTTCTTGATCCCTTTTTACCCCCCAAGCTAGGGTTTCCCTTGTTTTGGTTGTCTAAAGTTCTTTTGTTTTCAAGAAGTTTAATATTAACATTACTTCTTATAGATGGGTTTGGTATGGGAGTTGTGTAAAGGAAATACTTATAAAGTGCTAATATAAGGCCCTAATTTAATGGGGGATAAGCTCCTTCTATATTACATTTATCCAAAGAAGATAGTAGATAGAAAGGTAGATTAATTTTCTCACCATGCCTAATATGATTGAGAATAGGGAAATGGTAGCCATTGACCATTTTAAACCTACCCTCAAGGGTAAAATATCTCATGACATGGAGAATTACAAGGACCCACATAGCTGGCAACTTCTCACAATTATATCCATTTTGATTTTTATTATTTCTCTCCTTCCTTAAAAAGGCATTTATAAACCTTTTATATTCTCCTTTGCTTAATTTCTCCACTCTTAAATCATTGTAGGTTAAGATTTTAGCCTTCACAATCACCTCTTCTATGAATCTAAAGCAAACTCCACCAATCTTCACTTCTCCTTGTGACCGATAATTGACAAAATTAGAGGTTAGCTTGTCATTGCTAGAAAAATGGAGTACAACCCCCTTTTTCAAATAATTTCCAAAGCTCCCAAAGCTTAACATTATGTCTGAGGGCTCCACATGATATTGGTTCAGTTTGTAGATGTGGACCTCCCATTTTATCTTTTCTACCTATTCTCTCTTTGGTCCTGCTAAAATATCTCCTTATAGTTTTTGTAGAAATAATTGAGCTCCAATTCAGTATGTTAATAGCAAAGAGGTCCCATTACCATTATTTTTTCAAATCTTTCCGCCTTTTGTCCCTGTAATCGATGCCTTCTTTATTTATCATTCGTCTTTTAACAACACAACATTCATCCTTATTAATTTTTACATTATTATCTAGAGCATCATCCACCTCCAAACCATCATTCCAAGTGTTTCCTTTAATAAACTTCCTAATAACATGACCTCTTTCACGTGCAGGTTGTAAAGCTCACACAAAGGAATAATAAATCATCACAATCTTTCCTTAATTGTTTTGGCAAATATAATGATTACAAACATCCTTTAGATCATCAACATCAAACTCAAGTCTTTTCCAATTATTATGAATACAAGTCCAATTAATATTAGTTTCTGTGTTTTCCTTCTTCATAAGAAACCCCATAACAACTACCTTAGCCAACATGTTCTCATTTCCACTTATATAAAATGTCATGTCATCAAAAAATAAAGGAGCCAACTCATTAAGGAATTAATTTTAATTTATTCATTCATTAGATGAAATCTTTCCAATGTCAATCGAGAGATTTGAAAAGGTTTAGTACTACCAATCCATATAATTTAGACCCAAATTTACAACAACATTGGCAACATGATTACCTTCTCCGTAAGTATGAATTGTTGAATGCACAGGACAACTAAGAGGGGGGGTGAATTAGTTGTACCTTAAAACTTCAAAACCCTCATATACATTTAGATCCACATTAATGCAACTAACCCTTAATCTGTTGTAATGATTTGACATGAAAGGAAAATAACATAAATTGAAACAAATCAACACCATGCACAAGAGAACACTAGATTTATGCAAAAATCCCAAGATGGGAAAAACCATAGTGAGGATTAGCTCATAATATAGAGTAATATCAACACCGAATATAATAGGGCTCACTGCCCAAAGAAAGAAAGGCTCGCTATCAGAATAGAAAAGAGGATAGAGAGGAATGTTATAGAGAGAAATCCATCTCAATGCAATAAAGAAATCCACCACAATGCCAACAACACCTTCACAACTTGATTGAAGAATTGTAGACACCTTCTACTCACCGCATCCAACAATCTAACACATGAAAGCTTGCACTGCACTTATCAGATTCAGACTCTAACAGTCTGCAATTCACATCATTCACATCTTATTTGTCTATCATCACATCCCTCAACAAATCAACTCATATTTATATAATCTTCAACCTTAAAACTCTTCTCTAAGGTCAATTATGCACATCAAGGTCATGCAAATTTAAATTAGGTCAACATCAAAACACTTTCATGGCGGATAGAAGTGAAGGTGGACCACACCATTCCTTATTTGGGACCCAAATCTATAACACCACATTACAACATGCTTCTACAAACAATAAATATCCACCGCAATTAGTGTAAACACCAAGGTCAGTTGTTACCTGTGTAAACACCATCAAAATTTTAAGTACATGCTTCCTTTGATCCAACAACACCTCGCGGACAATAAATGTCACCTAAACATAACCTAAAATATTCCATAAACACCCTAAAATCCAACAAAATCCTTCGCAACAACTTCCACTTGAGAAATGTACACACCTAGTACACTTAGACAACTCTGCCATATACTACAACTTAAGAAACTAACTTTTGAAACACCAAACCTCAGTCAACCTCAATTGAAGAAAGATACCAACATTGTCAAAACACATTCAAGTTTGTAAGACCTGAACCAAACTATGGAGAAACGCTGAGCAAGAACATTTCTTGTAGACACCTCTATAATACACAGTTCACATACTGTTGAACACAACCTCTTCTGCACAACGATCCAACACACTAAATTCTAAATACAATGCATCTAAACACCTTTGATCAACGTATCTAAAACACACAAGAAGATATTCAACGTAGAAGAAATGTGAAGCAACACTAGAATGTTACTCTACAACCTAGAACAACACTTCAACACATTATTTCCTCTTTTTATCAAATTTTCTCAAAAGCACTTGAAAACCAAGCATCAAAGACATATCCTCATCACCTTCAATACTTCCTCATCACCACCTAGCCAACTGTAACATAGCAACTCAACCTTATATCCATAAACAAAAGCTTATAAAAGCAACATTGGAGGTTGACATTAGTAGCTTACTAATGATAATATAATGCAACTAATCAAAGCATGGATAGCACCAACATACTCTTGCAACAATATTCTACTCATCAATGACAACACAAGCTCGTTGACATCAATAAAAACACCAACTATTCATACTTGCAACATGAATAGCCTTTAGCTTACTGAAATGACTCAATAAAAACTCACACGCTTTGATCATGTTACACATCTTCTAAGAAGGGGTATTATTATTATTATTATTATTAATGTTAGTGATAATTTTTGAGTCACCTTCGATTACAACATTCTAAAAACCCAACCTTTGTAGTATTTTCACCCTCAACCAAACAATTGAAGCCTCAACTTCATTATCGAAGCTCTTTCCATAAAATTCAATTATTCTTCCATTTTCATCCCTTATAACTCCCCCAACTGCAACCATTCACGGATTTCCCTTGGAGTACATATCAAAATTAAGCTTAACCCATCGTATTTTCAAGGGTTTCTAATTTATGCTTTCCTTGGCATGATTTTTTCCCAATTTATATTAGTTAGGTTCTGATCCATGCCCCAACTTTGTTTAACCCTTAACTCCATATAAGAGGGCATTCTTTTGGTAGAACAAAATCTCTAAACATTGATATTTTCTTGAAAATTATTTTAATACTATTAAAGAGTTCTATGTTGTTTCTTTTCTGGTCTCATAATATCTTGTTATTCCTTTATTTCCATAACTCTCAGACAACAAACATGAGAGTCTATTTCCACATCTCCATGATCACATGATGATAAAAAGGAGAAAATTTATACCAACTGATAATAAACTCTTTCAAGCCTTCAGGAAATGTCCAATTAGCCTTAAAGTTAGACAAAACCTCTATCCAAACCTCAGTAGAAAATTCACAATAAAAAAGTAGAGGTTCCACAGATTCTTTAGCCTTGAAGCATAAACTACACCTATTAATAAATTGAAAGCCTCCCTTAATCAAATTGTCAATGGTGATAATTTTATTATGAATAGTCATCCACCAAAAGTAGTTCAATTTAGGAATCATTCTTTTGTTCCGCACTTGATTCTAATCAAACAAGGAATTATTATTGTCAACAACAATAAGGGAGTAATAAAAACTAACAAAATAAATAACCCTGAAGGATTTGGGGACCATATACACCCATCTTGTCTTTCTCGAGAATAAAACATGCAATCACCAATATGACTTAACAATTACTTTATCCCTTCTTGTAGTTCATGCTGTCTACTACCTCTCAAGATCCTTCTATCATTTTCCCCCAAAAATTTTACATATAGGTTGCTCCCCATTCCAATTTATGCAACCATGGACTTTATTTCCATTAACTCTAATGAGTGCAAGCCTTTTATTTGTGAAATACATTTAACAAAGGACAAAAAGGACCTTCCTTCCAAGGGTCATTCCAAAATTTGACTAAATTTGATAATTTTTTTATTTTAAGAATATTATTCCAAATCATCGAGCCTTGAGGTAAATTAGAAGAGGATACAAAATAATTGCAATCTCTATTCTCCAAATATTGAGCCCCAAGGATAATGACCCAATATTTTTTTACCCTAAATAAGGTTCTAGCTAATTTTGGTCATCAAAGGTTTATTAGACAGTTTCAACTTCCTTATGCCAAGACCTTCTTGCTTCTTTGGTTTACAAACTTTCTCCCAATTTATAAGAGCTATTCTTGCATTTTCTTCCATGCTAGTCCAAAGGAATTTCTTTTGTATCTGCTCAATCTTATAAACCAGAAAAGCAAGGATCTTGAAAAGAGACAAGTAGTAGACACAACTATTTTGTAAGGATGCTTTCAAAAGTTGATATTTACCTACCTAACTCAAGATTCTCCCATCCTAACCAACTAATTTATTTTGAATCCTTTCCATGATGCCATTCCAGTGACTATTTGAGAGTTTATTTGTGGATAAAGGGAGCCCTAAATAAGTCATAGGAAGAAAAATTATTTGAAAACCAAGAATTTCATGATTCTATCTTTTTGAGAGAGCTCAGTATTGAAAAAGTAAAGCATAATTTAATTATAGTTGATGTATTAGCTTGAAACCTTAGCATAATTATCCAAGAGAGACTTCTAATGTTTAGCTTCCACAATAGGAGCAACCCTAAACAAGATTGTATCATTTTGAATTGATGGTGAGAAGAAGGGGATAAAGAGGAAGCAACTTTAACACTAGTTAGGGCTTTAGAATCTAACAAATTTTATAATTTCCTTCCAAGGAATTTTTCCCATAGTTATAAACAAATAAGGAGACAAGAGGTACCCCTGTCTAAGACCTCCACGACAAAAAAAAATCCTATAGGAAAACCATTCATGATAATAGAGCACTTAGTAGAAGTCACAAAAATATTTTATCAATTTTAGAAATTTACCTTTAAATTCAAAGTTATGAAGAACAACCAACAAGAAAAGCCAATAAACTCTATCACAGGCCTTTGGCATGTCAAGATTTAAAATCATACTAGGTTTTTTATTATTTTCTATGGAATGAATATATTCATGGGTAGTAAGAACAACTCATCAAAAAAAAATCTTCCTTGAACAAAGCCTTTATGATTAGCAAAAATGAGTCTATGCAAAATAGGTTTAAGCCTATTAACAATCAACTTCAAGAAGATCTTATAAATAGATTTACATAAGATAATAGTCCTATAATTCATCATGCTCACAACATCTTATTTTTTAGGGACTAAAACTATAAAAGTAAAATTTAGCTAACCCAAGAGCTTACTTATTCTGAAAAATATCTAACAACGAGAAGATCATAAGAGACAATATCCTAGAAATCCTAGAAAAAGGATGGGGGAAACCCATTTGGCCTCAGATCTTTATAGACACCAAAAGAAAAATAACAACTTTAACTTCTAGGTCTAAATAGATATTCTTCTCATAGTTTGTAATGTCTCAATCATTAATCACATGAGGGATAACTTGGAGGAGATCTTGAAGACCATCTAAGTCATGATTAGCATCAATAATTGAATCTTTAAGGAAAGAGTCATCTTTATTTGTAATTTAATCTTCCTCGTATAAGATTTCACCATTTGGAAGAGTAAGGATTCCAATGCATTACTTCTCCTATGTTTTATAGTAGATTGATGGAAAATTTTGGTATTTTTGTCACTTTTGTAAGCCATTCAGTTCTAGATTTTTGTTTCCAAAAGATTAAATTGAATAGCATGAATCCATGAAATAGCATGAAATAGAAATTCTTTTGCTATTTCATGCTTTTCCAAGAACTAGTTTTTAGCATGAATCCATGGTCTCCCTAGGATAAGGTTGTATGTAAGGGGTTCTTACATGACATGGATAGGGGTAGGCAACACTATAGGTTTGACCTCAATAGGTAATGTGATCAACCCTAGTGGTTGCCTATTGTCAAAGCCACAAATATGAACATCATGAAAGTGAACGAGTTTTTTTGTCTATGTCGAGTTTGTGGAGGAGATCAATGCTGGAAACATTGGTTTCAGATCCATTGTCTATGATAGTGTGCCTAATTAAAGTGTCGTTATTGATCGCCTTGATTATCAAGGGATTATTTTGGTTTTGAATTGCAAGTGAGGGCATTTCATATGTAGGGAATGTGATGTCTGAATGGGTAACTTGCATAGGAGAAGGGGAGGATGTTACACGTGATTTGAAGTAAGATTGTATCTCCTCCTTCTATATTTCCAACATTTCATTAAATAAAAATTTAACTGTTGGTGATAGTCGAAGGAGTTCCCAGACAAAAATATTAGCAGGAGTCTTTTTAAGGTCCTCAACAGTAGGCACACAATGTGGAAGAAAAGGTAATGGAGTAGGATTATTGTGTGATCCCAAAGATGTTTGAATCACTAAGTTACAACTTAGCTTCTGCAAAACATTGTTAAGAGTAGATTGCATCATGGATTTCAAGACATCTTGTAGTTTCTTATGTGATTCGCTAATGGGAGGTGACTTAGGAAGCTCACTAATTAAAGGAGATCTCACTTGTGTCATCAGAACCTCGAGAATCATAGCTTTATGTGTAGGAGATGTTGGAGAAGGGGATGTTAATGTCACTTGATTATCGTCATCTAGGGGAGGTTTAGTGTTTAAAGGATGCGTGTCAAGGTTCATATGTTTGTGTACCATGATATTCTCCCTAGGAGGAAAGTGTCAATAAGGAAAATGTTCATGATAGTAAAAGTTTGGGCAATGTAAAAGAATTTCATCACTAGTAGAGGAATGATCAATGGGGTGAAGTGTCCTACTCCATAAGGGTTTCCCTAGGAGAAGGGGGACAACTAAGAAACTCATGGCCCTCATCAATCAAAGTATCTTCTTCACCACTATGAGAGATACTAGCAGAAGGGAAAATGTGATTGTCATGATTAGCTATGTTTGTGTCGATGTGTTCATCAATGTCGTGTTCAGTAAGAGAGGTAAGAGGAGAGAAACAACCTGGATTCTCAAAACTCTCATGAATTGGTTCTTCTAACACCAAAATATCTGCTTCACCAATAGGAGAGATATTAGGAGAAGAACAAATATGATCGTTAGGAATGTCCATGGTTGTATTCTCTTTCACAAAAACACTCTCAGAGGGAGAGGATAGGAAAGTTTGCTTAACATGTCTAAATATGTAAGGCATTAACATTGTTTGGACAGAAATGAAAAACACCTTTAACCATTTCATGCAATGTTTCAGCAAGATCAACAATGTATGTGCAATGATGCAAGACATTCTTACCCAATATATGCAAGATTGGAATAATGAACATAAGGAATAGGCAAGAATAAAAATCATTTTTAACAAGCTTATGCAAAGTTTGATGAATAGAAACATTGTGTGTGCAAATTTTAGCCATGTTATGCAAAATTTTAGAAATGTAAGCATTTTTAGATCTAAGGATGCTTGTTAGTGAAATGATTTGAAAAATGACTGTTAAATTGATGTTTTTGAGCAAGATGTATAAAACAAATGTTCTCAAAACTTTCTAGACTTATAGTATATGATACTAGGAGGTCTAGGAAGCACATAAATGAGGTTTCTGATGTTGAAACTGACAATGAAAAATCAGGACAGGGACTAAATCGCTCAGATTAGCGACTTAGTCCTAGCAAGGGATTTTTTTAGAAGTTTCAATAATTTCCAATGGATTTTGATGATTTATGTACTATATGATGTAGAAAAAACATGCAAAGACAATTTTTCAATGTATACAATGATTGGAGATGCAAAAATGCAACCTATATGCTCTTTTTACTAATGCAAAAATTTGAAACCCTAGACCAAGTTAAACAATGCAAATCTTAATGCAAGGCTAATATGATCTAGATTGAGGATTATGAAGGAATACAAAACAAAAAAAGAAGGTATTGTAAAAGTAGGCTCACCAAAATGTAAACAATGATTTTAGCAAACCAAATGCTCTCTAACACTTCTAGGGTTTTTCACCTAAAAGGAGAGAGATGGGCCAAAATACTAATGTCTACACTCAAGATTAATGTATGGATGGATGCGATATGCCAAGATATGATATCCAAATGTACTAAATTGAAAAAATGAATGATTTATTGATGTTAAAATTAAGAAATGCAACTTTTTGGAAAACACATTGTGATATGCAAACATGTGATTTATGACCTAGAAATGCAAGCAAAACTAAATAGAAAGTTATGAAACAGAATGTATGCACCTGGAGACTGAAAATGGATGACATGAAGGCCTTAAATCCTGATGACACTGATGAAGAAGTCAACTAGGATACTTATGCCAGTTTGGGCGACTTAGTCCTAGATCTGAAAAAAATAGCCCAGAAACCAGTTTCTGCCAAATGGGTGCTCAAATCTATAAAAATCACTAAAAATTAGGTCCAATGGGACTAAGTCACCCAAGGTGGTGACTTAGTCCACTTCTGAATCTCTAAAAATTCAGAAGTGGAAATAGATACTCTAGGTCTGCACTTCGGTTTCCTACAAGTGTCCGCTTCTAAAACTCTAATTTTCAAACTTGAAAATGAGTTTTTGTTGGTATTTTGACTTGTTGAATGAAAAAAAGACTTGAGCAACCTTTCAACTTGATCTCCAATGATTTCCAAGCTTCCAAGAGTCCTAAATCTGCAAACACACAAGAAGAGAAGAAGAAATGTTGAATGCTAGGGCATGGGGGTTTGCCTTGGTCAAACCCCTTTTAGGTAATTAAACCAAATGATGAAGGAATGGAATGAGACATGTAATAATGGAGTTGATTACCTTGCCATGTTGTTTGATCTTGAAGTTTTGCAGCAAGACATAAATAATCTGCCCTTGAATGTCTTAGGAAGCTATCTTGATGACTTGTAATGATAAAACCCTAGCTTGCTTGACTTGAGAACATGAATGATGATGAGTTGTGAATTAAGATGAGTTAGGAGCTTGAAAAATAAGGGGGAAAACCCATATTTATACACAATTATGCCTAAATTCCCAAAAATACCTCATCACTGGCTGACCCTAGGTCCTAAAGAATAAAAACCCGAAAGAAATTTGAATTAATTTTGATTTTTGTGCCACATGGGACTAAGTCGTCCAAGGTGGCGACTTAGTTCGCCTAGGTAATTTTGAGTGGATGTCAAAGATTAAGATGTATTAAATGTTGTTTATCAGGTTCTTCTTCAACAAGAGACTTAATTAAGGCCTATAAGTGCATAAAGGGGCCATCTAAAGCATAAGAAAGGTGTAAATATTGATGACAAGCATAGGAAAGTGTGAAAGTTTGTTACAAGACTTTACAAAAATTTGAAATAGGTTTTGGTAAGGTTATTTTGGTGAATTATAACGTTATGGTCTTAGAAAAGTGTGAAGGTATATTACACCACCTTTACAAGATATCAATAAATGCATTTTATTCAGTTTTAAAAGGGTCCAAGACCTAGTGTGGATGTGTAAAACACCTCACAACACTAAATAAAGGCCTCATCAAGTCCGATTCATCATCAATTATTCCCATATCAAGCAAAGTATACACTTTTTGGCAACACACATAGAAATGGAAAATGGGGAAGAAATTTAATTAGACCCAAATCCTAGCATATTTAAAGACTCTTCAATACATCCAAAGGTGTTTGCAAAAACTTGATTATTTTGTAATTTGGTTTCATGAACTCCTTTTAGCGGTTCTAACAAACTTTTTATAAGACTATCCTTAGTTGAAGACTTAGTTTCTTCATGTGCTTCCTAAGAAACATTTTCTACTTCCCCTTCTTTGAATACTTGATTATCCCAAGATTCTTTTTGAGGAATCAACTTTTATCCACTTTTTACGCTTATAACAACTTGATTGTTGCTAAGGCATTGGTCCTTCTGATTTCCTTTCTTTAACTAATCCATTTTTTGAGAATTACTCCCCCCTTGTTTCTTCTAATTAACATATTATTTTTTATTAACTTCCACTTTAATATTTTGATTGACCTAAGTACCCCCCACATCTACCTCAAAAACATGATCTAAGGCCTTTTCCTCCATATTTTCCTCGTGTCTGACCTTTTAAACATCTTTAATTGAGCTTTTCGGAGTAGACTAGTCTTCTACTACACTCTTATTTATTTACTATAATGGAGTTTATACCTATCCCTTGGATGCCCATATTGATTGTAAATTTGATAGTAAACCCTAGCATATTCATACACAATTGGTTGAACCCAACTACCAAATTTGGATTTAAAAGTTATTTGAGTACATACATCTATAATATTTTTGTGTTCCTAGATGTATTAGATTATTCTATATGCATCTACCAATACTTCATATATTTATTGATTCTTATGACTAGAACTATACTTGTCCAATCACTTCCATCATTTAAGGGATGAATCTTATTTTTATAAAGAGAAAAAAAACTAAGAAACTAATTTCAAAGTAATCAAAGAGGAACACTCCTACTGGGATTTTCCAACCTATGCATGGAAAGAGCAAGCTATTCGAGGAATATGGAGATGAATAACTAGATGAATATAATTATTTCATAATCCTTAATAGAGAATAGGCATTATACCATATATTAAACATCCTTCCTTGATGTTAGTGAGGTCCATCCTTATCTATAAATAAGATGTAATTACATTATATAATTGTAAGGAATAACGAGCTTTGGCTACAAGTGACTATGCCTTTAGCTACAAGTAACCGAGCCTTTGACTATAGGTGACTAAGCCTTTGGCTACACGTATGTTATTCTCAATTTTTGTAGGTATAAGTTAGCTCCATAGAGAAACTTACTCTAAGATCATCATAAGTAGAATAATATGCCATATTATTTTACAAATAACAATTCTAGCACACAACCAATCATTAAAATATCTCACAATTAACATACTAATTTTATCAAAATATAAATAAAAAGTCTTGGTTTTAAGGTAAGAATGTTTGTGGAAACATGCTTTGAAACATGAAACATAAGAAACAACAAAGACAAATATGAGACTCATCACCAATCTTGGGTGGTAATTCCATATGGGGATCACAATTATGTTGATTTGCGGGGGAATTAGTGTTTGTTGTAATATCATTACAATATTTGCTACTACTTTTTGGAGATATTATGTGAGGTTTTAGTGATATGGAAATTTAGATTTTCAAGCAAATATTTGGAAGATCATTGTTGATTGATGTTCTTGTTGTTTTTCTTTTTGAGCATCATTAATTGTTGATTCTAGTTTTGTTAATTACACCAATCTACTATTCCACTGTAGTCTTGTTAACCACCAATCAACATTGGAGGAGGGGTTTTTAAGAATATAACGAGATTGTAACAATTGTAAAGAATTAAATATCTTACTCTTCGATACTAGGATTTGTTGCTATTTTAATCTATCCAATCATCAAACAATTGTATCCCTTTGCATCATCATTATTGGCTATTATAATATTCTATAAGTTTTATTTAATATTTTGAATTGAAAGAGGTTTGAGTGGGTATTATGGTTAATTTGAAGAATACATGTATTGGTTGTAGTTCTATGTAGATTACAACAATAAAGCAATTAGAGATTAATAATTCATTATGATTTACAATTATGAAATTCAACTTATTTTGGAAATAAATTTAATTTGGATTTCTCTTAAAAAATAATGTAATCAAAGTAATGAATTCTATATGTATTTGGTTGTTCATAAAATCTTAATTTGTACTGTTCATAATTAGCATTATTGTTAGACTCAATTTTTGGTTTTTTTTTACATAGATTTTGGGTTCAATTAATAAAATTTTTTAGAAAAAAACTAAAATCCAAAAAAATTGTAAGTGGGACATTACACAATAGATTTGGCTATTATATAAGATTTGATCCACTTTCATTAGTTGACTATGCCAACCAGACACAACTAGGTGTCATTGAAATAAGAATAATTCCCAACCCAACCCTATGTTTGACAATCAATTTGAGAGATGGTCGGTGGGTGACTATGTGTTGAGAGGAAAAGTTTGTGCAATAAGAGTAGAACCAAACAAATTTATTAAAAATCTCTTACTTGGTCAACTTCCACTTCTAAATATATTAGGATTCAAGAAGGTTGCTATGGGGGAGTAGTCTCAATAAACTTGATCCTCCCCATTTCTTTTGAGTTGCTTTTGCATCAATTGCTCTATTTTTATGATTATAAAATAATTGCCCTTAATTGATGTAAGGGTAGGTTTGCACCACACTATAGAGGTGAGTGAAAGGTAGGGCCTTAGTGAACACCACCTACCACCTACCCACCTATGACTATTATAAATGTGGGCTTAGATTTGTGCCTCTATTTGGTCCATGCTTGGGTTTGGTTTATCTTCCCATGAAGTGAATGCTACCCTTGGGAGGAAAAATGTGTAGGTTTTCAAAATTGAATTTATTCATTTTGTCCCACTTTTAATGAGTATATCATGTCTAGTTCAAGATGACATATTTCTTTAGAGAGTGGGAGACCTATGAGTTGTGTAGTTGGCAAGATAGTTGCTTGTGCATACCCTTTCCTACCTCTAAGTTATATTCAATAATAACACCGTTGAGCTATCTTATTGCACATGTGGAAAACTAACTAATATAGGAAGGGGCTCCCACCCTACTAAATCTTGTAGGCATGGTGGTGGCAATCTAGTTGGATGGGGCACTAGGGTTAGCCTTAAATCTCACTACTAAGTCATGGTATTCAACACCTAATGTGTGTGACACTAGTTATAAATAGCTATCTCTAGCATGGGTCCTTAGCTTGGTTCATTCCTAGGTTGGCACATGAGTGGTGAGAGTAGGTTTGCACCTTGTTCAATCATTAGACATGTGGTTGCTTGTCTTACTCCTGAAATGATGGAAGTGGTTATTCCAAAACTATATAAATAATAACCATTTTCATAGATGGAGCCTCTTTCTTTCAATAGGGTGCACAAGTCAAGGCTAGATTGAGTCATTATTGTGGGCCTTTCCTATTGCTCTACTATATCTCTATTTTTGCTAGTTATATCCAGTAAGGGTTTATTTAGATATAGTGGCCCGTACTCTTAATAAACCAAATTCAGTACTGATAGCTCTTCTCTCAATAGATGTATCCAATACCATTAAAGAATGGAGAAGTTATTTCTTGTTTAGAAGGTCCAACTATATTAGTAAGGTGAATTTCAAAGATTGGACTTGTTTCAAAAGATTTACTAAGAGATATAAAAGTAAGACACTTTGTGAAATAAGGATATGGCATTTTCTATATATAATGAGGACATGCCATCCCAAAATTTATATAGTATGATAGGAGTTATAAACATGTCTCCAAGTATTTAGAGAGGGGTGGTTTTGTGCTTTGATGTATGCTTTCCAACTAATGTGATTTGCATGTGTGACTCTTCTTTGTAAACTAAGTTGCCCTACTCTATAATAGTGGAGCAATGGGGGGAGGGTTCAACAAGGCTACCCAAGTAGCATTTATTTCGGTGTGAAAGGATTGAGTGGCAAACGAGTTCTAAAATGGTGTTTAGCCTATGACTATAACTATAATTACGACTATTCGACATTTAATTAGTATAACTGATGAATTCCTTCTTGTCATTCCATTCCTATCCATCATCTTTCTTTCTATATATAGATTTTTTTTGAAATCGATCAATTTTGGGTTATCTATTTGACCCATGTCCAAATTCAATATATAGACACCTCAAAAGTGATATCTCTCAACACCTTTTAGATAGATGTATTTAAGATTAAAAAGGAAAACATATAACCATTTTCAAAAGATCATAGTGTAAATAAATAAATGAAGCAATAACTATATATACCTTAGAATTTGTGAGTTAAGATAGTAAAATTATAAATAAACAAGCATATTTTTTGAAATTATAAAGATGGATCATGTTTACTTGGCTTTGTGTGCAACTTGAATGTGATGAACTTCAAACTATCACTCTTTGATCCAAAATTATACTTTGGTACTAGATCTAATTCTATGGAGCTTTGGTAGACAACAAACTAGACTCATTTGATTTGAGGTGAAATTGCAAAAATAGACCTCTGTGTGCAAAGTCAAACCGCATTGCATGAAATTGAGTTGGAAAGTTTAGTGATTTGGAAATTAGTTCACATCGCCTCACAACTTTTGGATTTGTTACAAATAGATTTATGGTGTTTAGAAACACCTTTGAAGAGCTTGCTAAGTGATGAACATGTTCTCCTTAGTCAAACCCCCAGGTAATCCAATTAAATGACTCATGAACAAAGATTAAGACAACAAACAACCATGCAATATGCTTATTTGTTGCTAAGTATGTAGTTGTCAATGTGGTAGTGAATGCCAATACATTCTCCTTGAACAATGCAATAAGTAGTTAATAAGAACTAGATTGTTCTTCTCTTGTCTCAATGACATGTTAAAATGAACAAGGGTTTATCCTTTTACATGACATCTTATAATATAATTTGTAATATTTTGTACTTTAAGTTGACACATAATAACTAGTTGAAGGGGACAAAATGGACCCAATTTTAATTTATAATTTTAAAAAGATGGGGGTTGATCTTACGTTGCATTATCTACCTAGATAGGTGAATGAATAATCTAAATATTAAAAAAATTCTTGAGAATATGTAAATATTGAATCAAATAAGATTTAGAGAAAATGCCAAATCATAGTAAAAAACACACCACTTACACATTAATTATTGCAAAAAACAACTTACTCAAAATAAACTAAAAAAATATATAATTTTCACCATTACAAAAATATATATACTTATATAAACAACAACCATTACCACACATTGTGAAAATTGAAACAACACTAAATGAAAATTTAACGATAACACTTAACCACCTTAACCCCAATATGCTTTGGACAGTTTTCTAATGTTTAGAGTTCCCGTTTCCTCCTTTTAACCCCTCTAAAAGGAAACCCTAGTTATGTGACAACATAAGTGTTTAAAAAGTCTCTCTTAACCATCTTAACCGGGATTGAACTCTGTTAGCCATGGTCAGCTCGGCGGTCCGGAAACCCGGACAGAAAGTTTAAACAACAAAGGAGCCCATTTTTATTCATATATTTTGGGTACGAAACGAGCCCAGAGTGCGGGAAGAGCTGAGAGAGCCTATACAAGCAGGAACATGGCGACTGATAAAATTGAGACAAGCGTAACTGAAGCCGTGCGCTCTCGCCGGTCCTTCTTCAGAAAACAGTCCGAGTAAGTGAACTCTTTATTTCTACAAATCCATTTGTTAAATTTCTTCATACTCAATTGTAATGTTTGCCCCGGCCGAAATTGGCTCAATGATGATGCTGTTTCATGATGTGGGTTGGGAAAATTTTTCGATTTTAGAAGCCTGCGAAATCCGTATAATAATAATTTTTACATTTGTGAATTTGCAATGTTTAGTCTGGCGAGTAAGAGTAAATGACCTACAGAACTATCCGGCGGGTAACCGTTGATATTTTTAATAATAGTCAATAAATTGTTGGAATACAATTCCACACTCAGGACTGCAAAGGGTTCGCTCGCATCTGGAGCAAAGAATGGAAATGCTCATAAGGTTTACAGTTTAGAGTTGCGTATGGCACGAAACCCACTTTACCTTGAACATGCCCGTTTTTTATATAGATGAATTGGGCACGCCCTTTTGTTAATGTAGCTAGTGCGCATAGCGTCCATGCCATTTCATGATACCCTAAAGCTGATGTATTCAATCATATATATATTTTAGGTAGATATTAACGTGGAAATCAAACTTGGAGTGAATAGCAGAAAATCACAAATCACTTGAACACTTGAATCCTTTTTCTTCTAAGAGTTCTTTATCAGAGATAATTGAATCATGTTCTCTATATGATAGAGTAACCTCCTCTCCTTATTGGTCGAGGCCCTCAACTGAGTAGAGTAAATGAAATTACCATTTCTAATGTACAGTATTCAACTTGTTTTCACATAGAATGGCAGCAAAAGTAGCGCTGGAGATGTGCAAGGTCCTTGATTTGCCAAAATCTCCCCCATAGGAGGACAAATGGGCTTCTTGGACCAGAAGTTGGCAAGTTGACAGGAACACCTTGTGGAGTGAGCTTGTGTAATAATTCATGCTGCAAACTGTAATTGAGGAATGGTATTTGATTGTGCATTTGTGGGTTCTTGTAAGGCATGTACATAATGGAAGCAAACTAGGGATCTGTGAAGTGGAGATCTTTACACTGGATCATATGCTATGCCCTGAATACCAAAGATGCTAAACACTGGAGAACGATGAACAAGAAGATCCACCATCTACCACTTTGTTCGTAATATCTTTCTTATCTTCAATCACCAAATGAAAATTGTTGAATGAAATAATGCTTACTAATGTTGATGTTTGCGAATATGTAGCGGAAGGAAACCAGAATGTATTCATCGAGGAGAATAGTGCTTAGCTATTGGTGTAACAGAGTTGGACCACCATTACCAAGAATGGTAAATCTGAGATATGGATGGGTTTAGGTCTACCAAGCAAGGACATTGTCTAGTCTACATGCAATAATAAATTGCATCAAACCAATTAAAGTAATCCAGATCTAACTAATATTTATGATATTTTTGAATATTTAAAAGGAAACATAACAATAATATTTCCCAATTCTGCATGTACTAAATGAGCTAAACTGCAGAAAATAAAGCCCTAATGCAAGTCTAACTTCTTGAAACAATAACATGGAGGCCTAAATTCTCAATGATTTCAAGATAACAATAACATCAAAAACTTTCACCTTGCTAATGTGAGGGCGTACAACTCCACTACGAAAATAGAGACTACTAACCAATTTCCAAGAGCTTCGAGGTAGAATAATAGTATGTTGGGGAGGAAGGGCCAAATGATATGAGGTTGCAACACCTTGACAAAACCCTATTGGCAAGCCTACAAGAGTGTTTGTGTGAATCTAAAGTAGAGATTCAAGAGCAAAGTGAAAGTCTTGTGATGGATTATAATGATGATTTGAAGACCTGATGTATATAGTTGTGTGCAAAAGAGCTGTTACATTGTTCAATATCAGAGTAAAGTGATCTTAAGAGGACTATTTGGGTAATGTACAGGTTACATGAGTTTTTGAGCTTTGATTTATATAGGATCCTCTAAGTTTCAATAGGGATGCACTAGGAAGAAAAACATTGACAAACAAGGGATCACAATGGACCAAAACCCTAAAAAGACAAAAACTAGCTATGGATAGGACCTCGAGATTGAAAGGGTTTTGTGGATATTGGACTCAAGTAGTTGTAGTATTTACTGTTTTCTACCAATTAAGTTTAGACAATCATGGGTAGTTAGTCCATAATCAAATGTAGAAACAATCATAGAGTCTTTGACTAAAAGTTCAAGACAAGAATGTATTGGCGAGTGGTATAAAGAGGGTCTTTATTGAGTAGATAATGAGATCCATGCTTGAATGCTTCTATTCAGCTATAAAATTCCTTGTAGGTGTTTCAATTGAGTTTGGCAAGGTATTTGAATGATAGGTAACTTCTATTCAGCTATAAAATTCCTTGTAGTTGTAGTATTTACTGTTTTCTACCAATTAAGTTTAGACAATCATGGGTAGTTAGTCCATAATCAAATGTAGAAACAATCATAGAGTCTTTGACTAAAAGTTCAAGACAAGAATGTATTGGCGAGTGGTATAAAGAGGGTCTTTATTGAGTAGATAATGAGATCCATGCTTGAGTGCTTCTATTCAGCTATAAAATTCCTTGTAGGTGTTTCAATTGAGTTTGGCAAGGCCTTTGAATGATAGGTAACTAGATGATCTCCACGGTTAAGTATCGCACCTCTGGCATGGTGGAAGAGAAAACACTAGAGTGGAGCAAAGAGCTTTTTCAAATGGTTCAATGTTTGACATGTAGAATCCAACTAAGAAATTTCTAGTTAGTGAGACGATGGAGGGGATGGGTACCACGTGAATAGTAAATTATTAAATTAATGAACTTCCCACAAAGAACTCTTCAAATTTGAAGTGTTCATTGGAATGGGCCATTCATAAAAGACATTGAATTGATTTGGGTCCACATGCACTCAATGCTCATATATGAGAAAGCCCAAGTACTTGACAAATATTTTCCCAAACGACTTCTTCATTTGGTTCCAGTTGAGCAGATGAAGAATACTCAAAGTTGTTTACACATAAATTTCTAGGCTTTGTAATAGATTATGATGCATTGAGATAGGTAACTAAAAAGTTGCTAGGATGCAGTATGAAAACAATCATTATTGCTGTGTATGAGTGTGGCAGGTGGCTTAGTGATCTTAAAATGCATGAATAACTACTTGTAGAGCCCGGTCTTGGACTTGAAAGTTGTTTTCTAGACATCACGAGGCTCCATGTAAGCTTGGTTATATTTAGGAATCAAGTCGAGCTTAGTGAAGGAATTGGTACCATGGAGTTGGTTTAGAAGATTGTCAACTCTATTTGTTGTCAACGATATCAAAGAACATTCTAAAGTTGTCGTTTAGGAGTGAGTACAGATTGATTCATATGGTTACACATCATTAATAATCATTCAGATTTTAGGAATTTTAGAACAAAGTATGCAAAGTACATAAAATAAAGTACTATTTTTAATTTCCCTGAATGTGGAAACAATATATAGAATAAGAAAGAGAGAATGCACTCAATCACATAATATGATAATAATGAAACAAAGTTAAAAGCTTCTTCAACTGGAGATTGGTAAAGATGCTACTAAAGGTACATATAAGTTTATAATTGTTTTCTTATGGTAGATGTATTTTCAGCTTCCTATCGTAATTCTTCACTTTAATTTGCAAAGCGTCTCTTTGAAGAAGTTTTTTGAACAAGATGACTAATAGCCTAATGTTAGATAAACAAAATTATACTCTTTAACATTGCATTAGTCACATAACAGTTGAAACTTCAAAATGCAGAAGCATACATAGATAATTACGCTTTCAAATCAGTCTTTCATTCCTTCGAAAAACTTACAAGGCAACCTTCACAACTGATACAATTCACTTTTGCATGGAAATTTACTGTATTCAGTACAATCTGTCTATCTTGCTCCTATTTTTATACTAATTTAGTTAAAAATCTAATCTTCCAAAAATCAGCTTTACTTGCAAAAGCATCCTTATTACTTACAGGGATGAGATGGAAGATAAGTCTAAATGTTTATCTACACTTTATTAGATTTGTCTAGCTAAATAAAATACTTTCACTTTAATCCTCAAAAGTGAAATACAAAATAGAATAAATTGAACCACTTGAAGCTTTCCACATGTTCACATTGAACCTGTTTGAAAGTTCCTATCTGAGCTAAAAACTCAACACTCTTTACAATCACTACAAGTTGAGTTGATTTATATTCCTACATCTATTTTCTCATATTTTAAATTTTTTTTGAGTTGACATATTACATTTTGATAATATTATACTTTACAAAAGACTACAAAATGTTTGAGAAAATATAGTACAAATGATTACAAACAGAACATTGATAAATGTATTCCTCAAGTTTCTTTTGTGTAGAAGGGCAATAAAGTAGCTTTAAAGATGTTGTAAGGGCGAAATGTCCATTATAGGAGGATGATTGGCTTCTCTTGGTAGAAGTTGATGAGAATGCCAACTTGTAAAACAACCTATCCCGCAAATGATGATCAAGGAATGGTGTATGAATGACCAACGTTGGTTCTTGTGAATTGTCAACAGTTGTACCCAGAAAGGGATCCATGGAGTAGAGACACTTTTAATGTTTCACATGTCATAGGCTAATCATCAAATATCCAATATGCTGAGCACTTGACAAGCAAGATGACTAAGAAGATCAGCCATTTTTTGGTGATACCCTTTTTACATTTTCCCACCAACTAAACTTCTTGATTGTTGGTTAATAGATTTTTCGCTGCAATTTTATCTTGAGAAATGATTTTGAATCGCTCAGTGAACAACTACAAATGAACCAATAGTTGGAGACATCGCTATTGGATTAGCAATCTTCCTTTGAATTTTAGAGGGACAACTTCCTCATATGATAAAATTTGGGTTTTTAATTGTGTATGCTTTTAACTAGAAAGAAGGAAAGGCAAGTGAATTGAAACAAAAACAAGAAAGATAACTGCATAGAAAAGAGAATGAACACAAAGATTCATTTCCTGGATGCATAAAGAGAATGTACAAATGAAAAGGAAAGCAACTATAGTTTATCATATGAAAAAACATTAAAGAAACAACTATAAATTCAACAACATAGGAATTCACAACACAGAGAATAAATGTCTGGTTCATAGACCAGCCATGCATTTCTTCATTTATTTCTTCAACTGAAAAGTTCACATACTCTTCCCCTTGGTACAAATTGAAAACTTAATTGTCTTCCTCCAGAATTTCCTAGCACCCAGCCAAAAACTCCTTTTTACATTACCTTTCCTAGGCTTTATAATCTTTCAGTTTTGTAATTGATTCTTTTTTCTTATTTTGGGAGTTTTTTAAAATTTTATGAAATAAAGTTTGTATAACTCCTGAGAGTATACCCTTTGACAAATTCTATTATAAACATAAGGGTAAAGAGTTTAAAATAATGGACCATTCTCTAATTTATGAAGGCAACTAGAGATAGAATTGTAAATTGAAGTGCCTTGTTTCGAATCCCATTGGCATGACTACTGAATCAAAGCACCACTTTATGGAATACATTTGTGAGGATTAAAAAGAATCCAACAACCAAATTTGCAAGGCCAATTGTAATCATGGTCACTCCCAATGCCACTAGTACCTCCTTGTCAATGGTTACTCTGTTTGGAAGATCAACTGAGAGAGGTTTCTTCAGTTGCTCGTTCCTTGGGAGACCATATTGCTTAGACAACTGGGATAGAGATCGAAATACACACGTAGAGGTCATCTTTATCATTTGATTGGCCCTTCCCTATTATCATATTTCAGTCCAAATCATTTGATTGATGTTCACTTTTCAATCATTTCTAGGTAAAGAATTGATGGTTCCAAGCACGAAAGGCCTTCTTGATATCATTGTTACAAGTTATTTGATATTCTTATTGCATACAATGTTTATAACCTCAGTTCCATTTAGAGGGATTGTGAGGATGAAATTGTGACCCATGGTCTCAACATATGGAGTTCCTCCAACAACAACAATGGCATAGGAGGATTCTTTCTCTCCAAGGAAATTTGAATCCAAATTTTTTTCATACACCACATTAGTTATTGGATTGGTTGTCTTTTTTTATTGCTTCTAGAATAGTAGTTCCTATGGTCGTGGATCCACCGTTGCCTTCCTAGCTTATTATCCATTCCCCACACTTTTATCCTAGATTGTGTACATGACTGCTTGTTTCTAGTATCTTCTAGGCACTCTTGTTTAAAGGTAATAATGGTTTCTCGACCCTAATGCCATTCTTCAAGAGAATGAGTGTTGATGTTTATGGCAGCGTCAGTAGTATTCTTCTAGCGATCTCCTTTACATCATTGGTTAAATTAAATAGATTAAATTATAGCCTTGGGGCTATTTAATTTATAGAAGATTGTGATTGCTCAAGAGACACGTTATTTGTTAATGATAATTAATATTTATTGAAGAGGCTCGATTTATGAAATGGTGCGATTTACTAAGGAAGCTGACCTCTTGTAAGAAGCCCGATTATTTGTCAAGGCTGACTTGTGTTCTTTGAAAGGTCACGTCTCTCCATCCCATCATGTATATATACACCTTCATTGTATCTCACTTGGCATCGATTCAATCTCATTTGTTCTTGCATTCACTTCATTCACTTGGTGCGAATTTATTCAAGGCAGATCGAAGTTCATCAAAGATCAAGTTCGGCATTATTGGAGGCTGAGATTTATCAGCATATTACATCATATTGTTTCTGTGTGTGCATCAGTTTGTGATGCTTGTTGTTGGCCTTCCAATCGGCTCATTGTAAAGGAGACATTCTTTGTTATATTCAATATATAAGTGATATATTGTTGCTGGGTTTTTCTCCCTCAAGAGGAGGGTTTTCCCAGGGTATCTGCTGTGTCATTGTGTTGATTTTGAATTAATTTTCTGTGCATTACATCTGATCATAAAACTAACAATTAGTGCTTGTGAATCGCCTCTCTGGCTATTTCTATGTGAGTAGATTTCCAACCATGCCCAACAATGATCTATCTGTTTTGGGATGCTCAAATAAGCCAACCATGAACTTGACTTTGAGAATCCCCCGAACTATACCATCTATTCTGCTCATAGAAATTTGGCCTGAATTGACCAATTCTGAAAGGATACTGATGTATGATTTGAAGTTGAAAGGGACCATTACCATATCAATTCTTGTATTGATTGAAGAAGAAACATTGTATGAGTAGTTTGAGCAAGGTAGTGAAGTGATCTTATCTATATTCTTTCTCAATATTAAATGATAAATCCTTTGAATCTGAGCTCATCTTTCAAAATCCTAGTTAGAAGGTAGTGGATTGCATACATTTAGGTCCATTCTAGCTAGAGTGAGAAGCCATTATAGTTGATACACCCTTTATCAAGGAGTGCAGGTATGGACGCATGTGAATCTAGAAAAGATCGTAGTAGGTTGCTAGAGTATTGTCTTCATTTGCTCCTTTGGTAGTTCCCCCATCTCCAACAAATTGCTTGGCACAAGCTATTCATTCGTCTGCCCACATAAGGATAGCCATTAGGATGTTTGTCAAGGGGAGAACCCTATAGCTCTTCAATAATCTTTGACATTTTTAGAACTACTTTAGTGTCTTCACTATAACATTCATAGCACCTTCCTCATTGTTCATGACCTGCATACAGACATTTATATGACTTGAAACAGTATTTTGATTCTTGTTTTACTTTACAATAGTAAGGAATTATCCTGTGACAGCCACATTTTTGATACTTGAAAGGAGATTCAAGAGAAGCTGCAACCTTTTCAAGAGCCAAGTGTTGGATATTACCAAGCTCATTTCGACATGCAGGGCACTGGTTATTTACTTTGGATTTGCATGGAAAATATAGTGTATGCCCATTTGGACGTTGGTAAATGGGAGGATACATAAAAATGGTTTAAATAAGGATAGTAGTTTTGATTGTGAGACAAAAAGAGTCCTTGATAAATTTAGGTGCTAGTGGGTTTGTTGCACTATGAGATAAGCCTTTTGTATTTGACAATTTTCCTTCCCCAACTAAGTCAATTTTGTTTAGTATAAGGTGATCAACATATGCAACTAGTTGAAGTTCTACTGCCTCATTCACTTGCCCCTTAGGCTTAACTTCCTTTGTATCCTTGGTTGTGGCCAGAATATGGTTGATTGAGGCTAAATTCATTCGCTCCATTGCCATAAGAATTGATAGGCACCTTGTCATCTACTTTGTAAATAACTTGGTATTGGGAAGGATATCAAGTTAGATCTGCAAAGTCATGCCCATTAATTCCTATAATTCTCTGGATCTGCGTATATTTGCAGACTTTATTTAGATCCATTTCAACTTTTCCACAAGAATGACCCCTTGGGAAAACTCCATGATCATATACTTCTTTCCTTTTTGCAAGTCATTAGAGATCTTGATGCTTAGCTAATACTTGTGTGACTTTGTTCCAAAGCTGCCAATGAGCATGGTGTGGGATGGTGATGAAGGTTACAAAATTCGATTTTAAACTAGGTAATTTGCATTTGATCTAAAGTTTGTGAGGCCTTTCAAATAACCCATTTTGTAATCATGGCGTTCCATGAGATCACATCTCTTGAGGATCTATAAAACATTTTACGCACCTTGTGTGTGTTTTCACATTTTACATATATCTCCACTAGAGTATGACCATAATCCCTCTTTTGTTATGCTTTGAAGGATGCCATTGCTGCAACGATTCTTTGTTTCAATTCCACACTCTACATGCATACCTACTAGGGCGTTTGACAAAATTTTTGGTCTACAACACTTTGATGGATGCCATAACCGTTCACATGATACTTTTGCGTAGAAGAATGAATGGAGCTTGAAATATATAGTGGACTTTTAAGTGGTTTTCACAACCACTTTGGATGCCACCATCAGTTATGAAACTCACATTTGATTTTTGATGTTTTCAAATGTTATAAGTAGGGTGTTGGGCTTTTAAGTGGTTCTCACAACCTCTTTGGGTGTTGAAAGAGGTTTTAAACCTTATTAAAACTCCAATGAATATAATATTTGTCTTTTCTCTTTGCTTTAAAAATGTGTGTCAGGTTTTTAGGTGGTTCTCACAACAACCACTTCAGGGCTTGACAAGGTTGTGACAACCTCGTCAGGTTTCAAGAAAGGTTTTCTAACCTCACTTAAATTTCAACACACAGTGTAAAGGGATTTTCCTTTTGCTTGGAAAATGTATGTCAAAGTATTAAATATTTTAAGAACTAGAATAAAGTGCCTATATGATGTATTACCAGGATTTATAATAACTCTAGCCGACCAATGTGAGAAGTTTGGAACTTTATAACTTTTGCTTGGAAGAATATTTTTGCGCGAAAATTGATTGGATGGTGTATAATAACCCCATAAATGCTCCATTAATTAGTTTTACTCCAGCCATTCAAAAACTCTCGTTTTAATTATTTTAGTAAATTGCCTGTTGGGAATTTGGAAAATTAAAATAACAGGAAGGTAGTTTGCCTTGAAAATTTGCCTTAATTTCTTTGATGATGTCAGGAGTGTCCTTGTAAAACGATTATATTCCGACTTGAACAAATCTTGAGATTTAATTGTTTTGGCTTAACAGGGTTAAATTGTGCAGAGCAATGTATGACATTGATTTTGGCGACAACATAGGTAAATTAAAAAAAACTCCTTCAATTGGACAAACAAATTGACCCATTAGGTGTTTAAATATACTTGCACCAACTAGGTTGTCACCATGGGTTCAACATGATGACTATTGTCAATTTTGACACAAAAGTTTAAAATTGGGCGAAAACAAATATGGGGGTAACTGATGCAGGAGCATCCAGTGTGTAAGAGCAATCATGCATCACCCAAAAAAATGTTGTTTCTCTTTCAACAAGGGCTAAATTTGGCAAGTTACTATTTTTAGTAAGTTGGTATTTATGCACGTATGGACACAAAATCTTACACAGACCTTCAGAATGGTGAAATGAAGCTAATTGTGAAGAAATTGCTTCCATATCATTTGTCATTTGTGGGATATTAATAATTTCAATTTCTAAAATCTTGTTAAAAATATTCAAAGTCAAATTTGAAGCACTTAGAGGCTTTGGATGGGCCCGAAAATTGGCCGAAAATCAAATTATTCCTTTAGGTACAATTTTGCAGTTAAGCATCTTCTTGAGAGCTTTCCAACGATATATTATAATTGAAAATCCAACGGTTGGATCAAAAGTTATGATATCGGGAAGTTGTACTACCAAAATAAAACTTCAAAATATATTTTTGAGGAGGTTACACTTTCCAGAAGATGTTGGGGCGGTTACGCATTCCAGATAAAGGATACGAATGGGAGTTACAGAGCAGGAGAGAGCAAAGTAGATTGTGGCTTCGACTGGCAGATTTGTGTAATCAGAAAGCCCATATAGTGGTAGTTTGTAATTTTCTGAATGTTGTAATTTCATTTTTTATGGAGATAATAGAATGTTGGTGATTCCTTCTTGCACTTGGACTGTTTATCTTCCCTGTTATTGTTGTCGGTTGGGTTTGTAAGGGGAGTACCCTTCATCAGTAACATTGATGAATGATCTTTGAATCATGGGTGCCAAGTGGGCAAGACACTCTAGTGAATTCAAATGAATTATGAGCTGAAGCAAAGGGAAGAATGATAGAGTGCAAATAAGAAATCAAAATTCTCAAGACAAAGAAAATAAAAAAGCAATAAGACACCATGCTAAAACTCTAATTGCATAATTTTGGATAATTTTTTGAGAGGTTTGATGTATGTTCCAAGATGTCTATCTACTTCATCAATGCTATATTCATGGACCTTAAAAGAATTGTTATGATATATTAATATACAACCATGGAAGAGAGAGATCATGACAATTAGAAGCAATGCAAAAATTTGCCAATTGCGATTGATTAGTTGTCATTTGTTTGTCATTTTGTTGAAGCTCTATAGGATAAGGTAACATTGTTGGAGTTGTGCAAACAAGAATAAGAGAAACTAGGACTTATTGATATGAGCACGTGTGCTTTGGAAGTTTTTGAAAATTGTGGTGAAGATGACATATAACACAAACTATGCTATTGTAAAGAAAAATTGAAAACGATCAAAATCACACATCCTCTTGGATCAATGCAAGATACTTTGTGGCAAATGTTGATGTTCATGGATCTTGGATTGTAGTTCAAGAAATGAAGGCGCTAGTTATCAAAAAGCAAGATGACCTACTTACATAGAAGATTATGGCACCACCGCTTGAATTCTTGGAATAGGGCATATAATTCCTTGTAGGTGTTATAATCAAGTTTGACTTGCAACAATGCCTTAGAATGATAGGGCTGATTTCCTTGCTTAAATTCAATATCTCTAGCTCATTGGGAAGCATTAGTCTCAAGCACATATGGGTGGTTCAATTTGGATAGAGCAAGCACCAAAGTAGAGCATAGAGCCTTTTTCAAATTTCTAATTATGTGGTATATGGACTCCAATTAAGAGCTTTTTGTTTGGTGTGATGATGAATGGGTTGGATAACATTTGAGTAGTTACGAATAGTAATAAATTTTAGATACCCATAAACCATCCTCAAATTTGAAAAGTTGGTTTGAATGGATTATTCACAAAGAACCTACAATTAATTTGGATTTGCATGTTTTCCATTATCTTTTATGAGAATGTCCAGGTACTTGACAAATGTTTTCTCAAATAGGTAGATGGAAAAGGTGAAAAGAAGAATGGGAGGAGAGAGTATGCATCTTTTGCATAGTTGGAGTAGTTAAGTCAAGGTTGCACTCTATATTGACATTTGGGCCAATTTAATAGGTACTTTAGCAACAACTTCTTTTTAGGATTTGTTCAAAGAGGTTAGGGTTGAGAAAAAAGGGGAGTTCATCATCAAAATAAATATCAAAAGATCAACAATGTAGAAAGCTTATATGACTGGGTTTGTTGTCCATTGGATCGTCTTTGGCCTGGTGGATGTTATAAACCTTTTATTCTATTCTATCTTTTGAATGACATTTTGCACCTCCTACTTCCATCACCACCTCACCCAACATGTTGCACAAGGTCTTTGCATTTTTTATTCCATTGGAGGCATCAATTGATTTTAAAAATACCAGTTGTCCCCCTAAAGCCACTAAAAAGTTGATGAGTGTCCCATTTCTGCCATTTGTCCCACCCATCAGATAAAATGGTGCAATCTTTCTTTTCCCAAGTTTGCCTTTGTTCTTTTACTAGTTGGCATATGTTTTGGACCTTATATTGCAATAATGGCCCACTCAACTCATGTGACTTGGGCCTTGAACCCCTTAACTGCCATGGTCATTGCATTGACCAATCATTTCCAATAAGGACATAAGCAACATTGAACAAAATATTATTGTAATACCAAAATCTTGCACATGCCAACTTTGCCTCATGTTGCAATTCTCTATTCCATATAGTACCTTCCAATGAAGGTCATGCACTAGGAGTGTTACAGGGAACACAAAAGCTAGAAGTATGGCTGCTCTATAGTTCCTAATCCTCGTATTTGTGGCCCAATGAAAGAAGAGACCCCCATATCTCCCTGTGACCTTGTAGAACTGAAATTTGGGATTGGGGTTGCCATTGCCTATGCTATTCTCTTTTTATCTGATTTCCATAGCTCAAATGTTGCAAGGAGTGCTTTTGCCTCCCTCTCAACCTCTGCACTAGCTTTATAGGGAACACAAAAGATAGAAGTATGGCTGCTCTACAGTTCCTAATCCTTGTATTTGTGGCCCAATGAAAGAAGAGACCCCCATATCTCCCTGTGACCTTGTAGAACTGAAATTTGGGATTGGGGTTGCCATTGCCTATGCTATTCTCTTTTTATCTGATTTCCATAGCTCAAATGTTGCAAGGAGTGCTTTTGCCTCCCTCTCAACCTCTGCACTAGCTTCTGTACATGGTGTAACATCTCGGCAAGGGATCCTTGCAAGGTGATATTTTAGTCGATTTATACTGTTGATGTTTATTGGACAGCGTCGGTTGGATCTTCCAGATCAGATCAAAGCAATTAAATTATAGCCTATCGGCTATTTAATTGGTGTAGAACAAATTCTTGATTGGGACACGTCTCTTGCTAAATATAAATTAATATTTGTTTATTAAGAAGAGGCACGATTATCCTTGGAGGCGCGATTATCTATGAAGGACGACTTATTGTTTGTAAAGTCTTATCTCTTGATTGAGGCCAACATGTTGATAGTGAAAGGTTGCGTCTCTCTCCATTCATTGTTTATATATTATCATTCCTTGCTCTCATTTGATCATCGTATTCATTCAGTTCATTCGATATTCATTCCATATTCATATCAAGTTCAAGTTCTTCAAGTGCGAATTGGTCTCTAGAACAGATCGATATTTGTGTAGAAGACTGAGATCTATATTAGCAGATTGTATCTATCAGGTTCAGTATTTGCATCAGATTGTGATGCTGCTTGTTGGCCTTCTTATCGGCCTATTGTAAAGGAGACATTCTTATTGTGATTCAATAATATAAGAGATATTATTGGCTGGGTTTTTTCTCCCTCAAGAGGAGGGTTTTCCCAGGGTATCTGCTGTGTCTTGTGTTTAATTTTGAATTAATTTCTGTGCATTTAATCTGATCACTAAATTTAACATGGTATCAGAGCGGGTTTGAGTAGATCGTGATCAGATTTGTTCTTACAGCGATACTCTATTCTCTTCTTGATATTTATTTGTCTATCTCTACCTTAGTCAAGATGGTGAACGGTTTGAAAATTGAGGATAGACTCGAAGGTGCATCCAACTATACATCATGGAGGTTTAGAATCATGCTCACATTGGAAGAGAATGATTTGGCTGAATTTGTGGAAACCAAAGTTCCCGAACCAGAAGAGGAAGAAGAGAAGTTGCAATGGAGGAAGAAAGACATCAAGGCAAAGAAGTTGTTGGTTGATTCTGTCAAAGACCATATTGTTCCGATTGTTTGCAAGTTGAAGACGGCAAGAGAGATGTTCAAAACATTGGAGGAGATGTACGAAATCAACAACACAAGTCGGGCACTTGCACTGAAGCAACAACTACACCATGTGAAGATGGCGAAAGGAGAAACAGTGATTGCCTATTTCATGAGGATTTCGGAATTGAGAGATCAACTCTCTACAATTGGTCATGTTGTCGATGATAAAGATTTGTCGATGCTTGCTCTCAATGGTCTTCCATTATCATGGGAGTCCTTCATTCAAGGAATTAGTGCAAGATCCAAACTTCCTAAGTTTGATCGCTTGAGAGCCGATTGCATTCAAGAGGAGTCAAGATTGGTGGTCAGAGGCGTTGGTCAAAGTTCATCTAATGAAGATATTCATGTTCTCGCCTCTCAAGCTTCAAAGAAGAAAGGAAAAGATGGAAATAAAGCATTCTTCAAAAGAAATCGAGATAAGGTAAATGATGGTGCTCCCCCCTCCAAGAAAAAGAGAGACTTGTCCAAAATCCAATGCTTTAGGTGTGATAAGTTTGGCCACTTTGCTAAGCATTGTCCAACTAGACCTAAGCAACAAGCCACCGTTGCAGATGTTGATGATGCTTCTCCGCAGAAGGATACATGTGAATATTTGTTCTACTTGGCATTATCAAGCAATGTACCTACAGACACCAACACTTGGCTGATCGACAATGGAGCCTCTCGACACATCACAGGTTTTAAGGAGCACTTATGAAGCTTGGTGGAGGAGTCTTCCAAACAAGTTATTATCGGAGATGATGCAAGCTACTCCGTGAAAGGGATTGAGACCTCTACTCTTCATTTGGATTTTGGCATCACACTTCAGTTGAGCAATGTTCTTTATGTTCTAGGAATCAAGCACAATCTCATTTCAATTTCGGCCCTAGAAGATAAAGGATATCAAGTTGCCTTCTCCAAAGGCAAAGTACTTGTGTGGATGGAGATTTCTAGCTTCAAGGATGCTCAAGTAATTGGAGTTAGACATGAAAGTCTCTACAGACTTTGTACGCGTCCACTACAGGCTTTAGTTCATGACTCTTCAAGTTTATGTGATCTTTGGCATCGAAGATGGCTCACCTTCACTTCCGAGCCTACCTATCATGGAGAAGATGGTGACGGGTCTTCCTAAGTTCAATCAGGAGCATGAAGGAACTTGCAAGGGTTGTGCATTGGGTAAGAATACAAAAGCTCCTTTCCATAGTAGAGAAAATAGATCTAAGTGTATTTTAGACCTTATTCATTATGATTTATGTGGACCTATGTCTGTTCCATCTTCGAGTGGTTTTTTGTATTATGTTCTGTTTATTGATGACCACTCTAGAAAGACTTGGATTTATTTTTTGAAAACTAAAGAGTCTGAGGAAGTGTTAGGAAGGTTTAAGGAGTTCAAAGCCTTGGTAGAGAATCTTTCTGGTAAAAGAATCAAGGTCCTCAGATCTGATAATGGTGGAGAATACACCTCTGGCAGCTTTAGGGATTTTTGTGTTGATGAAGGGATTAAGAGGGAGTTCTGTGTCCCCTATAATCCTCAACAAAATGGTATTGCAGAAAGAAAGAACAGGACGATCGTGGAAGCAGCAAAAGCCATGATCCATGACCAAGATCTGCAAACCTTCTTATGGGCAGAAGTTTCTAGGACTGTAGTATATGTTCAGAATAGAAGTCCTCACAAGATCTTGGAGAATATGACTCCGGAAGAAGCCTTTGCAGGGAAGAAGCTTGAGGTTAGTCATTTGAGGATCTTTGGATGCCCTGTCTATATTCATGTTCCAAAGGAAAAGAGAACTAAGTTGGAGCCTTCTGGCAAGAAGGGAATTTTTGTAGGCTACAGTGAGACATCAAAAGCCTACAGGATATACATTCCAGGGCAGAAGTTGATCAAGATTAGTAGGGATGTCATATTTGAGGAAGATGTTGCATTCATGAGATCCAGGGGCACTCATATGGAGATCGATAATGAAGAGTCTCCTCAGGATATGGAAGTTGACCATACTTCTGAGATTTAGAGTGAGACTTCAGAAGCAAAAGAAGATATTGATCCTGTTGAACCCTTAGAACCTACTGATGGGCCTACCGACATTATAATTGGAAGAAAAAGACCTCTATGGGCCAGGCGTACTATGCAAGAGGCTGAAAGTTTTGCAGCTCCCAGAGGCACATTCAGAGAGAGTAAAAGACCACATAAGTTCTCAAGTTATGTTGCCTTGATGAGTCAGATTATTGAATTTGAGCCTACCTGTGTTGAGGAAGCGTCTAGTCAACAGGTTTGGAGAGATGCTATGGCAGAGGAGTACCAATCAATTCTCAAGAATGATGTTTGGGGCATTGTTCCTAGACCCGAGGGCAAATCTGTCGTATCTTCGAAATGGCTCTTCAAAATCAAGCATGTTGCAAATGGGAGCATTGAGAAGTACAAGGCAAGATTCGTGGCTCGTGGGTTTTCACAGAAAGAGGGAGTTGATTACGAAGAAACATTTGCTTCTGTTGCTCGCTATACTTTTGTTAGGACTATCATTGCTATTGCTGCATCTAGAGGATGGAAGATTCACCAGATGGATGTGAAGACAACGTTTCTAAATGGTGTGATTGAGGAAGAAGTTTATATCGAGCAACCTAATGGATTTGAGGTTCATGGGAAGGAGTCTCATGTTTGCAAGCTGAAGAAGGCCTTGTATGGTCTTAAGTAGGCTCCTCGAGCTTGGTACGAAAGGATTGATTGTTACCTGTCAAGTTTGGGTTTCATGAAGAATGATGCTGACTCAAATCTCTATTTCAAGGTAATCAATGGTGATGCATTAATTTTGGTCTTATATGTTGATGATTTGATTCTTACTGGAGAAGATCACCTGATTCTCGAGTGTAAGAAGGAGTTGACTTCTGAATTTGAGATGAAGGACCTTGGGCTCATGCATTACTTCTTTGGATTAGAAGTCTGGCAGAAACCAGATCAGATGATTCTAAGTCAAGGAAAGTACACCATTGATATACTTAAGAGATTTGGTATGATGGATTGCAAATCCATGTCTACACCTATGGAGACCAACCTACATAAATTGAAGGAGGCTGCAGCTAGTTCGACTTGGTGGATCCTACATTGTACGATAGTTGATTGGGTCCTTGATGTATCTAGTTAACACTAGACCAAATATGTTATGCTGTGAGTGCACTTAGTCAGTTCATGTGTGAGCCGAGACAGATACATCTTGTTGCAGCTAAACATATCCCGAGATACTTTGGCACAGTTGGATATGGGTTGAGATATTCGATGTCGACTTTGTTGCATGGTTATACCGATCGATGGCGATGTGATCGGAAGAGTAATCTCCGTTGTTGCTTCAGTTTGGGCTATGATATCCTCTGCATCATCCGTGGCATTGAGTACAACAGAGGCAGATATTGCAGCTTGTATGGCAGCTCTGAAGAGATGGCCGTAAGCCCGCAGGATTGTTTGGACAATCAATGGAGCCTACTATCATTCATTGTGATAACCAGAGTTGCGTGAAGCTTTCTGTCAATTGTTTCATGACAGAACCAAGCATGTTGAGATCAAGTATCACTATATTAGAGATATGGTACTGCGGAAGGCTATATAGTTAAGGTATATCAGCACTCATGAGCAGACGACAACATTCTCACCAAGCCTCTCTCCAGAATCAAGTTTGTGTACTTTCGAGATAAGCTTGGTATGGTGGAGAATCCAGCCTTAACTGAGAAAGAATCTCAGCATCAGTGAGCCTTGCTTAATGAGTTCTTCTCTGTGAGAGAAGTTCGAGGTGAAATCACTTGTTTAATGAGTTCTTCTCTGTGAGAGAAGTTCGAGGTGAAATCCCTTGTTAATGCATTTCTCTTTTAGATTTGAGGTGAAAGCCCTTGTTTCCACCCTCTGAGAGAGTCATGGTGGATGTCATGTGTGTGACTCCATGATAGCATCACGTGAGAGTGTTCGTGATGATCTTTTGTACTTGTGTTTCACCCTCTGGGAGAGCCATGGTGAAAGTCATGTTGAGGTGACAACATCATGTAAGTGATGAACACTTGTACATACCATATATGTTTGTAGCCATTATGGTTGATATCATGTTGAGGTGATATTCTTCCTTTCCA
The DNA here is from genome assembly GCA_007258455.2 of Sequoia sempervirens. Taxonomy (NCBI): domain Eukaryota; kingdom Viridiplantae; phylum Streptophyta; class Pinopsida; order Cupressales; family Cupressaceae; genus Sequoia; species Sequoia sempervirens. The sequence goes on along the minus strand of VDFB02256132.1, from coordinate 239,706,395 downwards.
CAATTGGTTGTAGCCATTGTGGTAGACATCACGATGAGGTGATATGTCTTGTGCAGCTGGAAGTATACTCCCTAGCTGAGAGGGAGTGTTGATGTTTATTGGACAGCGTCGGTCGCATCTTCCAAATCAGATCAAAGCAATTAAATTATAGCCTATCGGCTATTTAATTGGTGTAGAACAAATTCTTGATTGGGACATGTCTCTTGCTAAATATAAATTAATATTTGTTTAGTAAGAAGAGGCACGATTATCCTTGGAGGCGCGATTATCTATGAAGGACGACTTATTGTTTGTAAAGTCTTATCTCTTGATTGAGGCCAACATGTTGATATTGAAAGGTTGCGTCTCTCTCCATTCGTTGTGTATATATTACCATTCCTTGCTTTCATTCGATCATCATATTCATTCAGTTCATTTGATATTCATTCCATATTCATATCAAGTTCAAGTTCTTCAAGTGCGAATTGGTCTCTAGAGCAGATCGATATTTGTGTAGAAGACTGAGATCTATATTAGCAGATTGTATCTATCAGGTTCAGTATTTGCATCAGATTGTGATGCTGCTTGTTGGCCTTCTGATCGGCCTATTGTAAAGGAGACATTCTTATTGTGATTCAATAATATAAGAGATATTATTGGCTGGGTTTTTTCTCCCTCAAGAGGAGGGTTTTCCCAGGGTATCTGCTGTGTCTTGTGTTTAATTTTGAATTAATTTCTGTGCATTTAATCTGATCATTAAATTTAACATATACCACCATTCATAGTCCTAGTGTATGGATGCAAATAGCTTCTCCTTGCATTGCACCCATTTTATATTCCCACAGGGGTATTTGAACCTGGGTCACTCCCAAGAGAGCGCACCCATTTACCTCTAGATCACATTCCTCGGACATAAAATAAACATATTTAATATAATCATTTCTGACTTCCTAGTATAGAGTGGAGAGTAAGGATAATCTAAGAAAGTTTGAAGAGTTTTGAAAGCAATTACTAAACTTCATTCCACGCTTTAGGTCAGATCAAAATCTATCTTATTTACTTTATTCTACATATTTGTCAAGGTATAATGAGACATGGACACATCACGACCTTAACTGAGCGCTGGTTAAAACCTAATTTTACCACTCTAGATCTTATTATGTTAGAATTATGCTTATCAACTTTTGTACCTAAGATTTGTTACTTTGAATCAGGAAGCCTAGACCTAATCTATGGAAGTAATTATATCCATTCCTTGAATAATTCTGATTGAAATGGTAAGTCATTTTGGCATGATTACTGTCATCAGTATTTTTGTCAATGTTAGGTCAAGGACATAGCTTCTTTGTGTTAAAGTGCACACATCAGACATAAATAAGCTAGGAGAGCTTTTTCACCTACATAGCATATCCAAGGGTCAACTGTTCCTTCAAAATTTACCCAGGAATCACAGTCTCACCTGCTTTTTATCCTACTTGAACATGAACTGCATAACACAGGGAGATAGTCTAGTGCGTTTTAAATTTGATGCATCATCACAGCAATTGCTCTGCCTTACTGCTAGATCATGGTGCATTGGATGATTCCAATTTGCATTTGCCAAGATGTGAATGGATGTTAAGTGACAATGAGATACGAGGTTTAGTCCAGTTTGATTAAATTTACACAAATGTTAGCAACAGTTTATTTTCGAATCGATTAAAATTTTAAATTATTTTGAGTGTTTTTACTTTTTGTCATTTTTTGTTGTATTTGTCTTAGTGAAAGTTTTTTTTTTTTTTTCTATTAATCTCATTTCTTTTATATGTATATGGAATGACATTTACTCTGGATGGCTGGGATCAAGAGGACTTATTTTGATGAAAATTTACTGCAGTTCTTTGACCTTTGAAGGAGTTCGGCGACTCTTGGAAAAGGATTTGGGCCTGGATACATTTTCGTTGGATTCACATAAAAGATTAATTAAGACACTTCTACAGGAGGTAATTTTTCATTCCCTTCAACTAAAAATATTCTTGATGAAATAAGAGACAAAAACAAGTAGTAGTTTATGAATAGATATATGCATACAATGAACAAATTTTCCTGCTGGATTTTATGTCATTGCCTGTTACTATTTGCATGCACAAAGGTAAGTATCTAATTTTGAGTTACCTTAAATAAGTAGACCTTGTTTCTGAAAGTTTCATGTCACAAAAGTGAAGATACTGGTGGACAAGAAGACCATAAAAGTTCAAGAGTAAGCTTCTGAGCAAATTTTGGCTAGGGAGCAGTGTTATATGAAAAGGAAAACTAGTGAAATTATTGAATCTTGTAAACATCCTAGTAATCTAATAGACAAAGGCTTAGAGGTTAGTGACTTATGTGTAATGTCCCTTCTTGGGATCTTCCCGATTTCTGCCCTAGAATAACAATTCCAGCTTAAGTCTAAGGAATTAATTCATTTTCAATCCTAACTTTATAAAAATATTATCAAATGTAATACGCGATTTAAGATAATCTTGGTTTAGGTCTTACAATAATATTAATAATCACTAAGAAGTAAGAATATATGATAACATCTAAATTTAGAAGCATTAACATTAAATACTAAGATTACATGATAACATATAAATCCACATAAACCAAAATACATCAATAGCATTAATAATTATTCGAGGGCATATTCCTATAGTAATCATATTAGGAATTCGTCGGAAATGTTCGCAAACCGCAATCTCAAGGATGGTTGTCCATGTATTGTGAGAGGATGGGTGGATCCCTGTCCATCCACCTTGGGGTGGCGTACTTGAGGAGACCTTCAAGCTCGGGAGCACTCATTTGCCTCCCAACCCACGAACATGGTAGGATCTCAGGTCCACTCCATCCCTTAGTCCACCTTGGAGGCGCACCATCCTCCTTGATCAAGCCCAGGAGCACTCATTCGCCTTCCAGCCCACGAGCATGGCAGGATCTCCAATCCATCCATCTCGGGGTGGTGTGCTTGATAAGATGCATGAAGATTGCCTTCTTCAACAAGCCCAGGAGCACTCATACACCTCCCAGCGCACGAGCCTGCATCTCAGGGTGGCATTCTTGATGAAGGAAAGGTCAGTACTTCACCTCTCATGAACTCGAAAGGCTGGCTGTCCTTCCTATTTGTAAGCCATTTCTAATAGATTCAAAAACCAATTACTTATAGAAATTAGCTAGATGAATTTGTTATTAAATACTCTTAAAAGGAAATGCAATTAAATTACTTACAATTAGCAATCACTTTATTTCTGCATGGTATATCTATACATCTATTTATTTGTAGTGTAATATTATTCTTAAACTTTTCTCACAATATTATTAGTGCTGAAGACAATATTTATTTCTGTCTTTATGACTCAATTTCCTTTTTATTTTCCAATTTTCCACTTCATGCCCTCTCCCAAGGAAATGATCTCCCCTTTATATCTTCCCATCCAAATGAAATGATGCACCCCTTGGAATAGAGATCTCCTTTCAAGAGACATGAGTTTTTGTTTTAAAACTTAAATATTGTTTTGTCTTATTCCCAAGCGTTGTTTCTTTTTATTATAGTGATAGCTGCCCCCTCTTGGACATACTAATCACACCTTTCCTTATTTAAGGTAATTGCTGCATTTGTTTTGAGAGGGCCGTGCCTTCATGATGGGGGCATGACATTATGGAGACCCATCATATATGTGCTAGAATATCATGGTAACTAACTATGTTAGAGACATGACTTGCAATGGAGGCAAGGGGGTTGTAATGACATGAATGTGTTCACAAACGACCCCTGAGGGCTGATGTGACTTTTCAATACACAATTCTTTTAAATCCTTACAAAATAATTAAAAAAGTTTCTACAGCATTTTAAAAATTAGCAAATAAAAATGGCTGCATGGTGGAAAGAATAAGTAATATGAGCATATAGGTAAGGGAGTGGGTCTGTGAAGGTGGATTAGGAGAGGTTTACTTCTGCATTTAAGGCAAATGCACATGGAGGAAAAAACTAAGAAATCATGTTGGCTTGACTAGTAGAGAAAAAAAATCATATATGAATTCAATATTTTAATTGAAATTATTTTGGTCTATATTACTGTGAGTGGCAGCATGGTCCATTGTATTGGCTGTGCAGCCACTGCACAGAGGCCACAGCTCATTGTGGAGCCATGTGGTCGCTATAGTGAGCCACAACCACCGTGCAGTGTGTTAGAGTTTTTACCTTGAGTAGCTTGGTAGTGTTCTCATAGTGATGGCACAACAGTGACAATAGTAGATTGAGACTTGTGTGCAACTGAGAGATCAGCATGGAGAAGATGTAGTTATGAAGGGAGTCTTCTTTGAGATTAGTGCCTTGTCAACTATTGTAGACTTGAGTGATTTGTGGATGTAACTTCATCTCATCTACTTTGAATAGGAGTTATTACTTGTCAGACCCGATTGATTTATTGGTCAGACTAGTTGATTGATTAGTTGAGTATCACTTAAGTGAGTTGTAAGCTTAAATTGGATCTTTATTTGACACCTCATCTGGTTTTTCTTAGTTAGATTCTTAGTTCACTTATCTATTTAAAGGGCATGTATTCTATTTTTAATTATGATGGATATAAAGTCTCCTTTCGACCACTGTGCAGTGTGTTAGAGTTTTTACCTTGAGTAGCTCGGCTAGTTCTCATAGTGATGGCACAATAGTGACAATAGTAGATCCAAACTTGTGTGCAATTGAGAGTTCGGCATGGAGAGGATGTAGTTATGTGGGGAGTCTTCTTTGAGATTAGCGCCTAGTTAACTATTGGAGACTTGAGATTGTGGATGTAACATAGTCTCAACTACTTTGATTAGGAGTTATTAGTTACACTGTGCATTGATTGATTAGTCAAACTGAGTATCACCTCAGTGAGTTGTAAGCTTAAGTTGTAGCTTTATTTAACACCTCATCGAGTTTCTTGTAGTTAGATTCTTAGTGCACTTGTCTTTATAAAGGCCATGCATTCTAATTTAAATTGTGATGCATATAGTCTCTTTTCTACTACTGTGCAGTGTGCATATAGAGTCTCTTTCCTTCCACTGTGCAGTGTGTAGAGTTTTTACCTTGAGTAGCTTGGCTGGTGTTCTCATAGTGATGGCACAACAGTGACAATAGTAGATAGAGACTTGTATGCAATTGAGAGATCAGCATGGAGAGGATGTAGTTATGTAGAAGTCTTTTTTGAGATTCGTGTCTAGTTAACTATCAGAGACTTGAGTGATTTGTGGATGTAACATAGTCTCAACTACTTTGATTAGGAGTTATTAATTGTTAGATTGGATTGATTGATTAGTTAGACTAGTTGATTGATCAATAAAACTGAGTATCACTTCAGTGAGTTGTAACTTGTAAGCTTAAGTTGGAGCTTTATTTGACGCCTCATCTAGATTATCTTAGTTAGATTCTTAGTGCACTTGTCTATTTAAAGGGCACATATTTTAATTTTAATTATGATGCATATAGAGTCTCTTTTCTAAATTTTCATTCCAGTGTAGTGTATTTCTTTTTGGATTTAATGAGAAGACATTTGCAGGTTTGAGAATTCAATACTAAGTATTTGCTGTTCATATTTCCAATAGTATGTGTTTGTAGGTTATTATATTCAAGAATTATTGTTTTGATTCTAAGTTGTTGGTCCTAGGATAAGAACAAGTGCGGGTTTGATATGCCAATACAACACTCTTATGAATTGTAAGGATCATGTCTCAAAACAATCTCATGAAAATCAATAATAGCTCACTATCTCATAACATGGAAATAAAAGTGAAACTTCATCAAGTAAATAAGTGTCATAACACATCCTCATATGCGTAGTGCATAATCCAAGTAAAAACACATAATATATGATATACAAAAGTACAACTTTGACTCTTATGCCATGAAGTCAAATAATTATACAATTTGGAAGTACAAATGCAATCAATGATATAAGAATAATGTGAGGACATATACAATATAGTCTCTGACCTGTTAGTTTTATGATCAGATTTAATGTACAGAAATTAATTTAAAATCAGACACAAGAACACAGCAGATACCTTGGGAAAACCCTCTTGAGGGAGAAAAACCCAGCAACAATATATCACTTATGAAGGCCGATAATGAGGCCAATAGAGTGCACCACAAAACTGATGCTATCAATGAAGGCCGATAATGAGCCCAATAGAGTGCACCACAAAACTGATGCTATCACAAGAACAACTCAGATGTAATTCGCTGAGACACCAATAATGTCGATCTGCACTTAAGAATAATTCACACTTGATAAGGCTCGAACTTATGATGAACAATGAACTGAATAGATAATAGAATGAAATGCAACCAAGGAGTATAAATACAACATTGAATGGAGGGACGTGACCCCTCAATAAACACAAGTCAGCCTTGAGAAATAATCGCGCCTCTACACAAGAGGTCGGCCCCTTTAGAAAATCGCACAACTTCATAATATACCAAAGGACGTGTCTCTTCAATCATCTCAAGTGGGCCAAGATATCGAATATAATAAATACAATTCAAATAGCCATTAGGCTACATTTGAATTGTCTCCAATCGCGGACCTGGAAGAAGCAGCCCGACGCTGCTAATAACATCAACACTCCCTCTCAGCTAGGGATGATACTTCCAGCTGCACAAGACATATTACCTCATCATGATGTCTACCACAATGGCTACAACCATATGTGGAAAAGAGAGATATCACCTCATCGTGATATCAGATATCACCTCAACATGATATCAACCATAATGGCTACAATCATGTATGGTATGTACAAGTGTTCATCACTTGCGTGATGTTGTCACCTCAACATGACTTTCACCATGGCTCTCCCAGAGTGTGAAACACAAGTACAAGAAAATCATTATGGACTCTCTTCACGTGATGCTGTCATGGAGTCAC